>BSBN01001687.1:7800000-8394910 GCA_027924645.1 Cunninghamia lanceolata
TAAATTCCTTTAAAGTAGCTAAAAATATTGTAGTTGTAGTCAATTATATTCCTTAAAATGAACAAAATGTTTCATTAGTAGTTTAGGGTTAGGTTAATAGTTTGTATATACATTCATGATTCAGTGATTCAACCAGGGAAAATATTTTTTGTGAATTGCAATAAGTGAAACATATTACTAAATCATGTCATGCATGTCTACACCTTGCCACTATGTATGAAATGTTATGAAGATTCATTTGCATGGATTATAATATTGTTGTTATTTATAGGTGCATGTGCAAGGTGTTATTTCATCTTTATAAGAGGTCTTCTGCAACTAGTTGGTCTTGACCTAGTGACAAATACAGGGGTCAAGTGTACATTGGGTATAGCTGCCATTGTTTCCGTCATGCTTATTTTGATTGGTTTAAAACCCTATTAAGGATGCCCCTAGGAATACCCTCCTAGTTCTAGCTGAGCTCGAAGTGCAGGAGAGCATACCTACTCTCAAAAATTGTCCTTTAACCATCCTTAGTCTATTGATGAGCCCATGTTTTACCTTCTTGATGACACCCCTAACCTTGAAGATAAAAACATACTCTAGGATTGTTGACCTATGGTTTTGGGACCCAATAGAATGGCACTGCTACTAGGGATGTAATATCTTGGTTTAGATCTTGAAAGATCTTTGCAAAAAAGTCATTGGAGAAAGTTTGCAACCATTATCGGGTGCATTTTGTTCTATGTAGTGTTTGGCCTCCTGTCAACTTACACCAACAGAATGGCATTGTTGTCAGGGAAACATCAAAGAGTTGAAAATTTTGAAGACTTTGCTAGTATGAAGACCTAGAAATAACTTAACCTTGGTGGTTCTATTTTCTCCAAGGATTTCCTCATTCTATGAGGTGGTGACTCTACACCTAAATTCAAAGTTCCTATTGCTACTAGATGCCTACCGGTAGTACAATAAAATCTTCTTCCATTCTGATGCAATAGTAGGTTAAAGGTACTTACAATTATTTCTTCTTTCCTTTCTTGAAGCAAGAATTGTTGTGTAAAGAGATTTTTTTGGAAGAAGAATGTAGTTCTTTTCAGAACAATGTATGTTGTCTAGTCATGGATCATTGGTTTAAGACATATGCTAAATCTAAGAATTCACTTGACTCATACTAGATCAATGGCCCACTATGCTATGTTGATGAATATGACCCTGATTATTATAGTGATACCTCATCAAAATGCACAAATGATTGCACATATAAATTTAAAAATGATAAAAAAGTTGTGCATTCCTTGGACCCATCTCAATAGGAGCTTGTTGACTTGGTGAGACACATAAACATGCTTGACTTAGGCACCAATCAATCCCACATTCACTTTGCATCTACAAGTGCACAACAGATTACATCAATAGTGTTTGAGGATCAAAATGATGATTTCATTGCTGATTTCAATGAGATAGATGCATCTTTCTATGACCCTTCTTTCCTTGCCCAATATTTAGAAAACCTTAGGAGGCAAGATGGTGAATCAATGTTACACTTTCATGATAGGTTTGTTTCTACAATTAATCACCTTCCAAATGAATGCAGACTTGATGAAAGTATGTGCATAGACTTGTATTGTGAGACTTTCTATCTTGGTGCAAGCTGAATTCCCTTAGAATACAAACCAAGAAGTATAAAGGTGGCTTTTGAGTGGGGATATGCTATCCAATTAGAACTCAATATTATTGTTCCACCTCACAATGGTGAAGGGGATAAACTTGCAACTCATTTTGTTTAGACTGGTGGGTCAAATCATGAAGAAGGTAGTATTGATGCAACATGGGATTAGTCTAATGGTGTGTTTAGGAGGATAGAAACTAATGATAGTGCAACATCATTTGACAACAAGGAGATGACAAAAATGGTGTTTGTACTAACTTGTGTTTGAATGGGTTAGTTCCTAGTTTTGAAAGTGATGATAACTATTTTCTTGGTGAACTCCCATGCTTTGTTCCTCCTGATGGTGATCTTGATGTTGCTAAGTAAGGAAGTTGAATTATAGAAACTTTGTTATTCATTAGATGTACTTCCCTACTTTGTTGATTTTGATGATGATGCCCACATCTTGTTTGTTGTAAATGAAAAAGATGAATGTGAAGGTGTGCATGATCTTGCTATTGTTCTAAGTCAAGGAGTTTTTAACCTTGGTGAATTTTTAGAAATTGGTTTGGAGCAGTTGTCATATGCTGGTGTGGATTGTATTGTGGACACATTTTTGAACTCACTAGTTGAAAATTTCCACGTTGAAGTTGTGTCCCAAAAATGTCAAGACGATTGTTTGCAAGATGGTGAAGAAGAACAAATCATAGATCAATTTCTTAGCGGTGGTGTTTTTATAGTAGGTTGTAGTGAAGGATGTAAAACAAAGAGGCATTTTGGAGACCATGAGTCTTCCCATGAAATGCCTCAAATTTCCAATTTATATATTGATGATGTAGAATTTGTTGCAAGTATGTGCTAACTGGTGTTGTCATTGATGCCAACATGTTTGTGTTGTCATTGGTGCTAACTGTATCTTCTATTATTGCTACTTATTGATTGATTGAAGAACATTGTCTCAGTATTTTGCTTCACATTTTCTCTATATTGAAGATCTAAGTATGAGCTTTGGATATGATTTAGAGAAGTGCTTGAAGATGCTAATTCTAGAATTTTGTGGTCTAGATCACTGTGCAGAAAAAGTTCTATTCACCAGTCTGAAGACTGTGCCTGGAAAGGTTTGCAGAGTGACAGGGAGAAAGTGTTTTCTCTGCATTTATTTGCATATTGGATTTTGGCTTTGTGGTTCTGGACTTAAGATTATAAGGTCTTTATTCATCTTCATTCCAAAGGATATGTGATTTGAAGCTCTGAAAAGCAAGTGTCTAATTAGCAGAGTTTGACAATGTCTGAGAAGAAGCAGTCTGCGATTTGTTCTTCAAGTGATATATGTTGTGTTCAACTGAGATCTGTTGTGGTTAGATTTGTTGGCTCTCAAGTGATTAGATGTTGTTCATAGATGTCTCCATAATGTGTTGAAGGCATGTGCTTGATCCATAAGCTACAATTAAGATCTTGCAAGCAAGTTTTTAAGTGTTCTTGATATGTGCATAAGTTCTGGCCGACCTAGTTTGTCACACTTGTTGCAAAGGTGATTTGTGGATTGTGGAAGTGTGTCCAAGTGTGTGAGGATGTATTTTAGTATGAGCTAAGCCATGATGTGTTCATCCTTTATTAATTTACCCCACAAGTTTGTTTAGGTCTAGTCCTAATTTGATCTATGTATGTATGCTGACCTTGGAGAAAGTTCCAATAGTTGTAGAATGTAATGCCGACCTTGATGTTCATTCCAAGGTTGATGATAGGTATAAATGTATGTAATGAATTCGTGTTTGAGGTGTTATTATGCGAAGATGCAAAGATATGTGTGAAGTGTAAAAGCAGAGCAGAGAAGAGGAGATATATTGCACTTCAATGGAACTGAACTCAGGCATGGTGTAAATGCTACTAAATCAGTTCACCCTTTGGCAGTGAGCCACCCCCAACAATGAGCCACCCCCAATAGTGAGCCAACCCTCGATAGTGAGACACCCATGGCAGTGAGTCATTCTTTTGGGCAGTGAGCCACCTTTTGATATTCGGTATTGTTACTACATTATATTGTGAGTTAACACTCACAGTGGTTTTTCCCTATTTAGGGTTTTCCATGTAAAAATATGATGTTCATGTTTTGATTCTGCTATTCATGTGTAATGTTCATAACAGAATAAGGAAATAAGTTGAGTGATTATGAAATTGATTTTGGTTTAAAGAAGTTAAAGTTTTGATACAATTGATTCACCCCCCCTCTCAATTGTCTTCTGCCTTTGAACATAATTAGATTTGAATCAAGTTTTTAATTCAATCATGGATGAATACATTAGCATTTGTGGTGCAACTGGGTTGCAAGAACTTGAGAAATCACATGATACAACCCAACTAAAAGTTACACTTGAAATTGACACTTTTTAGATTGGTTTTCAGGAGGATATTTTTCTTCATGATGATATGTGTACAAATATAGATGTGCATCATGCTACTAAGAACCTTAAAGGTATATGCTATCATATGATGGAGCATGATGATAATCTTTGCTGCTTATGGTTTCCATGCCAGGATGAAAATCACTTCAAGTTTCAACATGGTAATCTTAAAATTGGCAGTTTGCATGTTCATGCATGTAAGGAATACCTTTTGTTGTTGTTGGGTCATCAATACATTTTCATCTTGAAGATGATCAGCTTGTTCTTCAAGTTTATTTTTGATAGGGGTAAGTGATTTGCAACATCTTGTCCATGGCCTTGTGCAATGTGTTAGTGTAGGTTTTTTATTTTCCTTATGATAAGGAATATTTATTTTTCCTAAACATATTATTAAGCTTGCTTAGGTTATTTATGCATGGTTGTTGTGAGAACACATGACATAATCCATTAGTTACATGTGTTTCTCTCACCCACTTTTGGATAGTTGAGTCTCACACCCTCTTTTAGATTTATATGCCACCTCTCATAACCATTTATTTGTCTTTATCTGAGTAGGTGCAACCATGTATTTTGGCATTTACCAAGTAGGTAAAACTCCCACCTATTTTGGGTGGTTGGAGTTATTACTCCTCTTGGATGTATATGCCTCTATTTTGCTATATATGCATCACTCACCTCTCACCTCTACTAGTCAATGAGAATAATGTGAACATTGACTAAATTCTCTTGTAGTCTTGTCTCTTGAGTTCTCTCTTTTAGAATAATCTCTCCATTCCTCTATTTTGATCTTCAGTCATTTATTGATTAGAGTGCATGTGATTTATGACCAACAATAGATCTTGGTTCAGATTCTTGCTTCTTATAGAATCTAACATGGTATCAGAGCCTAGTTGTCTGGTATAATCCATTTTATTATTCTATTATTTGAGATATTTGAGACTAATCATTACTAATATTTTTCTCAAAAACCTAGTATGCTCTTCTCTTGCGTCATCAAATAATCTAGAGAATCAAAATAATTTAAAAGAAAAATAAGCATTTGGTATACTCTATTTTTGTATCTATGTTCTTATGAAATCTAGGTTATTGTGGCTTTTTGGTAATCTTGAAGGTATTTTCAACTATTCCACAGTGTCCAAAAAGCTCATAAAAGTTAACATTGGCTTTCGTTTCACCAAAATTGGAGATTGGAGGACCTAGTTGCAAATAGGGGTTTGTGTTAGGATTAAGGTGCCATCAACCTTGTAAATCCTATGTAATTTATTCCTATTATTGTTTGTAAATCACCTATAAGGGATGAAAGGTTTCACCAGAAGTGAACTTGTTCCAGCCGCATGTTTATATCCAGTCCCTGATGCTAGTTCGTCTATGATTTTATCATTGTAAATCTGGACCGTTTGTCATTAGATCATAGATTTGATGGTTGATATTTTGTCAGTTTTCTTGCCCTAGAAGGCAACCCCCTTTTATAAGGATATTTGTACTACATTTTATTAGAGTTGAGAGTAACATGCGTCGCTGGATTGAAGACATAAGAAGAAGAGGAAGTGCATGTATTGTAATCTCATATTTGAATATAATACAACTTGGAGCCTCTTTTCTTGGTGGCATTTTTTACCTGAAAGGGTTTTCTCCATGTTACATACTATGTTATGTGTTTAGTTCTTAATGTATGTTATTTCTATGTATTGGGTTTCATTTATGTTGCAATCTCCATTGATTCTACATTATTTAGAGGAAATTAATAAGGGTTGAATCAGATTTCCTTTATGTGGTTTGCACCTTCATTTCTAATAGTTTGAAGCATGGTTCCAAAAGGTAATTGCTATTTTAGAGCACTTTCAACCCAAACATACTTCACCATTGCACCCAAAAGACTCAAAAACCTAAAGATCCACTGTCAAATCTTTAATTTTGGAGAAATTTACCTCTAAGGAAAATTTTTTATTTCCTGAGCTGTACAGCTCGCCATACCATATGGATTTTAAATAAAAAATAAAGAAATTTGGCACTCGTAGTGCCATTGTAGAAGTGGTACCACTCACAGTGTGGTTTAGTCATGGTAGGAGGGTCCACAGAATGAACTGTCCAGGCCATGCAGCAAGAGTAAACACAACAAAAACAACTCAAAGATATGAAACAAACATAGATTTAGTCATTCAGTATATAATAGAATTCAAATACAATCTGGCCGGCATCATGCATGCTTACAATTCGGCTCATAGGCCTGATTACAAAATATTGAAATATGCACAAGATATAGCTTTGAAGTCCCCTCGCACAAAATCCCAAACTATGAACTATCACTATATGATTCACTACTTTCCTGGGGATCTATTACATCCTTATATATCATCTTTGGTACAAAAGATTCCTCCACATCGGCCAAGGAAGGTCACAAACTCCAATGAAGAGTTGTAACGTGTGTACACGGATAGGTCAGACCTAATCATGTAGAACACCTCCACAACTAAATGGAATGATGTGTAGATCTCAGGGAAGGTCGGCCATGAACCAAAGATCATTGAATGATGTGTTGTTAAGCTCCACAAGTCTAGGAATGCTCTGCAAATTTGTTCTTGTAGCTGATTATCATATACTATCACGATGCTCTATTATGAGAAAACAACTGATCTTCTGATAGCGATAACTTTCTGGTAACTAATCCAAATGCTCTAAATTCTGGATATGATGTAGATGAACAAGTCTAGTTACTAAGTCTAGCTCCGCAAGATGTGAAATGCAACTGCGGTAGAATGTAGACCAAAATATAGAAACTGGTACTCACTGAACTACTTAAACTAAACTGGAAAAATGAAAGGAAACAAACTGAACTGTAAACAAATTGAAATGCAAATATTTTTTGTTGATGCAAGATTACTCTTGAACTAGGGATGCTCCTGCATCAAACATCCGGGGTTATTAAAAAAGTGAGTCCCTCACTTTGCTGGGACTAGGGGAGAACCAAGGTGGTCCACCTCAGCCTGAGAAATCCATGATGAATCTTCTTCCAGTCTACCTTTCCACTTCACAAGATATTCTTTGTATTGTCTTCCTCTAGTGCTACATCCGACTCTGGTGTCCAAAATGTCTTCAATCTGTTCCGGTGCTTTTTGTGGTAATTGCTTCTTCAAGTCTTCTTCCATGCTGTCACTGAACTCTGCTTCATGATACTGATATAAGTCTGCAATGTTGAAAATAGGTGATATGCCCAATGTCTCTGGCAACTCTACTTCATATGCATTTCCTGAATCAAATTTTATGAGTATCTTACAAGGTCCAAACTTCTTCATCTTCAACTTGTTATAAGTGCCAACTGGAATCCTCTCTTTTCTCAAGTATACCATCACTTCATCTCCAAATTCAAATTACTTATGTCTTCTCTTCTAATCTGCCTTTTCCTTATACTTACTATTCATATCCTCCAGATGCTTCTTTACCTGATTATGTACTGTCTTCATATGATCTGCAAATTCCTCTACTTCTACACTTCTCTTTTCTTCCATACCAATGTCTCTCAATTCTGCAACTCCTCTAGGTTTTACTTCGGTAACAATCTCAAAAGGTGTTCTTTCGGTACTCCTATTTATTGAATTATTGAATGCAAACTCTGCTTGTGAAAGAATCAAATCCCAACTTCCTGTCTTCTCTCCAACCAAACATCTCAACAAGTTTCCCAAACTCCTATTCACTACCTCTGTCTGTCCATCAGTCTGTGGATGAAATGCTGAACTGAAATTCAGATCTGTCTTCATCTTCTTCCAAAGTGTCTTCTAAAAGTATCCAAGAAATTTGATGTCTCTATCTGAAATTATACTCTTAGGTAATCCATGCAATCTCAGAATCTCCTTGAAAAATAGGTCAGCTACATGCACGACATCGGTTGTCTCCTTACAAGGTATGAAATGAGCCATCTTTGAAAATCTGTCAACCACTACAAATACTAAATTATGTCCTCTCTGTGTTTTAGGCAACCCCATCACAAAATCCATACTTATGTCTTCCCAAGGTCTCTCCAATACTACCAAAGGCTTATACAATCTAGTATTCTGACTACTCCCTTTTGCAACTTGACAAACTCTACAACTCTACACAAATTTCCTAACATCCTTATGTATCTGAGGCCAAAAGTAGTTTTCACTTACCAAAGCCACTGTCTTATTAATGCCAAAATGTCCTGCTAATCCACCACTGTGCTTCTCCTTGAAACAAATTATCTCTCATTGAACTCTTAGGTATGCATAACTGATTTCCTCTGAACAACATTTCTTCCTGAATGAAATAAACCAGCCACTTACTCCTATCTATCACAACAGGTTCCTTACATGCTTTCCAAGGTTCTACAAAATTAGTGTCTCCCTCATACATGTTCTTCAATTCATCAAAACCCAACACTTCAACTCTCATCTCTGTCAACAAGTTTCTTCTTCTACTCAATGCATCAGCAACTTTGTTTGATTTTCCACTCCTATGCTTCAACACAAAAGTGTAACTCTGCATGAACTCTACCCATCTCATATGTCTCTAATTCAACTTACCTTGACTATTCAAATATTGCAAAGCTTGATGATTTGTATACAACACAGACTCTTTAGGCAATAAATAATGTTTCCACTTCTTCAAGGCTTGAATTATGGCATAGAACTCTTGATCATAAATTGAATATCTTCTCCTTGCATCATTCAAACTCTCACTGAAATATGCTACAGGTCTACCTTCTTAACTTAATATTGCTCCAATCACACTTCCACTTGCATCACAATCAACTTGAAATACCTTATTGAAATCTGGTAATGCCAAAATAGGTTGCTCTGTCACTTTTTGCTTCAACAATTCAAAACTTTTATCTGCTCCTGATGTCCACTTAAAGTCTTTCCTGTCACCTCTCATTGTCTCTGTCATAGGGTTACATACTGAACTAAAATTTCTGATGAACTTCTGGTAGAAACTAGCCAATCCATGAAATGATCTAACCTCTCCAATACTCTCCAGTGTAAGCCATTCAAAAATTTATCTTACTTTCTCAGGGTCCATCTTCAATCCTTCCGCAAAAATCACAAATCCCAGATACACTAGTTCTTCCTTCATGAAACTACATTTCTTGATGTTTATCAGCAATTTCTCCTCTCTCAACCTCTGCAAAACTTGTCTAATATGCCACAAATGTTCTTCCTTTGTTTTACTAAAAATCAGAATGTCATCCAAATTTACAATCACAAACTTACTCAAGAATTTATTCAAGACTTCATTCATCAATCTCATGAAAGTACTTGGTACATTTGTCAATCCAAAAGGCATCACTAACCACTCATACAATCCTTCATTTATCTTAAAAGCAGTCTTTCATTCATCACCTTCTCTGATTCTGATATGATGGTATCCACTCTTCAAGTCTATCTTCTTGAAATATCTTGCTCGACTCAAACAATCCATGATATCATCCATCCTAGGTAAAGGGAATATATACTTAACTGTGATCTTGTTGATTGCTCTAGAGTCAGTACACATTCTCCACTCTCCATCTTTCTTAGGTGCTAATATTGCAGGTACTACACAAGGGCTCAATCTTTCTCTAATCAAACCTTTCCTCAACAACTCTTGTATCTGTCTATTCAATTCTTCATTCTCTGTCGATGTCATTCGGTGTGCTACTTTTCTAGGCAAGCTAGCTCCAGGTATAAGGTCCATGTGATGACTGATACTCCTTATAGGTGGCAATCCTTTAGGTACATTATCTGATACGGTGTCTTTGTACTCTGTTAGCAACTCTACTATCTCCTCCGGTTGTGATTCTTCAGTCTCCTTCTTCAATGCTTCAGGCTTCTTAGGAATCAAGGCATAACACATATTCTCATGTCTCAAACCATCCAAAAATTTCCTTCCATCTACCAAACAGATTCTAGTATTTCCACATATCTCACCCTTAGGATCATCTTCTAAAGGAATCAAGGTAATTCTCTTTCCATTTGTTATAGTGTATGTATTCTTTCTCCCATCATGTATATCTTTTCTATCATACTACTAAGGTCTACCCAACAAGATATGATAAACATCCATAGGCATAATATCACACAAGACTTCATCATGATAAGATCTAATATGAAATTTCACCAAACATTGTTCACTCACTAGTACCTTACGATCATCTTGAATCCATGCTATCTGATAGGGCTTAGGGTGTTTCAATCTCTCCAACTTCAATTTAGTCACCATCTCCTCTGAAACTAGGTTATCTAAACTACCACTATCAATCACAACTTTACAACACTTACCTCCTGATTTGCATCTGGTTTTGAACAAACTCTTCCTCTGTGGTGGTTCCTAATTTGTTTCTACTTGAAATAGTGCTCTTCTCCTCACAAGTGATTCTCCTTTCTTTGGTTTACCAACAAAACTAGGCAATTCAATAGGTTCTTCTTCAACATAAGTTGCTCTTCCATTGTTCTCTGTCCTCTTACTTGTACTACCTTGATTACATTCGAATGCTCTATGTCCTTCACCTTCACACTTGAAACAAGTACCTCTAAATGTTCTCTTATCAAATCCTCTTCCCTCTCTTCTGTATCCTTCATTTCGGTATGCACTAGGGTTTCCTCTCTGGTAAAATTTTTTGTCATCTCTTCGGTATGTACTATTATCTCTGTCATCCTTCTTAGATGGGCTATCAAGCTTGTTCTACTCTGGATGTGACCTGTCTCCTTTGGAAAATATTCTTCCTCTCTGAAATCTACCTCCTTTGCCTCTCTGTCTCTGATCATGCCTCTTGTTCAACTTCTCTTCAACTTTCAGGGCAAATTGATATGCTTCTTCGAAAGATGTCATCCTTACCAAGCTTAGTTCTTCTTGAATGTTCAATCTCAGTCCATTGATATATCTAGCCACTTTCTCCTTGCTTGCTTCACTATGTCCTGTCCTTATGATCATATTGTGAAATTCTTCAGTAAAGTCCTTCACAAATTTCTCCTTTTGTCTAAGGTTTTGCAATCTTTTCAACAGTTCCAACTCATAGTCATCAAGTATGAATTAATTCTTCAATTTTGTCACCATTCTATCCCACTTTGTAATATTTTCTTTCCCTCTTCTATTTCTCTCCAACTAAACTTCTTTCCACCATATAGCAGCATGTCCCTTCAATTTTGTCTTTGCAAACTTTACCTTCTCCGGATCTTCAATCTCTTCATATTCAAAGTATTCTTCCATGTCATTTATCCAGTCAATCAATTCTTCAGGATTCAAATTACCAGTATAGTTTAGCACATCAACTCTAGGTCTCTTTCCAATATTTGAAATAGCTCGCAACATCTTTACTTGGTCTAATTCTTCTTCTTCATCACCTCCTAGGGTTTCACCAATTTGTTCAACAGATTGAAATTCTTCTTCATCACTTTCAACATTAGGTCTTGGTGTCAATCCTCTTCGCCTATCTTCTTCAACGTCTAAATGAATTCGCACCATTTTTATCATCTCCATCATATCATCCATTGTTCCAATAGCAACAACTCTCCTCAGTGACATTCTTCCTAAGATCAAGTGCAAACTGCCTCCAGTTCGGCGATTGGGCTACAAGGTGACAACTGTCTCACAATCGACGATCGGTTGTGACACAAGTAACCTACCTCAATTCGGTGATCTGTCCATAGCAAGATCTTACAGAATTCCTTCACCAACTTCGCTCAGCTCGCTCCCAAAGATTCAAACTTTCGCTCTAATACCACTTGGTGCAGTCACAGTAGGAGGGTCCACAGAATGAACTATCTAGGCCGTGCAACAAGAGTAAACACAACGAAAACAACTCAAAGATATGAAACAAACATAGTTTCAATCATTCATTATATAATAGAATTTAAATACAATCTGGTCGGCATCATGCGGGCTTATAATTTGGCAAACAAGATTGATTACAAAATATTAGAATATGTACAAGATATAGCTTTGAAGTCCCCTCGTGCAAAATCCTAAACTATGAACTATCACTATATGATTCACTACTTTCCTAGGGATCTATTACATCCTTATATATCATCTTTGATACAAAAGATTCCTCCGCGTCGGCCAAGGAAGGTCACAAACTCCAATGAAGAGCTGTAATGTGTGTACATGGATAGGTCAGACCTAATCATGTAGAACACCTCCACAAATGAATGGAATGATGTGTGGATCTTGGGGAAGGTCAGCCATGAACCAAAGATCATTGAGTGATGTGTCGTTAAGCTCCACAAGTCTAGGAATGCTTCACAAGTCTATTCCTGTAGCTGATTATCAGAGATTGTCAAGATGCTCTATTATGAGAAAATAACTGATCTTCTGATAGTGATAAATTTCTAGTAATTGATTCAAATGCCTTGAATTCTAGATGTGATGTAGACGAACAAGTCTAGATGCTAAGTCCAGCTCTGTAAGATGTGAAATACAACTACGGTAGAATGCGAACCAAAATATAGAAACTGCTATTGACTGAGCTGCCTGAACTGAACTGGAAAATGAAAGGAAACAAACTAAACTGTAAACAAATTGAAATCCAAATGTTTTTGGTTGATGCAAGATTGCTCTTGAACCAGGGATGCTCCTACATCACAGTGCCACCACCACCCACAATGACCACCATGTAGGCATCACCTCACCACTGGTAGGCGGCCCTACTGCCACCATTGCCTTCTCTAAGTACCACAAATAGGATGTGCCACTAGCGTCAAACCCCCCACTAGCACCCAAAAGAATATTCTCTAGAATATTCATAGAGCAAAACCATAATTTCTCATAAAGCAATTTCATGCCATATTTAGGTGGTTTCAAATTTGAATCTAGTAGTTTTGGCCAGACCAAGGTAGTTTAGGAAATATACTAGCCAAAGGACTATTTTGGTGGTTTTTGGCATATTCTAGTGATGATGCCAATGTGACATCACCCTCCTGCTCACCAATTCCTACCCCTCTCCATTGAGCTTTTCAATCTTATAGGCCAACTTTGGGAGGCCTGTTCTGAGCCATATGGAGGCATTTTTTGGGACAATTTTTTTTATTCGGGGATAATTTCATGCTCTATGCTATGGTGAGATTGGTTTTTTTATTTGACACTCTAGTTTATTAGAAATTGAGGATTCTTCTAGGATTTGATGCATAGTTCTCATTTTGAGACCTTTCGCGAGCCATAATTTCTTCAAACAGACTTATTTTTGGGTCCCATTTTTTATAGAGTTTGTGTTTTTTTTTGTAATCTACATCGATTCTCTTAAATTGCTCTCATATTGTACTTGATCTATAGTTCTAGTGTTTTGGCCATTTTGGGCCCTGTAAGAGTCTGAAAATATAAAATTTGCATTGTAAATCACACTACTTATAAAGTGCCACACATTTTAGATACTAGTAAAAAAGGGGGGTGTCTCGTGTGTCTTATTTTTTTCACTTCTCTTCTACATAACAATCTACTTTTCTGCACTAATGGATCAATCAACAATTCCTATCCTAGCGCCATATAACTATTTTGATTGGAAATCTATTTAAATGATAATCTATCTCAAAAGGTAAGGATTGCATAGAGTTACAATAGGACTTGAGACATAACCCACAGATGATGCATAAAATCTAATATGGTTTAATAAATGTGATGAAGCATTTGGTACTTTGTGTATGTCTATATCTCCTTACTCTTTCATGTTGAATCATCCACTACACCAAATGATGTTTGGACCATATTGGAAATCTTGTTTGGTAAGTAAGATGAAATAAGGAGTCATCAATTGGAGAAAAAACTCATAGGATTAAGTCCAAGAAATTTTAACACCATTCGGGACTTCTTTACAAAGTTAAAATCCATCAGATTGTAGTTAAAATAGTGTTGAATAGAAAAGAAAGACACACAACTAATCTTAAGTATTCTTTTTAAGCTTGGTCTGAACTATTCTATATTTGTTTCTACTTTTCATGCCATAAAATGTGCTCTAGTTACAACTATAAAATGCCTTCTCTAGATGAATTTGTTGCAGAACTCACTAAGGAGAAAGATACAATGGTTCACACAGGTACAATTAAACCTTCAAATTGACATACCTTGGCTACAAATAAAGGCACAAAAGAATAGAAAGGGTTTGGCAAACAAGATAAGAAACAAAATAACCAAGGGGAGAAGAAGAAAGATCATAAATCTGCTACTCCAAATGTATCTAATCAAACCTCTCCATCAAAAGGTGAACAACCTAAGAAGGAGAAGGTCAAGTGTGCCTACTATAAAAGACATGGCCATGATGAACACAAGTGTTTAAAGAAGCATATTGATCACCTTACACATCATGTTAAAAGAATAATATAAAGGTGCTTGACTTTGCCAAACAGGGTTCATTAGAAGGGTCTTCAAAGGATGTAGATAAAAGTAAAGGGAAAGGAAAGGGCAGGGCCCTAGTTGTTGTTGCTTCACAGCATAATACATGGGTTATTGAATCAAGTGCTTTGCACCACATGGCTTCCTCACGGAATGGTTTTACCTCCTTAGAGCCATGTTTTATGCCTGCCGTACTAATGGGTGATGACACTCCTATTGAAGTGCATGGGAGAGGGTCTATTTCTTGCAGATATGTTACCTAAGGTTGTCATTGATGTGGTTGTGTGGTTGTCATTGATGTCAACACTAATGAGCATTGCACATATGTTACCTAAGTTTGTCATTGATGTAATTGTGTGGTTGTCTTTGATGTCAATGCTATGCTTGGATGCTTATGATGATGATATACTATGTTGATGGTGTGCTAGCAGTGGTTGTTGATGTTCAAGGTTTGATGTCATGTCTTGATTAATGTCAAGTAGAGTTGTATTGAGCATGTTTTTGGTCAGTAGAGATGATTTCATGATGATATATTAAGATGGAAATTAGAAGCAATGAGAAGATGTTGTTGATAACTTGAAGCATGTTGTATGATCCTTCATGTTGTTCCTAAGGAAGTATGTATTGATATAAGAAGACTCTATTGAACACCCAAAGTACTGAGAGGGGGGGTGAATCAATACTTTATTAAACCTCTTATTAAACTAGTAATCCATTTACCGCATGCAATAATAAGGTAAATTAAACATAGAAGAAACAACCACAATCCATCACACATGAACACCAGGATTTTTATGTGGAAAACCCAAAACTGAGAAAAACCACGGTGAGTGTTAACTCACAATATATTATGTAGGAATAATACTGAATTACAATAGAGGCTCACTGCCTTAGGGCTCACTACCCAGGGCTCACTACCCCAAAGAAGTGCTCACTACCTAGAGAAAGAAAGGAAGAAAGGAAATGGCTCACTACCAAAATGAATTGCTCTAATTGCATATACATATGCATGATTTTAGCTCCAATGAAGCTCATAAATACTGCCTCAAAACTCTTCATCTTTGACTGCCCTATTTCACTATTCTACTTCTACATCAGACAAGATCTCTCTTCTTCTGCTCTTGTCACTTACACTGTACTTCACATTCACATTCGCATCACATCACATACATCAAACACTGAATTTGATCCCCTATATATATCCACAACACTTAAAAACTTCATATTAGGTTGGCCTAATAAGGTATAGCGTATAGTCATGCCTTATGTACTCTATCGGCCAAATTCATTCACCAAAATTCACAGTGGACCCAAACAAGATTTCGAATACCTTCTCACATGTCAGCCTTAACTGTTCCACCACTTAGGATTAAGTTCTAAATAATAGAAATTACCGCATACAGATCAAACTTGTCATGCTGAGCTCCAACACAGATTGACACTGGTTCACTTCCTCTGTTAGACAACTTTCACTGCGGACCACAAGATGCTTCCAAAATCATATCAAACACTCTTCACACATCACAAATCATACCTTCAAAACCGTAAAGCAAAATATTCTTTTGCGGTAGAGTGTGGACCACAAGAATACATGCTCTATCATAGTCAAGTTCTGTCAGACCAAGTAGCGATACTTAGGCACCCATAACTATCCTTCTAGTGGAACTCAAAACTTGCAACTCTAGATTTAGATACTTCATATATGTGTTTACAACTCCTCAAAACCGCAAAACAATATGTGCAACAATGGAGAAATGCTGACTAAAACAAATGAGTGTTGTGCTTTGAATCACAATGTATTATGTCTTTCTAGACTTAGTCTGTTAGAGTGTATGTGATGCAGGAGCATCCCTGGTTCAAGAGCAATCTTGTATCAACCAGAAAAAAAAACATTTGCATTTTAGTTAGTTTGTAGTTCAGTTTGTTTCTTTTCATTTCCCAGTTCAGTTCAGGCAGTTCAGTCAGAAGCAGTTTCTATATTTTAGTCCGCATTCTGCAATAGTTGCATTTTAGATCTTATAGAACTGGACTTAGCATCTACATTCATGCATCTACATCATATCTAGAATTCAGAGATCCACACATCATTACCAGAAAGATATCGCTATTAGAAGATTGACTGTTGCTCAGAACAGAGCATCTTGATAATCACAGACAACCAGCTGAAGGAGAAACTTGCAGAAGCATTTTCTGATCTTTGCATCCTAATGACACATCACTCAATGATCTTTGGTTCATGGCTGACCTTCCCCAAAGATCTGTACATCATTCCATTCATTTTCTAGAGGAGATCTATGCAATTAGGTCTAACCTATCCATGTACACACGTTACAACTCTTCATTGGAATTTGTGATCTTCCTTGGCCAACGTGGAGGAATCTATTGATCCGGATATGATATATATTGATGTAATAGATCCTTAGGAAGTAGTTAGAAATTTATCAAGTAGTGATTCACATAGAAGTATCAGATAGTTTGGATTTCTGTGAGGAGCTTCAAAGATTTATCTTGCACATGTATGCAATCAGGCATGTGAGCCCTAATTGTAAACCTGCATGTTGCTGGTTGATCTCTATTTGAATTCTATAATATACTGGATGACTGAATCTGCATTTGTTCCATTTCTTTGAGTTGTTTCCGTTGTGTTTACTCTTGCTGCATGGTCTGAATAGTTCATTCTGTGAACCCTCCTACCATTACTACACCAATATGCTTTCGGTACTTGTTAAGAGCTAAAAGCTTGGATATAGGATCATCAAAGGAATGAAAATAACAGACCAAAACTGCATGATCAGATCTCCAACTGCAGACTAATGCCAACCATTATATTGCCTCTCTATCACTGTCTCTTGTGTACTGCCAACACTTTGCCAGAATGACTAAGTCTTTTTCACCGGACCAAAACTTCTGTTCTAACTTGTTCCTTTTCTTGTTGCCATCAATGACAACATCTTCAAACATCATGTACAAGTTGCCAACAATCTCCCCCTTTGGCATTGATGGCAACACTTGATGTGCAAAACTGGTACAACTCCCCCTTTCTCTTTATACACTACTCCCCCTGTCTTCATGCTTTATTATTTTTCAAAACAAATTCACACGCTTCATTTCTTCTCCCCCTTTGACATCAATGGCAAAGATGTATGATACAAAAATATGTACAAGTTGCCAAAAATTCAAAACTATTTTTTTACTTTACTTCATATATACAAGTGATATAAAAAATGCTTACTATTGTTGTTCCAGGAGAACATCATTATAGATTATTTTTAGTTGCACAATTTCTTCATCCCAACTGGTCTTAGCATCTCTCAAAACTAGTATGTGCTTATTAATCTGGGACACCAAATCTTCTTCTTTCTTCACTGTATCAGGGGCTTCAATGATTTGTCTTGTCTTGTCTGTCGTTGCTATTAACTTGGTTAGGGATGCAATTTTGAAACTTGCTACCTCCCAAAGTTGACTCATTCTATGTTTTATGATATCCCTTTGGGTATGCAACTTATGTATATTAGAATGAATAGTTTCAACTTGTGCCCTTTGATTTCCAATGGCATCTTTCGTCATGTCATAAGTTCTAGCTATCTTCATTAGCTGAGCTTCCCATCTATCTATTTTATCTTTTATGTCCTTAGTTTTATCCGGCCATGTAAGACAAAATTGATACAATTAACTTGCTTCTTTAAGGGCTAATTGTGCATATTCTACACTTTTATCTAACAAAATTTTGTCTTGAGAAGCTTTATTTTTCAGCTCAATTAATCTTTTACTGTTTATTTCAACTCTTACCTTTTTATCAACAGCTTGGTCAAAAGATTCAAAATGGGAATCATGGACTCCATAAGACTTTTCATTTGTGCTATGGGAGAGAGTGTTCTATCTCTTTAAACTCTGGGCATAATCTTCTCAAAAATGTTTATTGCTTCACCAAGTAGCTCACTGTCTTCCATGTGAGACTTTATTATTTCTTCTTGGGAAGTTGCTTGGAACATTGTACCCAACTTCAATTTCTGTAGGGGAGACATGGTTTGCAAGTTTATTTGACCTTGTAGAAGTTCAGATATGTCTACAATTTGTGCTTCCTTCTACTTTAACAAAAATTCCTTTAGTGAGTCAGCATAGTCTCTTTTTATTTCTTCTTGAGACATTGACTCTTCGAAGGGGGATCTTGAATGTTTTCTTTTCCATTTCCTTCTGCTTTAACAATTAATTATACCACTAATATTTTGTTCCTCTTCATCAGTGTCAACAATAGTTGAAATTTGTAGCTCATGTAACACCTTTAGTGTTATCTCCTCTGTCTCCTTGATCAGTTTCTCAGTTTCACCAGAGATCAAAGCATTGACTCTCTTCATGGTTCTAAATTCATCACTTAGCTTCTTGGTGACTTTGGCCTTTTATTCTCTTGTAATGTGTGGGCATAGTTTTAATAAGACATATTCCTTTATTTCAGCATCTTTGGCCATGGCCACTTCTTTTCTAGCTGACATTATGCTAGCCAAACTATCTGGTAACTTATCTATAACTTCAATCAATATTTTGCAAAACATATCTAAATATCTTACAACTATTGTTTCAATGATTACCTTGTCTGCATTTGATCTTTCATCATACATGTCAACAATAGGTTTCAAGGTACCATGTTGAGCAAATGCATTGACCATGGCTTCCAAGGATATACTTGCTTCTTCTTCTTTGTTCTCAGTCTTTTCTTCTTTATTCTTCTTCTTACCCTTAGCCTTTTTGGAGGGCTTCTCAGTAGTGGTTTCACCTATTTTTGCCTATTTTGTTTTAACTTCCTCATCTATTTCTATTCCCTCTTCTTCTTCTCCTTCACCAAGGCTCACATATACTCTTTTTGTGGCATTTGCTTTCTTTATTTTCTTCTTCTCTTCTAGTTTCTTCTTTGGGTCTTTCTCTTCTATCTTTTCTTTCTCAGGTCTGGAGCTCTTGGAGGTAGTTTCTATAGAGGTGGAAGCTCTTGTTCTTCTTCTAGAGCTTGTTGCAGGCTTTTCTTGTTCAAATTTCTCTTTCTTCTTTGAAGTCTTTGATGTTTGTCCTTCCGGAGCACTTGATGTTTGTTTTTGTTGTCGATGAGGATTGCACCCTTATGCAAAGCTGTGACACTCTGCAATCCTTCAAAACATGGGGACAAACTCAGGCTGTGGGTGACCTATAGTGAGTTTGAACCTCTAGATTATGGGTTGGTTCCCTTAAAATATTCTATTTTTGAAACTATGATTTTTTGTTTTGGAAAAGGGTAAGAAGGAAACTATAAGGAAATAAAACTATAAAATTTGGTGATGCACCTAGTAAGAATGGAAAATTTGCAATCTGGTTCACAATAGAATTTAGAAATCTGACTCACACAATCCAATCTTGGCATAAATATCACAAAAAGTATTTCTGAGGAAGGCTAGAAAATAAACTCTTTATGAAGGAAAATGACTTTTCACAACATAAAAGAACTATTTTCTGTAACACAACCAAAGACTTGTAATATAACTATGCTTAATACTTCAAGTAAGAATGAGACAATATTTTTAAGGTTTTGATAATTAAACACAGTAAAACTTCATCAAATCACCTCATACAATTAGTATTAAATGGAAAGGCAACTACTTGATTCCAAAAAAGTAAAGGAAATATTGCAAGAGAGACAAAAATGGAACCTGTAACCTATTGTAATCTCTATAAAACTGTCAAAAATGAGCTACAAAACCTTCTTCTCTCTCAAAGTGTAAAAGAACAAAAAGGCAAGAACTAACAAAAATCAAGTTTTTCTTTACAATATATAGTTTGCTCTCTCCAAGAGGCATGCAAAAAATGAAACTGCATCTAACTGCCCCTAAAAATAAGTCCTCCAAAGTGATCCACGAGAAAACCAAGAAATCCCTAAAAATAAGGGCTCAAACTGCCACAAAATGAGCAAAAATAGCTTCAAGATGGCCCTCTCCATGTGTTTGACCAAGAAGTTGACCAAGATCCCTCAAATCGCTCCTCAAATCATGCAAAAATCCCTTAGATGGCCTAGTTAACTCAACTCATCAATTTGCATGATTTTGCATTTACAAAATTGATTGTGAGTAAATAATAAAGTAATTAAAATAATTACTTTATTATTGGTTACAACTTACTACTTTTGATTTTACCATTTGTGAAAAATAATAAAGTAATTTGAAGAATATTACTTTATTATTTATTTACATTTGATTTGTTTGTAAAATCATGCATGAAAAGAAAAAAACTCCTTATATCTCCAAATTACACATGCCTAATTCGCATAATTTGAGCAAAAATAGGATTTAGAGCAAAAAGGCCTTACTGTCATATATCTTCACCATGCAAGATAGAAACCCTAAGTCACCTTAACACTTTTTCCATATGTATCATTATGCAGAAATAAGGCCCCTTCCTCTCCATATCTCCTTCATGCAAACAATAATACACTGTCACCTTATGCCACCCCATCTGCCACCTTATAAACCTACTTTGTCTCCATGCATCTTTTTGACTTTGACCTCGAATGATGACTCTTCAAAGCATAAGGAATACTTCCTTTTGACCATATTGTAGTCGACCCCAAGGTAACAAGTATTGTTTAAATGTTGCAAAGTGTAATACTTACCTTAGGACTATCAACCACCATTCTTCATGATTTACCATCCTTTAACTTGGGCATTTCTTACATATCTATCAGCCATTTCTAACAATGATGCTAGGAAACCTCATGACTCAAGGTTTTGACCCCCATCGACATTTTAGATAAGGCAATGATTTAAGTTTTAGAAAGTCAAAAACTCAATGAAGAAAATAATCCTTGAACAAAAGTGAGAGGAAAACCTAAACACTAAGTCATTTCATTTTGTTCTTGCTCTGTCGGCCGCCACTCTGCAACTTCTTGGCACTTAGGGTTTGATCTCTCTCAGTTTCTCTTTGTATTCTTCAGGCCTCTGTGCTTGATTCTTTTGCATTTCTGAGTCAAATGAGATGGCAGAAAAATGGTAAGTATTGTATCTTGACTTTTGATTGATAATTTCTTTCATTTCTATAATCTTTTCAATAGTAATGGCTGTGGACATCTCTGGTTTCTCCTTCTGTAGCATTTCTTTGACAATATTCTTTTGTTTTGTGTGTCAACATCTGCAAAAAATGTGAGAAAATCTGAGAAAAAACCTCCTAAAAGAGGTCACAGCCATTACATATTTTCTTCTCTGCATTTGAAGGTAATTCTATTCTTCTCCTTACTGTAGATACTTGAATATCTTTGCATACTTCAAAAAGAAACAAGGGTTTCAATTTTTTCATCTGGGTATTCATTCCTTCTCTCTTTTTTCATATGGTCGTGGTCACTGTCATTCTTTGAAGCACATTCTCTAGTTTTCTAACATATAAAGCTCGAAGTCTTTGACTTTTTATATGAGGGTTTGCTCAAAATTACATATAAATGCAATGCATACACATGGCCATACTAGAAAATACATGTTCTGAACTTCCTCTTTGACTGTCTTCTGTAAAAAATGAAGAAGGGTTTTAAATAACGAACTGGGTATGTGTCTTTTCTGCTCCATTATTTGTTCTGCACACTTTCTTTTCCATTATTACTCTTCTTAGATAAGAGAACCTTTCTTCATGAGGAAGGAGGATGAGGGTTTACAGAAAATTCATGGCCACGACTTTTGTGTTCTGTATTTTTGAGTTCTTAACCATAACTTAAAAGAAAATGTGTTATGTGACTTGCTGTCACAGTATTCCAAAGTTGTTGTTACAACTTACACCTCATTCACAACAAAAAGTGATAAATATTTGCTCTATTTTATATGTGAGTTGATTGCCTATGCTACTCTTCTATGGTTCCACTTGAGATTTGTAAAATATATGACCATCATGATCTTTTGGATTTTGTCTTTTGCAATGGCTCTACACACTTCAAACTCTGTACACAAGACTGTACTATTTTTAATATATGGAGTACCTAAAAACTTATGTCTTCCATCATTTGGTGTTAGACTGTCCTTAAAACAAGTATCCATAGGACTATCACTATCCTTCAGCTTCCTGCTTAATAATTCATGACTGTTGTGATTTACAATGTGAATGATGGCATGCATCATTGTCCATCTTGTTACTTGGTCTTTATCATAAGCATTTTGATAAGATTTATCTAGTTTGCACTGATAATAAGACACTTCTTTCATATATTGTTGTGTTCTATTCCATGGATCACTGTACTTCTGCATGATGATCTTCTTTATGTATATGTAGGATGAACTAATGTTGTTCTCTATTTGATTTATCACTGCATTTGTAAATATTATCCTCACATAGTGTTATCTATTCTCAAAAAGATGAACCTTTTATCAAATTGAGGACCTTGTACTCTGTCCTTATGATTTCATGATTGCATTTGTAACCTTGGCATGAATGCTACTTAGTTCTATGACTTGTAAGTGACACAATGATGACTATACCTTCATGGTTGAACTGGCTGTCTTCACTGACCATGATATTCTTGTTGAGACCCTGCTCTCAATGTCTTCCATTGTGATCTCCTTATTGGTTTGCTGAACCCCTATTGATCTTTGCTTGGCTTCTGTTTATTCTGGAGGCTTCTCATGGATTCATAGCTACCTCTTTCATTGCAATACAACTATGACTATTTTCTAACTTTTATCATGTAGTTGTTATCTTTGATTTAATGACTTTTATATCAATATACAGTCCTCTGGCACCTGTGGATCTGTGTTGTGTTCTAAACAAATTCACTATCTCTATTATTGCTATAGTTCCTCAATGATTATTATATAACTGTGATTGCTCATTCATAGTTCAGACTTATCTGATCAACTATTCTCAGAGGCTTTTGTGGCTTTCTTGATATCATGATGGACTCTTATTTAGCTTATATTCTCTGGTTCATCTGAATTTTCATAGTGGCTATATATGCATTTCTTCATTAAGGAAGACAATCAGAAAGAGATTCAAAAGTACCTTGATTGTTGTTCTTCTCTCATCTACTCTATGATAAAGTTGTACCTTTTATATGAGTAATTGATATCTTCTTTTGATACTATCTGTACTTTGATCATTTGAATTGATTGTCTCATATGGCATGATATGATCCAGCTGTTTTCTTCCTTTGTACTTAATTTTGAGCATGCTGGGCTCAACCCTTATGGGAGCCCATTTTCTCCACATGCTTGAAAATAATCTAAAAATGAATGTTTATCTGTATCTGCACATGAAACACACATGTTAGTCCTAAAAATATACCATTGATTTCTGATGTAAGGCACTTGCTTAGCTATCCTTCTCTGCTCTGATACTCATATCTGATTACTTTCTGATTCTCTCAGTTGATTCTAATCATTGATTGCTTGTGGCATATGAAGTGCATGATGTTTGCAAGTTGATAAATCTATTTGATAAAAACATATGATAATATTAAATATCCAGAGCTCTAACAGGTTCTGTCCCAATTTTTTGTAGGTTCAACTGATACAACTGGAGTTGAAGATGAGGACTAAAGATCAACTATCCAACTACTCAACAACCTCCTTGCTCAGGCAATGATGGATATTTAGTTTTATCATGTGTTCTTCCTTATTTCTTTTATTATCAGATGTATAGCTTGCATATGTTTGCATTACTAGTTTAGTTACTCCCATGGCTTGTGTAGGACACATTTGAACACTTCTTTTAAACATGACCAGTTAATCTATCTTATGCACTTGATGTATGTATATTTCTTTTTCAATCAATGCATAGAATAGAGTAACAGATGTTGAATTGTATGTTCCAAATATGACATGAAATAACAGTTCAAATAAATATCTTTCTTTCTTTCTTTCAAATATGATCAACTGAATAATCAATCTGTCTTATAACTCCTGAAAGATAACACTATGTTAGATCAACTGTATTTCTTGAATGATTGATTCCTTGACATCCTGATTCACTTGTTATGATGATTCATCAGTCCTGACTAGACTGATGGGTTATCTTGACAAATGAATATTTATCTCTGCTTTGTCAAGACATCAACTGTTCATTAAATGCAATAACTTCAAAATTTTCATTTATTCTTCCTGAAACAATTACACTTAGGTCTAACTAAATTTAGTGTGAAAAAAATTTAGTAACATTTCTAGCAACCTCTCAGGGGTGTTTTCCTGCTAAACAACTTAGAACCAATAGCCTTTGCAAATCCATTGGGCATAAAGTCTTCTTCTGTCACTCAAAATTGACTGAAACACTACAGCAGCAACAGAACTGAAAACTGAAACTAAACTGGATTGCTTAAAATAAAGCCAGAAACATGTGCAACAACACTTCTTGGAAATGAAATACTGAACTAAAATTCTAATCTACCCTAGTCTAACCAGCCAAAGGTGTTGGTCAAACAAATCCATTAACTATTTGGTTAAAATAGCTACCCTTTCTCAATAGGGGACATTGATTTACATGCTTATGGATATCTAAAATTAGATGAAGCACAAGAAAGTACTCAACTAGTTTCTGCAATGTTTCATACAAAATGTAGACAAAATCACTCACCAGCTGAACTTGATCATGTAAGCCTCTGTCATGGTGTAAAAAGATCATCTGATTTTGTTGCTCTAAGGCTGAAAACTGCTCTATTGGTACAACAACAATCTGTACCTGCTTCTTTAGTTCTCTTATAACCATATCTCTAATTGGGCATCCTCTTGCAATGAGGTATCCTTGGCTGATGCTCCTGATGTCCTTATTGGGATTTGCTATCTTGTTTTCACTTGCAATTTCAATCTAATTTGAAAGAGTTAGCTCATCTAAATGAAAAGGATGAATACTTGCCTCTTTGATTTGATCTTGTTGATCACACACTATTGTCTCACATGGTATCAAATCATTATCTATGTTAGAACAAAAATACTCTATAATACCTGAAAACATGTTTTCATCTAACTGAAAATCCTGCACTGAAATTATATGCTCATCATTTCCTGACATAAGCTCTTGATTGCTACAAGAATCCATCAGATTGGCAAGCTCCCTGTAGGCCGAATAGTCAATGTCTTGACAATCAAAAATAGAAATATCTTGAAAATATTGAATTTCTTTAATTGATCCACTTAGCTGTTCTGAAAATAAATCAGATGTTTTATTCTCATAGGAAAAATCATCTGATTTAGTTTCATATTCAGGTTGGTAACCTTTATTTTCATGTAAAACAAGATTGTTGGCATCCAAAATGTGACTATCTTTTTGCTCTTCTAGCTGAACTAAGACATCGACTTCATTAAAGATTAGTAGTACCTCATGTTCTGCAATATCAACTAGTTGTCTTAAATCAGCTGGTACTTGCCTGATGTCTTCATCTTGGTCAATAAAAGAAGGCAGTTGATCAAATACAAAGATTGAATCCTCTTTTGATTTAAAATGTAAAGGATTTAGTGCCAAATTCGAACCAGCATCCTCTTCATATGAATTATGTTTATTTTCAGCTAGAAACATAGTAAAAATAGCAGAAACATTTTGAACCACATCTGATTTTTCTTGATTAAAACCTAGGATCTTGATTGGTTCAAGTTTTATTACTACTTCCTCCCCATCCTGATTTTGGATTGGTATGGAAGAGGTACCCTTAATAAGATTTGACATTTTATAATCAGGATGCTTAGTCCAAGAAGGCTGCCATGATTGCTCCAGACTGTGATGACTTGGTTCAGGCAATTGATGCGACTGATACTGAGAATTATTGGTCTAATTTTGAATACAAACAGGTTCCTGATCAAAATCACAATTTTTGAAATATGGAATTTGATACCTGCTAACCTCATTTTGAACAGGCTACTCTGGGATGAATGTACCTGTCTAGATTGCTTGCCTTTGTACTTGTGCAAGAAAATACTTCATCTGTGCTTCTTTTGCTGCAATCTCCCTCCTAAGACTTCCTTGAAACTATATCCTTTGTGCTTCCAATTCTTGCTCATGAAGATAAGCCTAATAATCTAGTTCCTCCTACTGCTGCTCATATTCTTGCTGCCTCTTGAACTCCTCTATCTACTTTGTGATTTCTAGCAATGTGTTTTTTGTTTCATTCATGCTACTCTTTATATCTTCAACCCCTTGGGACTGATTTTGAACATGTAAATGTTGATATGAAGGTTGAGCAGGGGTGGGTGGGAGGTAAGAGTATTGTGCATGCTGGTTTTCTTGAAAAACCATGGAATTAGGGCTAAAAATAGCAACATGGCTAATCTGATATGGTTGATAAGATGGAGGATTAGTAGTATTTTCATGATATGATGGATGATATGGCATGTTCCTATGAAGGATAGACATGTTTACTCATTCAAAAGTTGGAAAACAACTGAAATTTGATCTTTGTGATACTTTTCATGGCTACAAAGTCTGATCTATAAAACCAAAAAAGATAGAGTTGCCAGGTACTTGAAAAAATAAACCTCTAAAAGGCTATAAAATCTGTTGATCATACCAAAACAATAGAAAAAAAAAGTTCTATTGAACTGAAAAATCAGTTCAAGAGTCCCACTGGGCATGCACCCTCATCGACATCAGTTTTACCGGAGTAGTTGTAGCCTTTGATGCTTCTACCTTGGTTCTTGCTTCACTAATTTGTTCATCTGTAAACCCTTTGCTTTTAACAAACTCATCTGCCATTTTTATTGCATTCTTCTTGATTTCTAGTTGTCTTTGTTCCATAAACACTTTGAGAGATAATTCTTCAAATGTTCCAAATCTTCCCTCCTTAGGGTCTTTCGGTTTGCTTAGCATTAAATCAGCTAGTCTACTCAAAACTTCTTTTGAGACTTTGTATCCCATGGCTGGGACCCATACAATTATTGGTTCTACAACCTCCATAAAGCATTTATCCTTGTCCACCATGAATACAATGTCTTTTTCATAATTCTTTGCAACTTTTTTGGGGATCCTAGCCCTAGCCTGCATTTTCTTTTGGAAATTCTTGAAATATCACCATAAGGCTGCATTTTGCTTATCAACATTTCCTAAACTGCTCAAGTGATTTCTAATTTGTGCAGCCACTAGTGCATGATCAAGCCAACCAATATTACCTATACCTGGTAGCTCTCTTAGAAAGTAGAAGAATAGACAACTGATCAAGGTTCCATACTTGAAGGGATACTTTGTGTCCTTTGTTCTTTTTAGGTTCTCCATCAGTTGTTGTCGGAGCAACTCACATAGATCATAATCAATGTTATTCTTAACCATATCATAAGCAGTATATATGGCTATTGCAGAAACAAAGTTCTCCCTACTGGGGAAATAGATTTTGTAACCAATGCATTTTGATGCAAATCTTACAGCTGGATCCACAATATCATTTACGGTTAATTCTCTTTTATCAAATTTTGCACTTGTCAATTGCATTACTGTGTTGTTCTTCATAGACTTCAATTCTAGAACCTTTCTAGTAGAACACATGCCAGTAATTGCTTTGATAGCAACCTTTGTTATCATATAAGGCTCATCAAGCCAAAAGAACTTGTCATGAATCCTGCTCAGGACATATCTAACCCAAGCATCATCCGGGACCACTGGAAAATCCAACCAAGTATCTAGATGCTTCTCAAACAGGGCACTATATTCTTCTTTCAGCTCAAATTTGTCACCAGTTAGTTCTTTCAGATAAATTTCCTCTAGCTTTCCATGATCATATTCATCTAGATTTGCATTTATGTATGCCATAACGTCTTTTGTATGCATAACACAATGTGAAATATTAGAAAATGTGCCATCTAGATTAGTCTCTAAAGATTTAAAGGGGTGCTTCTTGAACTTGGGGTGAGGCCTCTTAGTTATCTTAATTGCTTGAGGAGTATACGTTTTTACAGATTCAACATAGAGAATTTTGGAGAGAGATAATGATAATACCTTTTTCCTCTATTAGGGTTTCTTCATCAGATGCTTGAATTTTCCCTAGCTTGCTTCTCAAGTCTCTTTAGTTGCTTGAGGGTTTGAAAGAAAAATGATTATTCTTTCAAATGAATTCCTTATATCATCTTTCCATCATGAGTCAATCGTCATAAATGCTTATTTCTAAAAGCTATCAAACCCTTACTCTGCTATCCCTAGTCGATCAACACTGCTCTGCAATTCACCGCATTAGATTATTTTCTACTAGAATCTTTTTAAAAAGCTTTGTTTTCTTATTTTCTAGCTTATACCTTCATGCTAGATGTCAGCACCACACTTCTGGCTGGGGGGATAGGATTTTGTATTAAGCTCCCCTTGAGCTAGACCTCTCAATTTACTTCTTGTAGGAAGTACTAGCACAAGAGTCTAGTGCGGACTCACCCTTGACTTCCTGCACTTCCTTCTTGACCCAATTTGATTCATCTCCTTATTTTTTTTCCAGATCTGCCTTTTGTACCAGTTCTTTCTTCTCTGCCTGATTATTCTTCTTAATGCTCTTGCTTCTGCAAAACCTTGCAATATGTCCAAGCCTATTGCAATTTAAACATACTATTTAGGGGAAAATTGGATTTGTTAATGTTTTAAAGTTTAGATGTTTAAATCTGCCTCTCCACTATACATTCAAGGATCTAGGGTCAAGTGACAAGCATTATCATACCCTAGGTCACTTGCAGATGTAGGGAAACTTGGATTAGGGAATTTAATTATTAATTTTCCTTCTCTTATGTCCAATTAACCATTAAGACCCTAATTATGCAAATACAGCAACAAATTGATGAATGAAGGAAAAAGCTCTTGCAGACAGGAGTAAAATACCAAATTATAGAATACCTATTTTTGGGGTTCCAAAGTGGAACAGTCAAGGACACTGGAGCGGGCACCCAAGTCCAAGGTACCTATTTCTTCATGGAATTTGGACCTCCTTCTGACACTGATCAAGCCTGTAACTTCTGTTTCCTGAAACTTAGACGCGGAGGATACTAGAGTGAGCACCCAAGTCCTAGAAGTGCTCCTGTGTCTTTTTCTTCAGATCCTAAATCCTTGATGCCTGCCAATCCTTCCTGCAACTCCACTTTTCCCAAATGCAACACCTGTAACCTACAATCACAAGACTTGGTTTGGGGGTTGTGGTGTTTAGAGGCTTGCCTCAATCAAGCCCCGGAGGACACTTAAGTCTCTGAACATTGTTTTCATATAAAGAGTGCGTTCCCTTGTGAGGCAAAGGCAAAAACCAAAGGAATCAATGATGAAAACACAATATTATGTCACATTGTAGTGAAGCTCTCATGGGAGGAAGATTCTCTTCATGCCATGAGGAAATTGATGCTCAAATCTACAAATATCAATACACAAAACACACAAGTCTACTCTTGCAACACAATACAAAGCCTTGAATCACCTTGAGAACACTTGAACATCACAATTGCCATCTAGTTTCTAAATCAATGCCTAAGCATGCTTATATATGCAACTACAAGCACTCCCACCAAGATTTTAAATGTTGGCAAAAGGACCAAATAACAGTCATAAACCGGCACCCAGAAATTAGGACTACCCCAAAATAGGGCAGGACTAGGGCATGAGCACCCAAGTCCTCCCCCCCTATTTTGGGCAGGGTATAGCTCAAGGGGTCCACCTAGGTCCAATTTGTCATGGAACCTAGGTCTCATTCCATTGGGATGCCAAAATATGAACTAAGTGTCCTAAATGCATACTAAAGACTCGGGAGCTAAACATTATGAGGGAAAAGGCCCCAAGGGGACATTTTACGATGTTACATTAAGCCCCCACTTTAATGTATGTATAAACATGAGGCCAATATATGCATTAAAGTAAGGTCACAAACACAACAAACACAACAAGCATGAAGAAGACATGCCAATCACATAGAAGACAGTAGCAGGCACACAAAACATGGAGAAAATAGTTACAGTCATGTAGAACACGGAGAAGACAGTCATTGTATAGAAGACACATTAATGCATGGAAGACATAAATGATATCTTTTCTTTTCTTTTTCTCATATATATGAAATGCAGATGCAAGTACTGGAAAGTAAACAAACCTCCCATAATACAGGATGCACTCATCGAGTAAGTCTTTTGACTGTATATATGGGGCAACACACACGCAAGACACGTAAAACCTCCCAAAATGCAGGGACTGCATATGGGGCAACAAACACGCCACACAAAACAAGCACGCCAAAACACACACACTTGAAGACACAGAGAAAACATGGTAGACAAGTGATGGAGTGTACCTATTTCTAGGTCCAACACCATCTCAGGTACATTACAGACACACATCGATGATTGGGCTTCACCACAACAATCGCTGAAAACATGCTTAAGGGTTGAGTTAGTCACAGAACCACTCCTTTGCAGAGGACTTTTGAAAATGACAGGATGATGCAATCTGCTCTGAGAAATACACCATCCCTGCCTCCATAGAGGGATTTAGGATAAAAAGGATATACGCGATATCCTACCTTCATAGAGGGCTTACATGATTGATTGATTGATCACAAACAAACTCAAGATGCAGGATGCACTCATCAAGCAAGTCTTTAGACTGCACCTGAGGACAAGCACATAGCTAACATCTACAATAGATAGTTTACCTTATATATGCCCCCACCTTAAGGTGGTTGATATTAGTTATTGATATCAAGCATGTTAAGGTAAGAAGAAAACACACAAGGGAACACTAACTTTCACAAATCCCATGCCCCCCGGAGGTGACATGTACTTTACGATCGCCAAATGTTCCCACAAACACATCCCTGCAAGAAACATGTTAGTGTCTACAAAATCATGATAAACAACAACATCAATGTATATGATTAACCACACAGAAAGCCATGGTTATACAATGAATTTGGAGTTTGAGGATAACCGTAGGGCTATATCACAAAGCTCTCTGAATCGAGTACGGCCAAGGCTAGATTCAAAGACAAACAAAGGTGCACAGAGCAACAATATTGCTAAGGTTTGCAAATGTGATAGAAAAATCATCAAATTCATTACGTGGAAAATACGAGTGCTTCCACTAGCCAAGCATCAGATAAAATATACAACCCCATCATCATATTAGGAACTAAGTCCATTTTTTTGATTGCTCTCGAAAGGGACACTAGGTCCGCATCAGTATTACTGTTTGTCGTCATCCGCCTGCTAGGTGGAAACACTAGAGGAAGGGAAACAATAAATAAGAGAGAAGAAACAAGTGTCTTAGGGACAGTCATGTAGGAGGGTGCCCTTAGGTCACCAACCATGACACTATGTCCGTAAGACACAACACACAATAATGAAATTAGAGAGAGAGGCAATATAGAAGAATGATGATACAAAAAGAAGAAGGTCACAACAGAGGCGGTCTCCTGGTATCCCAAACATTATGGGAGAATTTGAGGTCATCCTAGGAGGCCTAAACAACATATAACACATCACAGGGGAAGTACATCACAAGAGAAATAAAGGGTTAGAGATACTTACATGTAGGGCCCATGCCAGGCTAGAAGTTGTCTATAAGAAAATCATCATCGTCATCTTCCCACTCCCTAATGTTGGAGGATAGTGGGACATACGATACCATAGCCAAATTCATATCTTGCTTATCATGTTATTCATCATTAGGATCATTATTGTTTGGTTGAATGTTGGGATCAATGTTTTCTTATTGAGAGGCAAGGTTTATAGCATAAGCTTGTCTTCTTTTTCTTCTTTCTCTTTCTTTTACCACTTATCTCTTGTAAGATAGGGCTATCCTCTTTCATAGGCTTGTGCAAATGAGAAGATGAAGAATCAGGATCAAACCTCATTTGTCACGGTGGAACACTTTGTTGTTGACAACGACCTCCCAATCCCTATAAGGATTTCAGGGGAGGAACCTCGGCATAGGGACCTTCTCCTTTCGGTCTAAAGTTCTCTTCACATGCGGTTTGTTTATCTTTTGTCATTTCTTGTGTAGGAGGACTAGTTGTTGGATGTAAGAGTTTTGCTTTGTAATTTCTATAGCTCAAAAATGTAAAGTCTGTTCATAGCTCTAATTTGTCATTATTTTTGTTGCAAAAGTAATCCAATGTGAAGTGTTGTTGTGTAGTTGAAGGTTTGTATGTATTTCGTTGAATGACATGCACTTGTCCATTCAAAGGAAATTTAACACATTTATAAATAGTTGAAGGGACTATTCATAACCTTTAACCAAGGGATTCCAAGTTTTATGTCAAAGGTGTCAGAATCGAGGGTAATATCAAACCATTGTTCAACATGTTTCTCAAATACAGTTACTAACAATGATATCTTACCCAATGGTTTCTTTAAGGTTCACGTATGTGTCTTAATCATCAAGTTCGAAGGGTTATAAGGACCTTGTATTAATTGATTCGAAAAGAGGAATTTTTTAGTGGCAACATTAGTCATGCAATTAGGATCAATAAGAGTTCAATCCACATTGTTTCCCATTATTTGCACGGTGATGTAAAGAGGTCCTTCAGAATCACCGATTGTTTTATCATGAGGTGTGAAAACAATTTCAAGTTTAGGAGCCTTTCTTTTCATGTAAGGTCTAGGAGGGAACCTATTTTTTATATTGTGATTAGAGGCCATGTTTATATGCTCAAATAAATGCCAAATTAGATTTTGAAATCTTTTCAAAACTGGTGCAAAAGATAAAAGCAAAAATAGCCTAAAATGCTTGATTTTTTGATACATTTTCAATGCCAATGAATGAAACAAAGGATGTTCTAAGGATTTAAGTCAGTGGGAAGAAAGTTATATGTCTAATATTAATCCAAAACAGCAATATAATCACTCTCAACACACTCTTGATGCAAATCCAAGATAATGCCAAGTCAAAATATAGTGAAAATATGTCAAAATAGGCACTTTTTTCATCAAAATTCAATGTAAAGGAGCATAACAAAGGGTGTTGTGAGGAAAATGATGATGGAAAGAAAATAATATCAGTAATAACAGCCACTTCATGCCAAAATACCCAACACAACACGCTTTTAGTGCCTCTTAAGGTAAAACCCTAGTGAAAATATATCAAAAATAGACTATTTTTCATAGTTTTTCAATTCCAAGACCTAGCAAAGGAGGTGTTGTAATAAATTTCAGGAGGTACAAAAAATAATATCAATAATATCAGTTACCTAAATCTATAAAATTGATCACAACACGCTTGGAGTGCAAACTAGGTCAAACCCTAGGGCAAAAATAGTGAAAATGTGTAGTTTTTCACCGAATTTTCTCTATAAGAGCTCGTTAAAAGGCTGTTGTGAAGATTTTTATGATGGAAAGAAAATAATTTCCCTGATAACAAAAAAATAATACCAAAATACCTTTCACAACACACCTATGGTGCAATTTTGGAGAGTTGATAAGGCCAAATTTAGTGAAAATCGTTGTTTTTGAAGCCCTAGGTTTGAGATCTTGGGACAAAATGCTATGTGAATGTTTTGGAGTCTGATTTATTATGAAATTGACTTACTCTTAGATCTGAAAATGATTTTCAATCTTGAACATGCAAAATGCCCATGCAAATTTAATGAAAATGCATCAAAATTGCTAGTTTTTTGTTGAAATTTTCCATGCAAAATTGCAATTATTTTAAATCTAAATGCAAATTTACACTAAAATTCAAGACTATAGACAAATGTTAATTTGAATGAGCCTCTAAAATCAGTATAAAAATCTGAAAAAAAGATTTTGCCTACTAACCCTAGATTTTGGAATTACTAGGTTATATAAAATCGTCAAAATTTCCACAAAACCCTAGCAATTAAATGATGAAAATGCAATGCAAATTTCTGAATTTTATATCAGATCTGATGCAAAAATCATGAATTAGGAAAATTTAGAAAGAATTGATGCAATTTAGTAAGCCAAACAATGCAATTTTTTTGTATTTTCCAAATTTTTCATTTTTTTTGAATTTTTCTCAATGCGATAAAATGAATGACTATATGAATGAATGAAATCAATCCAAATATGAAGACACACACTCAAAATGTTGCAATTTAAGTCTAAAAAGATGGGTTCACCAAAATGCTTAGGGGAAAATTGGATTTGTTAATGTTTTAAATTTTAGATGTTTAAATCTGCCTCTCCACTATATAATCAAGGATCTAGGGTCGAGTGACGAGCACTATCATACCCTAGGTCACTTGCAAATGTAGGGAAACTTGGATTAGGGAAATTAATTATTAATTTTCCTTCTCTTATGTCCAATTAACCATTAAATCCCTAATTATGCAAATATGACAAAAAATTGATGAATGACGGAAAAAGCTCTTACAGACAGGAGTAAAATACCAAATTACAGAATACCTATTTTTGGGGTTCTGAAGCGGAACAGTCAGGGACACTGGAGTGGGCGCCCAAGTCCAAGGTACCTATTTCTTCATGGAATACGGACCTCCTTCCGACACTGATTAACCCTTTAACTTCTGTTTCCCGAAACTTGAATGTGAAGGACACTAGAGCGAGTGCCCAAGTCTTGAAAGTGCTCCTGTGTCCTTTTCTTTAGATCCTGAATCCTTGATGCCTGCCATTCCTTCCTACTCCAATTTTCCCAAATGCAACACCTGTAACCTACAATCACAAGACTTGGTTTGGGGGTTGTGGTGTCTAGATGCTTGTCTCAGTCAAGCCCCGAAGGACACTTAAGTCTCTGAACACCATTGTTAGATAAAGAGTATGTGCCCTTGTGAGGCAAAGGCAAAAACCAAAGGAATCAATGATGAAAACACAATATTATGTCACCTTGTAGTGAAGCTCTTATGGGAGGAAGATGCTCTTCATGCCATGAGTAAATTGATGCTCAAATCTGCAAATATCAACACACAAAACACACAAGTCTACTCTTGCAACACAATAGAAAGCCTTGAATCACCTTGAGAACACTTGAACATCACAATTTCCATCTAGTTTCTAAATGAATGCCTATGCATACTTATATATGCAACTACAAGCACTCCCACCAAGATTTTAAAAATCAAAACTTACTGTGTTGGCAAAAGGACTAAATAATAGTCATAAACTGACACCCATAAATTAGGGCTACCCCAAAATAGGGCAGGACTAGGGCGCGGGTGCCCAAGTTCTCCCCCCTATTTTGGGTAGGGTACAGCTCAAGGGGTCCACCTAGGTCCAATTTGTCATGGAACCTAGGTCTCATTCCATCGGGATGCCAAAATATGAACTAAGATGTCCTAAATGCATACTAAAGACCCAGGAGCTAAACCTTATGAGGGAAAAGCCCCCAAGGGGACATTTTCTGACATTACACATACAACATTTCTCTGTCTATTGTTCCTTTCATTCATCCTTGATCTGCATTGGTTAGCCTTGTGCCCAAATCTACTACATGCAAAGCAATTCCCATTGAAAGATTGAGCATTCCTTCCATTGTTATTGTTGTTATTTATTTGACTTCTGCAATCACTAGCTTTATGACCAAACTTCTTACATATAAAGTAGTTACCTTTGAAGGTTCGAGCATTCCTTCTATTGTTATAACCATTCCTTATCTGACTTCTACAATCATTAGCCTTGTGGCCTACTTTATTGCAAGTGAAAGACTAACCAGAGAATGATGGAATGTTTTGATTCACTCTGCTCCTACATTGAGTAGCCTTATGACCAAACTTATTGCATGTATTATAATAACCATGGAAAGAAGGGTACCTTTGAGAATTTGGTTACCTGACCAGTGGTTTTCTAGGTTTGTTCCCTTGATTATGAATCTATTTACCTTTGTCCTTCTTGATCTCAGCATTCTTTTCTTGACCAGTTTTTAAACTTTCACCTTTCTCAAATCCCAAGCCTTTTTTATCATCAGGACTTTTATGACTAGCAAGTATTCTATCAAGTTAGACAACACTCACTCTAAATTTATCTTCCTAAATTCATGCATGCTTCAAATCCACAACTTCTTGTTCAAGCTTTGTGCAATGTTTAGTTTTGCTTTTCACCAACTAATTTAGGTCTTCCTCTACTTTTGCTCTTTTTACAACTTCCACTTTTAGATTACTCAAGGTGTCATTTGCAGATATCAATTGTTCACTAACTTCCTTATATTTTTCTTTGAACTTCTTGACTTGCTCCCTCAATTTTTTGATGTACACATCTACTTCGTTGACATTATCTTTCAGATCCATGTTTTCTATTTCAGCCTTTTCAAGATCTGCAAGTGCAAGCTTGAGTTCTTTTTCATTGACAAGCGTGCATTCTTCTTCAATTTTAGTTGCATCAATTTCTTCAGGAGGAGTAAGATGTTTTTTACTAGCCATGTGTTCAATCTCCAAGATCTCCTTAACCTATTAGACTTCTTTCAAGGAACCAGGCTTAGATACCAATTATTGAACACCCAAAGTACTGATGGGGGGTGAATCAGTACTTTATTAAACCTCTTATTAAACCAGTAATCCATTTACTGCATGCAATAACAAGGAAAATTAAACATAGAAGAAACAACCACAATCTATCACACATGAACACCAGGATTTTTACATGGAAAACCCAAAACTGGGAAAAACCACGGTGAGTGTTAGCTCACAATATATTATGTAGGAATAATACCGAATTACAATAGAGGCTCACTGCCCAAAAGAAGTGCTCACTGCAAGAAGGATCATTGCCTAGAGAAAGAAAGGAAGAAAGGAAATGGCTCACCACCAAAATGAACTATTCTTATTGCATCTACATATGCATGATTGCAGCTCCAATGAAGCTCAAAAATACCATCTCAAAACTCTTCATCTTTGACTACTCTGTTTCACTGTTTTTCTTCTACATCAAACAAGATCTCTCTTCTTCTACTCTTGTCACCTACACTGTACTTCACATTCACATTTGCATCACATCACATACATCAAACATTGAATTTGATCCCCTATATATATCCACAACACTTAAAAACTTCATATTAGGTCAGCCTAATAAGGTATAGCATATAGTCATGCCTTATGTACTCTATTGGCCAAATTCATTCACCAAAATTCATAGCAGACCCAAACAACATTTGAAATACCTTCTCACATGTCAGCCTCAACTATTCCACCACTTAGGATTAAGTTCTAAACAATAGAACTTACCACATACAGATCAAACTTGTCATGTCAGCCTCCAACACAGATTGCCACTGGTTCACTTCCTCTGTCATACAACAACTTTCATTGTAGACCATAAGATGCTTCCAAAATCATATCAAACCCTCTTCACACATCACAAATCATACCTTAAGAACCACAAAGAAAAATATTCTTTTGAGGTAGAGTGTAGACCACAAGAATACATGCTCTGTCACAGTCAAGTTCTGTTAGACCAAGTAGCGATACTTAGGCACCCATAACTATCCTTCCGGTGGAACTTAGAACTTGCAAATATGGATTTAGATACTTCATATATGTGTTTACAACACCTCAAAACTGCATAACAAAATGTGCAACAATGGAGAAATGCAGACCAAAACAAATGAGTGTTTTGCTCTAAATCACAATGTATTCTATCTTTCCAGACTTAGTTTGTTAGAGTGTATGCTTCTGATATTTGTTAGGAGCTAAAAGATTGGATATAGGATCATCAATGGAATGCAAATAACATACTAGAACTACGTGATTAGATCTCCAACTGTGGACCAATGACAACCATTATACTGCCTCTCTATCATTGTCTCTTGTGTACTACCAAAACTTAGCCAAAATGACTGCCTTTTTCATTGGACCAAAACTTCTATTCTAACCTTGTTCCTTTTCTTGTTGCCATCAATGAAAACATCTTCAGACATCATGCACAAGTTGCCAATAGACTCTGGTCTTTAGATATTGGTAAAGGTTGTTGTTGCAAGAAGCTACTTGGAAGATTGCTTAGTAAAATTGCTCTACATTCCTCCGCATTTGAAGATATGGTCATGTTGTTTAGAAGTTAAGTTTATTATGCTGTAAAGGTACTAAATCCAAAGTTTTAGATCATTTTCTCCTTCGTAGTGGAAGTTACAAGTGACAGAGTTCTAGTCTGTGCTCTTGCAACATAATGTGATGATGAAGGCTGATTGGAATGCTCCACATTCCTCTGCAATTGAAGGTTTTCTCATGCAATTTTGTGAACATGATCAGAGATGTTCAATGCATGCTACTTTGTAGTATCAAGTGATTTGGAGGTCTGCAAGTTCAATTTTTTATGTGGAAAACCCAAAAAGGGAAAAACCTCGGTGAGGATTAGCTCACAATATATTATTAATGTAATCGGTTAAGGTTAATACAATTTGGTGGACTCACTATCCAAAAGAGAATGCTCACTATAGGTGGCTCACTTCCAAAGGATTCATTGTCTTGAATAGAAAGAGATAGAAGAAAGGGTGGCTCACTACCAAATATGAACTATTATTTATGCATCTAATTCATGCTAGAGATACAGTTCCACTGAAGCTCAGAATACTGACTTTGCACACTTCATCTTCACCACAACCTCAACTTATCATATTTTGCTTACATATACTCACTTCAGACCTTCACATCATACACCCACCTCTGCACAAGAATTCAATCTTGTATATACACTGCACTAAGGAAAAACACCAATTAGGTCGGCATAATATATGTACCATGTGACTTCCCGTCCTATTGGCCCAAAACACAATCCAATATGCTTCCTGGAGAGAACCAAAGTGTGTAACACATTCATATAGGTTGGCACAACTTATAATTACTCCCATGAAATTATTTCATACATGTCTTAGCTCCACACAATGTCAACACCTTTAGGTTGGCCCAACTAGTGAAGCAACAATAGCATGAACTAACTGTTAGTTCATAATTCAATGTGCGGACCACCAAAATGCTTACCATTTGAATCATACACACCTCTGACATTCATAACCTCTTCCTCAAAACCACATGGCAAGATATTCATCTGTAGTGGAATACGAAGCATTCCAATTTGTCACTAGCACTATCATTACACTATCATTACAGAGTCAGGGACTCTATCAACTCTATTTTTCATGCTGGAGGATTTCAAGACCTAAATCTTTGGATTTAGACTCCTTTGGTATGCACCATCATTTGTTGAAATAAGGGCAGACAACTAAGAGGGGGGGTGAATCAGTTGTCACAAAAACTTTTATCCTTTACTGCAATTTAAATTTATTTACCACTTATTAATAGATGAATGATATAACCATGGAAGCATGAATCAACAATACATGAGAAGAAACAAAATCAACACACATAACACTAGGATTTTTACATGGAAACTATTAGATTTAGGGTAGACAACTGAGAGGGGGGGGTGAATCAGTTGTACAAAACTTTCTTCTAATTAAACACTTAAATCCACTTTGCAATTCAGCAGCATAATGATAAATCAATCATGGAAACATAATGCATTAAATCAAGAGCAGAAACACATTAATACACAGGACACCAAGATTTTGACATGGAAAACCTAGTAAAGGGAAAAACCACAGGGTGATTAACCCAAGATTGTATTCTCTGTTAGAAGAATAGAAAGAACAAAATGGCACATGCCAATTAGGGCTCACTGCCTGAGCACGCTGCTCACAAGAGGCTCACTGCCTACAAGAGACACACTATCTACAAATAGTAAGTAACACATACATGAACTGGAGAATAACATCTTCACCATGCTTGAATCAGTTCCATTTAAGCCCAATACTTCTGTTCTACCTTTCTCTCTCCTCCTCGCTACCACACTCTCATCACCATACCACACACTTGAAATGACTTTACAATCCCTTATTTATACAAGACATCGACTTAGGAATAATCATCTAAGTCGGCAAACATCTACAAGAACATCCACAGGATGTGTAACCCATCTGATCGGCCAATATTAGGAAGAACACCATTAGCCAAAAGTAATTCTTCAATTGCGAACCCAAACTCCAATGTGGACCACCAACACAAACTGGATATGATCCAAAGACCATTACAAGCTTCCCTGAATCATCAAGAACATCCACACTACATCTTCTTACTGAAATCCTTCTCTCCTTCATCTGGAACCTTAAGAACACAGTCTTTCATCACTGTCACAAAGGAATAGATTCTTGCGGACCTCCAGACCATGAACCAATCAAGTTGACACTTCACAAGGACTTCCTTAACACTCCACCAAATCCGCAGAATAGGATAATGCATTTCTGGATCTCACTGGACCTATCTATATCACTCTATCACCTCTGAACACCTGCCGGAACTAGTTTTACTTGAGTGGCCACAACTTCTTCAGATCTTTATGTGGACCTTTGAAATCTCTACTGAATCACCTAAAGACATATATCTACCAACCCTTTAAACCACATCCTCTTATCCTCATCTTATCTTGGAGTTTTACCTTACTGACTTCACTGTTCCCAATTCTCTCAATATCCTTAGCAAACAGTTCATCCAATCCTTATCATTAATGCAACAGGAGTATGTTGACATCAATGACAACACCGGTTAGGCCCATACTTGCAACAATCTCCCCCTTTGTTATTGATGGAAACATATGATGTGAAAAACTATTTTAACCATTAAGACAAAAACTTCTCATTGTCACAACTTCCCCTATCAGCAACAATCATTCACATGTCTTCTCTTCCTTTCCTGCTCCCCCTTTGATCAGCGACCGCTTGTTTTTCACATGTCTTCTCTCCCCCTTTGACATCAATGGCAAAGGGCACATATTTGCAATTCCAACACTTCAGAATCATACCAGCTGCTCCCTCTGAGTAGTAGCTCTCCATCATCAATCCAGATCACAAGATATGACTGTGATATCCACTGGACTGATGCACATCAGTGCACCTTAGTTCATCACCGGAGGGGCAATAACCCCTAACTTCTCCCTGAGATACTCAAAAGAGTCCTTAGGTAGAGGTTTAGTAAAGATGTCTGCAATCTGATCCTTTGAAGGCACAAACTCTAATTTGACTTCATTCTTATTCACTTGCTCTCTCAAAAAGTGAAACTTGATGGATATATGTTTAGTCTTTGAATGCAACACCGGATTCTTAGATATATTAATTGCACTTGAATTATCATAGAAGATTGTGATAGGCTCCTCATACTCCACTCTTATGTCTCTTAGCATTTGCTTCATCCACAAAACTTGAGTGCAACTACCTGTTGCTGCAATATACTCTACTTCTGTAGTGGATAGAGATATTGCCTCTTATTTCTTGCTCAGCCAAGAAACCAATCTCTTCCCCAAAAAGAATGCTCCACCACTAGTACTCTTCTGGTCATCCATATCTCCTACCCAATTTGCATCTGTATATGCATGAAGAGAAAAATCATGATCTCTGGGATACCACAATCCATACTCAACTGTCCCTTTTAGATATCTAAAAATCCTCTTGATTGTCATGACATGAGACTCTCTAGGATTAGCTTAAAATCTAGCAACAAGACCAACAACATTCATAATGTCAGGTCTAGTTTGAGTGAGATACAACAATCCTCCAATCATTGACTTGTACTTTTTCTGATCAGCCTTGGGAGAGTCATCATCTTTGCTCAATTTACATCTGGTTGCCATGGGAGTATTCATTGGTTTTGAGTCTTCCATCCCAAATTTCTTCAACAATTCTTTCACATATTTGGTCTAAGAAATGAAGATTCCTTTCTTTATTTGAGTGATTTGTAGACCCAAGAAGAAATTTATTTCCCCAAGCATGGACATCTCAAACTCACTTTTCATTTGATTTGCAAAAGTTTTGCACATACTATCTCTTCCTCCAAAAATGATATCATCAACAAACACTTCAATAATCAAGATGTTTTCATGATCAATTTTGACATACAAATTACTGTCAGCAGTACCTTTGTTGAAACCAATCTTCAAGAGATGCTTATCCAATCTTTCATACTAGGCTCTTGGGGCTTGCTTGAGACTATATAGTGCTTTCTTCAACTTGCAGACCATATCACCATGATTAGACAATTGAAATCCATCTAGTTGCTCAATGTATACTTCTTCTTCCAAGTCACCATTCAGGAAGGCAGACTTGACATCCATCTGATACACTTTGAAATCCTTGAAGGTAGAAAACGCAAGAAATAATATGACTGCTTCAATTCTTGCTATCGGAGCAAAAGTTTCTTCTAAATCAACTCCTTCTATTTGAGAGTAACCCTTGTAGACCAATCTGGCTTTATTTTTTATTACTTCACCAACTTCATTCAGTTTGTTCCGGAAGACCCATTTGGTTCCAATCACATTCTTGTTTCTAGGTCTGGGAACAAGATCCCAAGTGTGATTTTTCTCAATTTGCATCAGTTCTTCCTCCATTACTTTAGTCCAGTTTTCATCATTGCAAGCTTCATACACTGTCTCAGGTTCAATCTTTGAAATCAGACAATACTCTTCTGAATCTTGAGCAATCCTTCTTCTTGTTTGGACACCTTTACTTTTATCACCTATGATCTGATCTTCAGAGTGGTTCAGTCTTACATACTTGGGAACTTTGGGAGTTTCTTGTACTTATGATTCTTGATCAGGCTCATTAAAATTCATCTCTCTTCCTAATTTACCGGATCAGTTTGAATCTAAATTTCAGAAGGGGCTTGGGCTCCTTGAATCAGAACACCATTCTGATCATCTTCATCATATTCATAAAACCTTGAGGGTTTTTCAATTCCTTCATCAACCTTCACATTTGTACTTTCTATAATCTTTCTCAGTCTCTTGTTATAACACCGGTATGCTTTGCTTTGAGTAGAGTAGCCCAATAATATTCCTTCATCACTTCTAGCATCAAAATTACCTAGATATTCATCTCTTTTGATGTAACATTTGCTACCAAAGACTCTGAAATACCTCACAATAGGAGTGATGCCAAACCAAAGTTTATAAGGAGTCTTACCGGTATTGCTTCTGATTTGAACTCGATTGAGTGTATAGACTGCGGTGCTAACAACTTCTCTCCAATAGATCTAAGGAACATTTGCTTCCATCATCATGGTCCTAGATGCTTCCTAGATGGTCTGGTTCTTTCTTTCCACTACTCCATTCTGCTGTGGAGTCCTAGGAGCAGACAACTATCTTTTTATTCCATGTTTCTCACAGAATTCTATGAACTCACCGGATGTGAATTCTCCACCTCTATCAGACCTTAGACATTTTAATTTTAATCTGGTTTCATTCTCTACCATAGCCTTGAATATTTTGAATTTCTCAAGAGCTTCTGATTTCTCTTTCAGAAAAGTAACCCACATCATCTAGGAGTAGTCATCAATTAATAGCATGAAGTATCTATCACCTTGCACACTTTTGATTCTTGCCGGACCACATAAATCAGTATGAACTAAGTCCAATAATCCGATAGAAGACTGTTCCTTGCTTTTGAATGAGACTCTGCTTTGTTTTCCCAACTGACATTCTTTGCACAAACTATTTATAGGTTTTACCAGTTTTGGAAGATCTCTTATAGCCTGAGTATTACTTATCTTGATATTATCAAATGATAAGTAGGAGGTATTTTTTATAGCGTGTCAAATTATGATATTTTATTTCAGGGTTTAACTGCGTAGTTAAACCCTGAAATAAAATATCATGATATTATCAAAATTCACATGAGACATCCTCCTATGCCATAACCAACTCTGATCAATTTGCACAAATAGACAATGTTTACCAGTACCAACTAAATGGAAGATATTACCTTTTGTTTGAGTACCAGATGCAATCTCTGTTCCAGAACTTTCAAAGATCTTGCATTTTCCATTCTTGAATCAGAGCTCATAGCCTTTGTCCACCAACTGTCCAACACTGAGAAGATTGTGCTTCAATCCTTCAATATACAATACATTACCGGTTTTGTTCCTTCCATCAAAAGAAATAGTTCCTCTACCTCTGATTCTACCAGTAGAATTATCACCAAACTTTACTTCTCCTCCTTCATACCTTTCCAAATCTATGAACTTATTTTTGTCACCTGTCATATGGTGAGAGCATCCACTGTCAATGACCCAATCATCCTTTTCTTCAACTTGGGCAGCTAGAGCTCTTTCTACAACTTTATGATTGACAGATTCAGAGGACATTGGATCTTCTTCCTTGATGGCAATAAACACCCAATCACTTCTGGATTTGTTTCCTATCTCTGATTCATCATCTGTTACTCCTTCATTATCATCTTCTTCATGAACATAGTAACAATTCTTTTGGAACCTTGATCTGTTAGGATTTGGCCTTGAAAATCTTTCCAGACATCTTGAGGCAAAATGACCAATCTTATTGCAGTTAAAACACTTAAAAGGCAATTTTCCTTCATACTTACCAGATCCTCTTGGCAGTCTTTTTGCAATAAGGGCTTCAAGTTGAGCTGTTTCTGCTTCTTCTTTTTCCAGGTCTTTTCTTGCTCTTTCATACCATGATAGTTTCTTTGAAGAGTTCTCTCCCAGATCAAACCTTTGTTTACCTTTTACAGAGGCACTAGCTTTGAATGCAGATTCAATCTTGGGAGGGGCATCTCCAAACTAGGTCATTTCAAATGCAACCAATTGATCTCTTGTGACAGCTGTATGGGCTCTGAATTCTTCAATGGCAGCAACCTTGATTTTATAAGAAGCAGGAAGGGATCTGAGAATTTTCCCAACAATCTCATCTTCATCCAAGACTCCACCAGCACATCTAATTCCACAAACAAGCTCATTTACTCTTGGCATAAAAATAGTGATATTTTCATCTTCTGTCATCTTCAGATTTTCAAATTTCCCTTTCAGACTCTGTAGCCTTGCACATTTAACATACTTGTCTCCTTCATGCAGAAGTTCTAGTTTCTCCCAAATCTCAAAAGTAGTTGGTAGGTCAATAACATTCAAAAGCTCTGAATCAGATAATGCGCTTAGAAGAGCTTCTATAGTCTGCAGATTGTTTTCAGCATCTATTATTTCATTTGGGGCTTTCGGGCCACCCTGTGGAGGTGTATACTTTGTTGTAGCCATGGTCCAGTACTGTATTCTCATGCATTGTAAGTGACATTTCATGTGGCTTTTCCAAAGATTAAAATTGGTTCCATCAAACTTCGGACTATCCTTCTTGTAGGACGACATCCTGGATCTCCTTAAGCGGTTAAGCTCTTTTTAGAGGAACTTGGCTCTTATACCAATTGTTAGATTTAGGGTAGACAACTGAGAGGGGGGTGAATTAGTTATACAAAACTTTCTTCCAATTAAACACTTAAATCCACTTTGCAATTCAGCAACATAATGATAAATCAATCATTGAAACATAATGCATTAAATCAAGAGCAGAAACACATTAATACATAGGACACCGAGATTTTGATGTGGAAAACCCGGTTAAGGGAAAAACCATGGGGTGATTAACCCAAGATTGTATTCTCTATTAGAAGAATAGAAAGAATAAAATGGCACATGCCAATTTGGGCTCACTGCGCGAGCACACTGCTCACAAGAGGCTCACTGCCTACAAGAGACACACTGTCTACAAATAGTAAGTATCACATACATGAACTGGAGAATAGCATCTTCACCATGCTTGAATCAGTTCCATTTAAGCCCAATACTTCTAATTTACCTTTCGCTCTCCTCCTCGCTACCACACTCTCATCACCATACCACACACTTGAAATGACTTTACAATCCCTTATTTATACAAGACATCAACTTAGGAATAATCATCTAAGTCGGCAAACATCTACAAGAACATCCGCAGGATGTGTAACTCATCCGGTTGGCCAGTATTAGGAAGAACACCATCAGCCAGAAGTAATTCTTCAATTGCGAACCCAAACTCCAATGTGGACCAACAACACGAACTGGACACAATCTAAGGACCATCACAATCTTTCCTGAATCATCAAGAACATCCACACTACATCTTCTTACTAAAATCCTTCTCTCCTTCATCCGGAACCTCAAGAACACAGTCTGTCATCACTATCACAAAGGAATAGATGCTTGTGGATCTCCAGACCATGAACCAATCGAGTTGACACTTCACAAGGACTTCCTAAACACTCCACCAAATCTGCAGAATAGGATAATGCATTTTCGGATCTCACCGGATCTATTTGTATCACTCTGTCACCTCTGAACACCTGCCGGAACTGGTTTTACTTGAGCAGCCACAACTTCTTCAGATCTTTATGAAGACCTCTAAAATCTCTACTGAATCACTTGAAGACATATATCTACCAACCTTTTAAACCGCATCCTCTTATCCTTATCTTATCTTGGAGTTTTACCTTACTGACTTCACTGTTCCCAATTTTCTTAATATCCTCAACAAACAGTTCCTCCAATCCTTATCATTAATGCAACAAGAGTATGTTGACATCAATGACAACACCAGTTAGGCCCATACTTGCAACAAAACTTGGTTAAGGGAAAACCATGGTGGGAGTTAACCCACAAGAATTTATACTTTGTTAAAAGTATTACAAATGGGGAAGGCGCACTGCCCAGAGCTCACTGCTCCAAGAGGCTCACTGCCTACAGAAATGATTACAAGAAGATTACAGAATGTTTGAGCTGATGAATAACATCTACCAATGCAAAAATTTAGTTACGGTTAAGAACAAAATACCGATCTTACACACTTCATCCTTACTCTGTCTTTTTTCACTCTTCGGCCATAATCTGAGCTTAGATCTTCACCTTCGCACTTCTTTCTGCCTTTTTTGCACTTACTCCATTATTGTATCATACTCACACTTCAAAACAATTGAATCCATCAGCTATATATATCCACATCAAGAAATTCAATCAACTGTAGTCGGCTTCAAGAAACTTAGAACATTTATTAAGAACTCTGCTCTGTTGGTTGAATCCATGCATAATCAACAGTGCGGACCAAAAACTTGTGTTCTCAAATCATCAATCATGTTGGCCAATACCACTGATTATCACAAATTGCTTAACCAACAACTTTTCTTCATCCAGACCAAGATCAAATACTAGGTCTACCTATTCTTCTTCTAACTGTACTGACTAACTAGAACCCGATACTCAGATGCTTATAACTTTTGAATCCTTCATCACCGGAGGCTAAATTTTTGGATTTAGATAGTCCTAAAAATTCTTATCACTCCCTCAGATCTGCAACACACTGTGATTTACCATCAGAGAGATCTGGACCAAGATATTGGACCCTGTCACATGCTCTATTTATGACTACCCAAACTTAGACAAATCTTCACTCTAACTTCCGATATGAACAAATTATGTAATGCAGATGTGTAAGATAGTCTTAGTTACCATAAATGACAACACCTGTCATGCATAGTAGTGTCTCTTGCCAACAATCTCCTCCTTTGGCATTGATGGCAACACTTAGTGAAAAATGACTGTCAGAACAACTCCCCCTTACTTTGTACACTTATGCTTTACACTATTCTCCAATGCTCCCCCTTTGCTGGATTCCTCATTTTTCACTGCTCATCACTCCCCCTTTGACATCAATGGCAAAGGGTGGGATCTGCAAACCAGAATTTACACAAACATTCTATATACCAAGCTGCATATGTACAAACAATCCTTAAGTCCTATTTACATAAACTTAAGTATATCACCGAAAATGTTTTTCAATAGTGCCAGCTCACTATCCCAGCTCTTCTTCATACTGTTCAAAATTGAGATGTGGCCACTGAATAGAAATGCTTGTGACTCTGCCTTCTACAGGTCTATGGGGTCACTTGTCTGAGCGACAGCTTGGGCTTCAGTTAAGGCATTGAACATTGCTTCCATTTTGGGGGAAATTAGTCCCCGGAGCTCACTCATCCATGCCTCAATGTTCTCCTTTTCTTTTGTCAATTTCTTTATTTCTTCAATCAAGCTGATTGCCTATCACTCCTTACTTGCCATTGATGTTGTCAAAGGATCAAAAGATTTGGATACACTTGATAGTTTTTACTTAGACTCCTTTATTTTATCTTCAATATCCTCTATAACTTTAAGACAAGATAAGAAAAATTTATATATATTTCCTCCTTTTGTAAGAGCATTTTGAATACTCTTTACACTGGTATCCAACACAATTCTATCTACTCCAATCATCCCTTTTAGAGCATCAAATCTTTTACCATTGAATTCATTTTGAACCTTGACCTCTGCAGACTTTTCAAGAGATTCAAAATGAGTACTTACAGAGTTTATCAATTTCTTTAATTGACCGGAGGGGGAAGCTGATGAATCCTTCTGGTATGTTGGCATGATTTTCTCCAAAATCCCTGATGCCAGACCAAGTAGCTCACTATCTTCTATGTGAGACTTCAAAATACCTTCTCTAGCCTTATCTTGTGCGAGAGAGGCCCACTTTATCTTCTGAATTGGTGAAAGACTATCCAAATTGATTGGACCTTCCAACTCTTCTGCAACTAGTTTATCATTTTCCAAAATTTCTTTCGTTGCTTCTATAGTGTCTCTTGCCCAAGATGCTGATGTATCTATTTGATCCTTATCGGTACTATCAACCGAATTGTCCTTCTTGGGCTTTTCATCAACCTTTATAATCTCTTCTTCTTTTTCATTTTTGTCCTTGGCCTTTTCTGCTACTTGGTCCTTAGCTTCTTCTGTTTCATGCTCTTTATTCTTCAATGAATCATCTTCTATTTGAGCATCTATTTCAACATTCATCTTTGTATCATCTTTGTTTATTTCTTCCTCTTCTAGAACAGAGGAGTCATCTATCTCAGTTTGATGCTCATTGATCTTCAATTCTTCAACATCTAGAATTGAGGAATCAATCCCATCATCAATCTCTTCTTCAACAATGGGAAGATTATGCCTTTTCAATGCACTCAGAAAAATCTCCTGACTATCTTTGACTATCTCATCAGTTTCACCAAGCATGAGTTTATTCATTCTTTTCTTACTCCTGAAGTCATCTTTCACTTCTTTGAATATCATGTTCATTTGATCTGGGTAATTTGAGAGCACAATTTTATCAGCACATGCTCCCTAAGCTCAATGTCTTTACTTTTTGCATTTTCTTTTCTTAACTCCATAATATCTAAAAGACCTTTTGGGATTTCATAAGTTATTTCAATTAAAGCCTTATTGTAGATATTCAAATATTTGATTGTTGCTTCCTCTAGAACCTTCTTATTAGCATCACTGTAATCATCATAAAATTCAATCATTGGCCTTAAGTTCCCATCTATAGTGACTGATTTGATGATGTCATCCATAGAAAGAGTAGGCTTTTCAACATATGTTTCAGTTCTTTGCCTCTTTCTTATCCTTTTTCTTCTAGAGGGCTTCTCCTTAGATACCTTGGCTACTTTTGTACCTGAGGCCTTCAACTCTTTGACCTCAACATCAGAATCAGTTTCTTCTTCATCACTTTTCATGCTTTTATATGTCCAGGAGGCCTTAGTTTTCACCATTTTCCCTTCTTTTCTAGATGATTTGTCTTCTGGTTTCTTGGGTTTGGTAGGTTTGGGGGAACAGGGGTAGCAATAGAGCTCCTAGTAGTCCTTGATGTGGAGGAGGATTCTACCATAGCACTTTCTTATTTCTTATCCTGCTTCTCCTTCTCATCCTTTTCTATCCTTTCTCTATTTTGCTTCATAGCTTCCTTAGTTATGCCAATGCTTTCAGCATTCATTTCAACTTGCTTTTAAACTTTCCTCTTGATTTCAGGTTTTCTGAGCTCAACATGTAGTTTCATACTTATCTCCTTATATGTCCCAAATCTTTGAACTGTTGTGTCCTTTGGCTTGTTCAAAAGGTGTTGAGCATACATATCCAATACTTTCTCATCAACCTCATACCCCATGGGCATGATCCATATTGTTCTTGGTTCAACAGCTTCCATTAGACATTGATCTGTATCTACCATAAAACAGACTATATCCTTGTATTTTTCAACCACAGATGTAGGAATTCTCTCCCTTGAATACATCATGTTCTAAAAATTCTTGAAAAATCCCCATAGAGCAGTCCTTTGGGCATTAGAGTCTCCAATACTATTCAAGTGCTCCCTTATCTGTATTGCAACAGGTTTATCATTGGTCCAACACATGCTTTTCTTTCTGGGTAACTCATTCATGAAATAGAAGAACAAACACAAAACCAGTGTACCATATTTGAAGGTATTCTTTTTATCCTTCTTAATCTTATTCAAAATTTCCATCAGTTGATTCTGTAGTAACTCACACAAGTCATAATCCACATTCTCTCTCAACATCTTATAAGCTGCATAGATAGCTATACTGGATACATAATTCTCCCTGCTGGAATGATAAATCTTGTATCCAATCACCATTGAAGAAAATTTGACATCCGGATCAATGATGTCATTTATTGTAATTGCCCTTTTGCCAAACCTTGAACTAGTAGCATCAGTTACTGTTTGATTTTTACTACTTTCAACATTGGTAGTCCACCAGATAAGTTTATCCCTGTCACGACCTTGATGGCATCCTTGGTGATCTTCAAATGTTTCATTATCCATAGAAACTCATCATGCATTCATCTTAAAACATACTGGACCCATTCATCTTCACCGAAAGATGGAAACCCTATAATCTGAATGAAATGTTTATCATGCAGTGCCTTATACTCATGTTTAAGACCGTGAATTTCATCCCTTAGATGATTCTTGAACAAATCTACAAACTTTGAGTCCCCAAATTCATCTATGCTCTCATGAATATATGCCCTAATATCTTCAACATGCAATACACCATACAAAACATTTGAAAAGGCACCTAGCGGGTCGACTTCTACTGATATGTGTGGATGCCCTTTAAACTTTGGCATAGGTCACTCAATGATATCCACAACCAATGGAATAGCCATTACTAAAATATCACAAGTTTAAAAGCTTTAAAGAAAAATACCTTTTTCTTCACAGAATTAGGGTTAGAGGATGAATTCCTGGTCGCACTTCAAATCCTTGAAATCTTATCTCAGGTGCTCTTTTGCTCACTCTCTTTGAATGCAAAGTGATCCAAAAGACTGAATGAATGACTTTTTATCCTCCGCAAAACCTAATTTGTCATTGTAATAAATGCCCTGCCCTAATACATCTGATTACACTATTTCTACATGCAGTCAATCTTTAATTGCTCCGCAATCAATCACATTTGCTTCTTTTCTTCCAGAATTTGCTTCAACAAATCTACAATAGGCTTCTCTATCTTTATTCATTATGCCAGATTCAGGCACTCACTTACTAGCAGGGGGAATTAGATTTTCAATGCATCTCCCTTGGAGTCAGAGCTCCTGATTCAATTCCCAGAGGAATTATCAGCACCAGATTCTGGTGCGGACCCATCACCTTCATTGTTTGCATCTTTCTTCACCCACATTTTATTCATTTCTTTCTAAATCTCATTCACATTTATTTTGCCTTTGCCTTTGTCCATATTCTACTCTGTTCTTCTTGTCTATGAGTTCACCTTTTTGCTTCTGCAAAATTTAGCAATGTGTCCAGAATGTTGCAGTTAAAACATATAATCTTGTTTCTCTGACAATCACATGTTGGAGCAGGTTTAGATCTGCATTGCATTGCCATATGCCCAAACTTGTTACAAGTAAAACATCTTCCATTAAAAACTTGTTTGTTCTTAGGAGGATTCCTTAATCCACTTCTGCATTTCGCAGCCTTATGACCTATCCTTTTGCAATTAAAGCATTGACTGGAGAAAGATGATTCATTTTGATTTACTTGACTTCTGTATTGATTAGCTCTATGACCATACTTATTGCATTTGAAACAATTTCCATTGAAAGATGGATACCTTTGAGCATTAGGTTGTCTTATCAAAGGTCTTCTAAGATTCCTTCTTTGTTTTCTTGCTTCAAGATTTCTTTGACCGGATCCAGAGCTTTCACCTTTCTTAAATCCCAGACCATGCTTATCATCTGCCATCTTCTGACTATCAAGCAACACTTCAAGTTTGGCTAAGCTTATCTTGAATTTCTCTTTATATTCATTTGTAACTTCTAGGTCATGTTTGAGAATGACAATTTGTCTTTCAAGTTCTTCCTCATTGTCCCTGGTTTCTTGTAGATCAGACTCTAGATGGCCAATTATTCTATCCAATCTGCATCATTCTTCAGTTCTTTCTTTCAGAGATTGATTTAGTTTTTCTTCAGTCTTCTTCCTTTCTTCAATTTCCTTGGTTAGCCTCATCACCTCGAATTCCATCTCATGTTTTAGAATAGCTTCTTTTGCTAACTTCTCACATTCCTTTGTCTTCTCTTTTAGGGCCTCATCCATGTCATTGTCTTCATTCTGATTTCCTCGTTGAAGAAGTAGCTCCTTCCTCTTTTCATTAGATTTGCTCAATTTTTATTTTAAGGTCTCAATGAAGTCTTCTAAATCTTTAAAGTTCTCTTGTAGTTCTTTGACTTCTTCTCTGGACTGATCGAGATCTTCTAAAGAAAGTTTAAGTTGTTCCTGGATGCCATCAAAATACTTGAATGAACCCATTGAAAACACCTTCCCAGATCTTCCTCAAGCTGTTAAACTTCTTTTAAGGAACCAAGCTTTGATACCAATTGTTAAAATAAGGGTAGACAACTAAGAGGGGGGGTGAATCAGTTGTCACAAAAACTTTTATCCTTTTCTGCAATTTATATTTCTTTACCACCTATTAATAGATGAATGATATAACCATGGAAGCGTGAATCAACAATACATGAGCAGAAACAAAATCAACACACATAACACCAGGATTTTTATGTGGAAACCCGGTTAAGGGAAAAACCATGGTGGGGGTTAACCCACAAGAATTTATACTCTATTAAAAGTAAATTACAAATGGGGAAGACACATGCCTTCAGAGCACACTACCCAAAGCTCACTGCTCCAAGAGGCTCATTGCCTACATAAATGATTACAAGAAGATTACAGAATGTTTGAGTTGATGAATAGCATCTACCAATGCAAAAATTTAGTTCCAATTAAGCACAGAATACTGATCTTACACACTTCATCCTTACTCTGCCTTGTTTCACTCTTCGGCCATAATTTGAGCGTCGATCTTCACCTTCGCACTTCTTTATGTCTTTTTTCGCACTTACTCCATCATTGCATCACACTCACACTCCAAAACATTTGAATCCATCTGCTATATATATCCGCATCAAGAAATTCAATCAACTATAGTTGGCTTCAAGAAACTTAGAACATTTATTAAGAACTCTGCTCTGTCAGCTAAATCCATGCACAATCAACAATGTGGACCAAAAACTTGTATTCTCAAATCATCAATCATGTCGGCCAAAACCATTGATTATCACAAATTGCTTAACCAACAACTTTTCTTCATCCAGACCAAGATCAAATACTAGGTTGCCCTGTTCTTCTTCTGACTATACTGATTAACTGGAACCTGATACTTAGATGCTTATAACTTTTGAATCCTTCATCATCGAAGGCTAAATTTCTGGATTTAGATAGTCCTGACAATCCTTATCACTCCCTCAGATTCGTAGCACACTGTGATTTACGACCAGAGAGATCCAGACCAAGATACTGGACCCTATCACATGCTCTGTTTCTGACTACTTAGACTTAGACAAATCCTCACTCTGACTTCCGGTATGAACAATATATGTAATGCGGATGTGTAAGATAGTCTTAGTTTCCATCAATGACAACACCTATCATGAATAGCAGTGTCTCTTGCCAACATCATTACCTTATAACTATAGAGAAAAACTCTTTATAGTAGAGAAATGCAGACTGAAGAATTGTAGCCCTATCATAGTTTATGTTCACTAAATGCCTTAGGAAATTCTTCAGCAAGTTGTAACTGACTGCAAAGCACCAAGATGAAGGAATATCATGCTTAGGTGTATTCTCCATCATACCGTACTTAGCAGCTTCTTCAGACCAATACTTAGGATATCATACTTAACCAAACCAACATAACTGTACCTGTATACCTTAGTAAACCTCTCCATACCAACACCACTATATCTTTACCCTTTGTTGCCATCAATGGCAATAGTACTTACTACCAAGCTCATTATTCTTTTCATCATCATGCTTATGTTTCCAACAATCTCCCCCTTTGTCATTGATGGCAACATAGCCAAAATTTCTCCCCCTTTGTCATCAATGACAAAGGAACTACTTATATATCTACAAGTGAAAAACTTTTCCCATTATCACAAATCTGATTTTGCTTTATTGTATACATACTCCCCCTTACTAGTTTATTTCTATATCAAAATATCAAAAATTATTTTCTTCTATTTTTCCGCATATGTACAGAAATCAGAATATGAAACTTAATGGTTGGTAGGAAAAATATCCTTATATATATTCTTCAGCTGTAATACTATAGAATCCCAATACATCTTGGCTAAGTTGAGTGTCTGTATTTGCCCATTAATCTACACAAGCAAGTCTTCTACCTTTTCAATTGATACTGGAGTAGCTATCAAAGTTATTGTTGTTGAAGTTGACTGAGGTATGTTGGTGATGTGTGCCACAATGTTCTTGTTGTGCAGAGTTCAAGGAACATTTGGAGATGGTGTATAGGTCCTGCCGACTCATCTAGGTGAAGTGCAAGTAATGTTCAATCTTTCATGAGTACTGCCAAGACTGTAATGACTGATGTGCTACAAGCTTCATGTGTTCTTTCTTAAGAGTGACCTATTTCAAATGAGTATGATGTGCTGATGTTATTCTTTGAAGGATGATACTGTGAAGGATGTTTAGGACTAGCTTAAGCATGTGTTGGTGTCCTCAATGTATGTTTCTCTTCCTAGAGTGGTGTGTAGTTCATGTTAGGGATTGCCCTCTACATGTTTCATGTTGTGTGATCTCTAGATGAATTGTAAATTGTGATATTCGTATTGTATTGGCCGACTTGTAATGTAATCAATGTAATATCATATAAATATTGTTAACCTAGTTGATCTAGGTGATGTATGATTGCAAAGATGAGAATATGAGTGCATAAAGAGAAGAATATGAATATGATATGCATTATGATGTGCAACTGAAGGAGAAAGAGCAGAAGAAATAAGGGCTATCCTGATTCATCTTGAAGACATTTTTGTGATAGGAGGAAAGTGAAGAATGTACCTAATTGTGTAGGAATACACACAACACTGAGAGGGGGGGTGAATCAGTGTTGTTAACAATTTTAACACTTTTTAAAACTTTTGATTAATCTAATTTCACAATTTAGAATTCTTCAGAAGGAACAAAGTAAATATGCAGAGTATCAACACACAGATTTGACACAAGAAATTTCCCGAGTGGAAAACCCTCCTGGGGTATAAAAACCACTCAACTGCCTCACTGGCTTAACACAAAATTCAGATTACAAATGTCTCACTGACATACAATTCTGCCTCACTGGCAAATTTTATCTCTCTGCATGTCTCACTGACATCATCAACATTCAATGAAAAAAATTATAACTCAGGGGATTTCCCTGTTTCAATAAAAACCAAAACCTTATTTCTCCCTTTTAAGATAAACAAAATAAATTTTTCAATCAACCTTTAACTGTCTTCAACTCCTACAGTTAATCAATTTTGATCTTCAATATATTTCATACCTCTGCAACACCATTTCAAACTAATTCACCATTTTGAGCTTTCTCTCTCTGCAAACTGAACAATTTATCTTCTCTGAAAAATTATAGTCTTTAATCACCTTCACTTTCTCTGACACCTTCACTTTCTCTGAACAAACATTACTCCATCATGATCATTGAAGAATCTCAACATAAATCCCTGAAGAATGATTCTCCATTCCTGCAAAAATTACATAACAATTCCATTCTCCAAAAGAACTTCTTCAAAAATTCTCATTACATATCTCTCATCTGCAACACCTCTTATATCTGCCATTCAAAACAAAATCACTATATGCAAAAAGAATTTCAATCAAAAAACCAAAATCTTCAAAACCGGTTCAACTTCAACATTACATTTCTTCTTAAACTTCTCATCTTCTCTCTTACCAAAAACAAAAAAACATAAAACAAAAAATGAAATCCCTTCGTAGAATTCTGCCTTTTCATCTTCTTATCATTTAGAAACCTTCTAAAAAACTTACTCTTTCCTTTACACAACTTTCTAAATTCACACTCTCTTGAAATTCGGTGAGGAAAGACTAAAATGGCATGTTTTAGCTTTAAAGCAACAAAACAACCGTCAAATTAACACCAAGAGGCCGACCGTTGGAAGCAACTAACAGTTTAAACCTTATCCCTCCGATTCGCGCGGCCCGCCATCCATCGTTCAAACCTTAGCCGTTGATCAGCTTTTTCCCGCCCGCTATTGTGTCTTCCACCGGCGCTCACCCGAGGCCTAGCACAAGGGGCCGGTAACATCAACGACTTTGATACCCTTTCTTTATAACTTAAAGCCCCGATGACCTCTTTTACCGGTCAACTTAAGTTTATAACATAAAGTGCATGACGGGCAATAAGGTAATGTTGAACACAAAGTTTATGACTTGTTAAGTGTTAACCTCAACACACCTCAACACATATTTAAACCTCAACACACCTCAACACATATTTAAACCTCAACACACCTCAACACAAATTTTAAACCTCAACCTTGTAAACCAAGCTTCAACTGATCTGCCACTGTCATCAAGTTAATATGATGCAAGTTAACTTTTATTAAATGACATAAGCCCTCCTCCTGATTCAATATTGATGCAATGAGTGTCATCTTCTGAAATGACTAAGTCAGAACAAACTCACATAGAATCAACACTGATGTGTCACTGATGTCATTATCATGAAGGACCACTTGTAAGAGTTTTACAACTTGAAAACTGAGAAGGTATCAAACCACTGTGATTACAACAAGTCACATTCAAAAGTGTGTCATAATTGCATGAAGACCACTCATAATGCCAACCTTAGCCACTTTCACTGAAAGCATAACTTAAACTTTCCTATGAAGAATCCTTCTGAAATATAATGTGATCAACACATCTGTCAACTGCATCTTCTGAAATATAATGTGATCAACACATCTGTCAACTGCATCTTGTGAAAACTGTGTAATGCAACATCCTGATTTCCTGATATTTTGACATCAATGAAAAGACAATATACTCAACTGTGAAATGTGCTACAAATTGTTCTAATCATCAAAAGAGGAGTGAAGAGGCAGAATTACAATCATCAAAGTTGTGAGCTTCAATGTCAGTTTTTAGACAGTAGAAGGACTGTCATGTTGTAATCTTTTCTGAGTTCATTCTCAGTTAAGGCAGTAGTTGCTTCCTTGGGTTGTAACCCTAAAACAGAGTTAGCAAGGAGTTGTAGCTTTCTTGGGAGTGACCCTAAAACCTTTCTTCAGGGAGTAGTAGCTTCATTGGGTTGTAGCCCTAATACAAAGTCAACAAGGAGTAGTAGTTTCCTTAGGTTGTAGCTCTAAAACAAAGTTGTAATTTATAAGCTTCATATATTGTGAGTTAATCCTCACCATGGTTTTTCCCTTGTTGGGGTTTTCCACGTATATCTGGTGCTATGTGTTGATGTGCATTGTGTTGATCCTTCATGTTTATGTTAATGCTGCAAAGTTTAAGTTTTAATCTTCTCTAAAGGATTTGAAGTTTGTTTAGATACTGATTCACCCCCCCTCTCAATATCTGGGTGTATTCAATAATTGGTATTAGAGCCAAGTAACTCAGAAGAAGCTTAACCATTTGAGGAAGGTTTGCGATGGCTAATAATGGATGTCACAAGGCACTTATGTTTGATGGAACAAATTATTACTTTTGGAAGCTAAGGATGGAAAACTATTTATCTTCTCTAGGGTATGGTATTTGACAATCAGTCAAGAAGCATTACACTGCTCCTACTAGTGATCCTTCAGATGCAGATGAGATCAAGTTGTATGAGAACAATGCCATGGTAACAAGTTTTATCATGAGTGGGCTAGTTGATTTAGAACTTGTGAAGGTAATGGGTTGCAAATTTGCTAAGGATGTCTGGAATAAACTTAGCAGCATTTATGACGGAGATAGTAAAGTGAAGCAAGACAAGATGCAAATATTCAAGAGCAAATTTGAGACCCTAAGGATGTCAGAAGAAAAAGACATTTCCAGTTATATGCTCTAGGTATATGAAAGAGTTAATGGCATCAGAGGACTTGGTGGAGAAGTGAAAGAAGATGAGATTGTGAAGAAGGTTCTAAGATCTTTCCTTAAACCCTACAATCATAACATTTCTAGTATTGAGGAAACTTAAGATTTGGATAAATATATAGTATATCAATTGTTTAGCTCTCTCATAGCCTTTGAAATGAGAGAATTTGAAAAAGGTGCTCCAAAGAAGGAAGCAACATTCGAAGCAAGTAAGAAGATAGAAGATGAAGCGACTGATCAAGATGATGACATGATGAGGTACATGAAAACTTTGATTGAAGAAGGGTACAGGTAAATATAAAGGTAAGTTACCTTTCAATTGTTTCAATTGTGGGAAAATTGGTCATTTTTCTTCTAAATGTCCTTTTAAAGATTCAAAGCATAATAACAAATGAGAGAAGCCCAAAATAAGTTTGTATTCCATGGAGAACAGTTGTTCTTCAGAAGATGAGAATCATGATCATTCAAATGATGAAACACTTTTGATGGCCTTGAATGTTGGTGATAAAAATGATGATATTGGAAAATGTGAAAAGTTTGATACTTTGCAAGTTGACCAAGATAATGAAAAATCAATGGTAGTATGGACTGCCTTTCATGCAAAAGAAGAAGCCAAGGCTTGGGTAATTGATAGTTATTTCTCTAACCACATGACTAGTGAGAAGGAGAAGTTTATTAGCCTTAATAAGTGGAATGGTAGAGCTATTAGGTTTGGCGGTGATGAGTCAGTACAAATTTGTGGAAAGGGTGCTATAACTATTGATGGAAAGAATAGGACTGATGATGTTCTCTATGTTAAAGGGCTAAAGCATAATCTTCTTAGTGTCAGTCAGATGTGCAGTAAAGGATATAATCTTACTTTTCATGCCAAAGGTTGTGAAATTAGGAATGCAGGGTCTGAAAGACTAGTTACAGAAGGTATTAAGACATATGGAGATATCTATCATCTAAAGGAGGTAAATGGAAGAACTTGCTTATTGGCTAAATCTAGTAAGTGTTGGTTATTGCATAAACAGATGGGACACATCAAATTTGACAATATGGTAAAGGTCAGCTCTATTCATGTGGTGAGAGATATGCCCAAGATAACCAAGCCTGCAAATACAACAAGGAATGTCAAATGGGAAAGTAGACAAAGAGAAATTTCAAGAGCAAAGAGTATTCTTCTACAATACCATGGGAGCTGATTCACACTGACCTATGTGGCCCTACAAGAACAAATAGTCAACAAGGTGAAATGTATTTCATGTTGCTTATTGATGATTATTCTAGAATGACTTGGGTTACTTTCTTAAGAGAAAAATTATAAGCCTTTGATAATTTTAAGGTTTTCAAAGCAATAGTTGAGAATGAAATGGATGCTAAGATCAAATGCTTAAGGTCTGATAAAGAAAGTGAATTTAATTCAAATGAATTTGAAAATTTTTGTGAGGATCATGGTATTAGGAGACATATGTCTACTCCTAGGACCCCTCAGTAGAATGGGGTAGTGGAAAGGAAGAATAAGACTATGCAAGAGATGGCCAAATCAATATTGAAAGATGTAGATCTGCCTGATATGTACTAGAAGGAAGCAGTTACAATGCTATCTATTTGATTAATATAGTACAACTAAGGGTCAATAGCACTAAGACCTGTTGATGATGATTGTTAGTCATAACAACATGCATAAAAATTTGCACAACAAACCTTTATTCTCTTGAAAACTATGATCAATTTGGAAGAAATTGATGACTCCAAGGCTCTGTTGATCAGGTCATGATCGTCTGACATTACTCAGAGGTTGATGTGACATGTTGTTTTCCATTTCAAGGGGTCTTATGTTGTATAAGTAATCGATCTTATGTATGTTTCCTATAAATTCACTTCACAAACAAGGTTATTTCTACTATGCTCCACAGATTGTAATGATATTTATAAGTTTGATCAATTCTTCTGAGTATTTATTGTCATGAACTTGTATATGCTTCTACATTGTGTATTCATTCAAATAGTGTGCCTACAAGTCGATATTCATATGTTTTACATGGATATATATATGTATTTGCATGATATTTATCAATTTGGCATGCTTTCACTCAAAATATGCTCTATATTTTCAATTATGTACAAGATATAGGCATATTTCATGTTTATTTGCTTTAGATTGTGTTTTATTTGCAATTGTGAGGGTGATTTGAAATGAAATTTAAGAAAATTAAAAGAAATACTTCTAAATTTGGTGAACCTTTAGCTATTGAGTCACATACATTCTAGATACAATCATGGAGAGAAGAAATCAAACCATAATTTTACCAGGATGTTCCATAGCTAGGCATGGTTGATGCTAAATTCAAAGGAACAAGGAATGAAAACAACACATGCAGATTGATAAGCACTCCAAGGGACACAGCTAATCAATGCATATATCAAGATCTCATTCACTGATTACTCAAGATTTACAATGATTTGTAATCAAACAGCTTCTCTTTCATTAAGTATGCAAAAAACATGCACATTCACAATAACCTTGGAATCAGTCCTGAATTCCTTAGCAATCAAATTTCAATTAAGTATCTAATGTCTAAAAGAGTGCACTCCCTCCCCTTTTATAGAATAAGGATAGAAGGTGGTTACAAATGACCAATGGTCAACATTTCTTCATTGACTTAGTCAACATATTCATCTATGGCACAAATTGCTAGCAAGCAACTATCTAGCAAAACTTATTTGCTTGTAAGTAGCCTATGCATATGTTTACATTATGATGCATCTTTGCTTACTCTTTATCTCCTTCTTCCTCTTCACTTTCTTCTTCTTCATCATTCTCTACATCATCTTCATCTTCATTGTCACTGTCACTTTGATGTAGATCATCTCTTATATGTATCTTTATTACTGCCCTGATGGACTCATATGATTGCACTATTCTGTCAATCTCACCTCCATCTTGGACTTTAGCCTTTTCTATCGCATGTCAGTCAGAATGAAACTTAGCCTGAAGGGCATCCATCTTGCTTTTCCTACTATCCAATGTTTCATTATAAGTCTCCATCCTGACCTTTATTCTCATGACCTTATTGATCACCTCTTCTGTCAGGTGGTTCAATGGGTCCTTTGCAACTTACTTGAAATTATCATGGAAGGCTTGGACATAAAAATGTACATCCTAATTTTCAATCTTCCCTTCTACCTTCCCTTCCAATGCCTCTAGGGTCTCTGCCTCATGTGCCATTAGATTGTGCAGTTTGACGGTTATATCCCTGAGCTTTCTGCTACATCTCTTCTAGTATATCACATTCAAATCTGGTATCCCCATACCAGATACTTACCAGCTAGGAGGTGTTATTATCTAGTATATTGTTACTTATCAATATCTATGTATCAATCCTCTTCATTTCACCTAAAGCATCTAGGTGCTTCTCCAGCTTAAATGACCTCCTGCCTACTTCATTTTGTAATCTATCTACCTTTCTTTTCAAGGCACTCAAAGAATTCCAACTCTCCAAAGAGGTTTTCACTACATCCTCAGCCTCAAAAATGGATGACATCATCCACTTCTCCATTACCTATGCTTTATGCCTCATCAAGTCTAATCCTGTAATCTCCTCTTGGCATATGATGGTTAATGGAGTGGCTGCACTGACTGGCGTATACTTCAGATCAATTAATCCTTTAATAAAAGAATGTAACTAAGCAATGTGCTCTTTATGTTTTTTATTCTTCTCTTTCTCTCTCTTCACCCTTTGTGTTAGAGAGTCAATGATATCCTTGCCCTCTTGACCTTCCTGGTCTTAATTTGCAAAACCCAGATCAACATCAGTGATCTGAAACTCTTCAAGGCTTATCTAGCCTTTCTCTTTCTCAACTATAGGCATGGCCACTTGTGTAGTTCTTGTACCTATAGTAGGGTCCCTTTTTATTGTAGAGGTCAACCTGGCCTTTCTTTTGGGTTTTATCATGCTCCCAACAAATAATGTAGACACATCAAAATCTTGTACCTACTTAATCTGTTGCAGATGTACTTCTCATTGCAACCAATAAGGTACATTACCCTTAGGCTCTTGATGATCACCCTCTTCATTTTGGGTATCATGTGCTCTTGTGTTGGATTCTACCCTTGGTGGTGAATGTTCTTTCCTGATTTCTTCCTCACTTACCTTCTCATGAGGGGGATCTTGCTAGGGCACCTCCTGTTGAGGGATCTCTTTTGTGGAGGGGGCTCTTGCAAAGTGTATAAACCTTGATCTTGAACTTCCTCCTGTTCACTTTCTTTGGGAGCCTCAGGAACATTTTGACTTTGCTTATCTTGTGGCACCATACTTTCCTAAGAGGATTGTGTATTTTGACCTTGGTTATCACCCAGATCACCCTTGGTCACATTCTCTCTCTTTGTCAAAACCCTTGTCATGTGTCAGATTCTATTCATCACCTTTAAGTGCGCTGACATTCTCTAAGCTGGTCTCTTTATCACTTGATTTCTCTTTTATTTTAGGATTACTTCCCTGATCACCCACCTTAGTATGTGGTGGCGAAACACTACTCCTAACCAGCATCCTTGTAAGGTATCTCCTGATCACCCCTGTTTTGATGGTGTGATTCCATCTTTTCTTGTTCCATGGGCATATTGCCCTGACCTTTATCTGTGCTGGGGGTCATCCCACCAACTTCTATATGCACTATACTATTAGCCTTCCCAGGCTCCAAAGGTTGTTCACTATCTTTATTTGGGATGATATCACCCCGGTAGGTTAGTTCTATTGCTGCAAGACTAGTAACCTGCTCAACCAAGTTAGCTAACCCTATTTGTTGGGATACCTTGTCAGGGTTATCCTGTTCTATTTCATTTTTTTCACCCCTTGCTTGGTTAGTTACCTTTTTGGCCATTGGTGTCCCATGAGGGGTCATCTTGGTATTGGCAACCAAGGTCTCCATGTGCTGAGTAGCCACGTCTTGAACTTCCTCATCATCTAATAACTCTAATGTATCATCCAAAGGGAAAGGGGACTCCTTACTAGCCATATGCACCTCTTTTTCTTTCTTCTCCTCCATCCTCTCAGTTGTAGACTAAATTGTTTCAGGAATGGAGACTTCGTGCTGCAACTCTCTCCTGAAGGCCAAACCAGCCATACCTTTTAATATTATGGGGTTAGTGCTAACACCTCCCCTCATGGTTGTCCTTTGCTTCTTGGGTGGTGGTGTTTGTAGCACCTCCTTTATTTTCTTCCTTGTAATTAATAAATCATCATCCCTAGGTTCCATATCCACCTATTCTTCCTCCAACAGATTTTCTTGTAGAGGCTCATTCTCCACTTGCTTCTCTACTTCTTCAAGAACAGTCTTCATTATCCTCTTGGTCTTTTGTGTATCAGTGGGTGGCTATGATGTTGATGCATGGGTTGATGTGGATGCCTCATCACCTTTTGATGCAAGCCTTTTGATAATTACCCCTTTCTTTTCATCCTCCACCTTCTTACCCTTGGATGGAAGCTTTTGTTCTTCAACGAGTAATCTCTCTCCATTAGATTTTCTCTTCTCAATAAGAAAATCATCACATTCTTCATCTGACAATTCTTGTCTCTTCTTCTTGTTGTCGACTGTGAGGGCCATGCCCTTCTTCTTCAATTTGGTAATCTCTGCATCCACCCAACTTTGGGTCAGTTGAATGACCCCTTGCATTATTTGGTCCAAGGAGGTCTCCTCTAGCTCTGTTAGATTAGGGGCTGAAATGGTGTCATTATACACCTTCTTGTCCTCATACTCATTTGACATTATCTTTCCATCATCATGATGTAACTGTGCAGGAATTGAGATACAATCAAAGGTCTGGATTTGATTTAAGGTGAGACTTTGATATTTTCTTCTTCTAACTTCTGCCTCATCATCACAATCTGTCCAGAAGTCCTCTAGATGCCTTTGATGTATTTGCTTTCCTAACAACTTTTGCATCCTGCCATAAGGGTCATTTGACCTAGTGATAGGGAATGGCTGCAAGTACAGGAGTTTCAACCCCCCGATAGCATCCTTGATGCTATGTCTATCTGGGCATAAGTACCAGCCTATGTAAACTAGGAATAATACAAGATGGATCTTCTTCTTCTCCATGTGAACTTCAACAGAAGTAGATATTTGTCTAACAAACTCCATTAAAATAACTCTATCAGTGTGGTATCTTGGCAACATGAGGGGTTGTCCTTCAAATCCCTCAATCCTTATGTATGAAAAGGTGGAGAATTGGATAAACCAAGCTCCATACTTGTAAATAACTTCTTGAGCTTCCATGCTTAATCTCTTGGTTCAATCCTCCTTCATTGTTCTGACTATATGCATTGCAAATGAATCATTTACCAGCTTATAATCCTGTAGGTACGCCTTTCTCTGTAATTGGCGATAGTGATCCCAAATATTCACATCTCCAATGTTGTTTACCACCTTACCTACTGTTTGTAGGGCATCAAATGTTCCTCGAAAAGCACAAGAATATACAACATAGGAGGTCATGTAAAATATGCATGCCTTACCTCCTAGCTTCCTCATCCCCTCATCTAGGAAATCACTGATGATTTTGGCCCATAGAGGCTTGTTATCTGAGTATAATACCATCTGGATAATTCCAAACATCTAGCTCTCAAAAGTTACCAGCATGTGGTCTATCGGTCATCTTGCTCAACAGGGCAATTAGATACTGATATTCATCATCAAAGTCAAACTTATATAGGTATACTGGCAACTTGGCCGAAGCTGTGTAGGTATTGTTCTTTTCCCTCCACTGATACATTCTCTTCCTAGCCTCTTTCTTATTGTCATTATACTCCTTTTCTAGTTTATTGAGGTCCACACTTACTATCTTATTCTTGACTGGCAAGTTAAATGTAGCAGTGATGCCCTTGACTTAAAAGTCAGCATATACTCTGCTATGTTTTTGTACTCTCCTGGTTTCTGGTTTATAATTTCTGGCACACTCTACTACCAGCTCAATGGCATCCATAGCATATGAGAATCTTTCTATGTGCCACATAACTATTGTAAATATCTTATCTAGTATAGGGTTGTCAGTATCATTCTCTAATTTCCTTGACCATTCATCCAAGTCTGTTTGTCCCTTATGCGTGTCACTGATAACACCATATCTGAACTCCACTCCCTCAGGCCATACGAACATAGGTTTCAAAAACTGGGCCTCAGGTCTGTTCCTTCTAACCTCCGCCATTGATTCCTACAATAGACATATGCATGTCTTACCCTATGGTGCTTGTACGAACGTTCAACAATATCATGCATCTCCTAACTATTATTCATAGTTTTAATTCTTTTCATGCATCATCATGCAAATTTAACCTAGTAAAGAATCATTTTACCTGGATATTTGAAGAAAATGATAACGGATAGGGTTTTTAAATTACTTACTTGATATCACTTTTCCTTTTCTGATTATATGACTGATAACGAAAATGTAGATGTGCAAGGTCAACCATTCCGTTCCGTTACGTCGACCATCACGATTTGTTAGCAGATGGCTGAGAAGGGTTTGACTTCTAGAGCTCTATTATTCTCAATTAGTTGTAGGGTAAATGTAAATAACCTTTGAATTTTACTTTTTAATAGATCAATAGGAAGAATTAGGGCATATGCGTTGTTCTAATTGAATCTGTCGATTATTTGCATGAAACCCATAGATGCTGCCAAGTGTTGAATTTGTATTTGAAAGTGGCTGGACTTCATCTACCATTTTGATTGCATTTAATGCCAGATGGTGATCTTTTTAAGATAAGGGATATTTGAAAATATCACCCCTAATGGATAATATGACCCCCCTCTCTTTTGCGTGATAATTGCTTACTAAAGTTCACGGTGATATGGTCAACCTTTGACCAGTAAGCCAGATCAGGTCATCAAATTAAGATCAGGGATCCTTCAAAATGTGACCCTCCTCAGGGCTAGATCATGATGACATCATCATGTCATCAATGCTCTTTAGTTATCAAGTTTTGGTGATGTCATCGTCATATTGAGAAATATGATGGGTATTTGGATGTATGACCCTCCGTGGGTCGGGTGAGATGATTACGTCATCACCAAGGTGATTTCTTTCATTCGTTGGAACTAAATGGTGTCATAGTCATACTGGCACAGGGTGATATTCGTACAGGGGTGATATTTTGTAAGATGACTAATATTAGGAAATATGACCCCCCCGTGAATACATGAGTTTCTTGACAGGTGGGTACCTGTTCCTACTTAATTTTGACGTTCACATATCGAGTACATATTGAGTATCTAATGGTTATCGGGTGATTTTCTAAGTTGGATCATGTTAGCGAGTATGACCCCCAACGTGAAATATCAGGGTTGACTAAACTTTGACTCAACATAACTTTCTTCCCTTAAACAATATCAAGGTGACCCAAAAGCCAAACTTGCTTAGAATTTTGTACCCCTCCTAACTATGAGGTTTATGATAGCAAAATGCTGACTTTGGAAACTGACCTCCTCTTGTAATGCACATGCATAAGCAAAGGTGACACACATGACTGATTTTTACCAAACCGCCCAAAGCAAGAAAACAAGCAAACAAAAGCAAAAGAAAAGTTGGATCCCTATTTTACTGTCAAAATGGGGCGTGTTGTGTAACCACACAACAACTTGCCACCAAAGAAAATAATCAAATTCAAATGATTCAAGTGATGGCATCACATTCTAACATAGCATTTTAACTCTTTCTGGGCTTAAGTATTATGACCTTTCAGAATGATATGATGTTCATTATTGCATCAATGCTAGCAAGGGATCAAGTGTGTGCAAATGATTAATTATCCTCATCTTGAAGGTAAGTTGAAAACATGAGTAACTGGTGTTAAGCTACATATTTTGGGATTCATCCCTCATAGCCAACTGGGATAGAGCCTTGTTGCTAGCAGGCATCCATAGCCCCGACAAGGTTATCTATACAATCCCCATAAGTAGAGCCCCACTACCAGTAGGCATCTATAGCCTTGGTAGAGTTATTTAGATGGCCTAATTTTATTCTTTTGAATTTCCAATAATTACTTTTTGTTCAAATGATATCACCATGTAAGCTCAATATGCAAGGTGTGGTCACTTGCTGATTTAGGTTGGAGATTGTAATTGTATCAAGGGAGTCCCTTTAGATTTTTCACTTAACACCTATACTGATGTGTTCCATAAACCCAAGGCTATTAGGTGAGTCATTGTGAAAATCTCCTAGTTAAGAAAAGGCACCATGATGAAAAGGATATCACAGACTTGATCAAAGATACTCCTCAAAATGAATCATAACCTATATAGGAATTTGTTCTCATCACTTGAATCCTAACAATTTGGTGGGTTTATTAGGGTGATAAGATACATCATCTTGACTAACCAAAACAAAGACTCAACAAAACAAACAAACAAACACACAAACAAAACACAACTATACAATATGCACATTATGGTACAAGTACTTACATGACCCTGTTTCAGGCTTGGAAGTAATGTTTGAGGAACTGTCTATTAACTGGTAATGGGACATCCTCACTAGTTAGAGTCTTGAGTCTATAGGTACTGATGAGTGCCAAGTGGCACTCATGAAATACATCTTTTTGCCTCTCTTTTTCTCCTTCCCGAGTCCATCTTTCCTAATGTCTGCACCCAAATAAGCTAGCAAGATCATTCTATTTAATGATTAATTGAGATAGATTACTTAAGATTATAATTTCTGATTGAGTGACTAATGTGCATGGAATTGATGGAAAATGCCTAAACTTCTCTCTTTTTGAATCAACAGGTGTAGATGCTAGGAACAACAATTTTGTGCATCTCTGGAGATAGTTTTCAATGATCTCCGGAGACAATACCAAAGTACCATGACACCTAAAGTTTTTATGAAATGAGGAATGCCTCTCCGGAGCTCTGCGAGAGTCTAGAGCATCTCTAGAGTTGAACAGAGAAAGCTACAGTATCTCTGGAGCTACAGACATATCTCTGGAGCTACAGACACATCTCCGGAGCTGCAGACAGGAACAGTTATCTCCAGTGCCTCCTGAGAGTAGGGCATATTTCCAACATAAGCTACTGACCAAGCACTCTTAGCAGTGGTCATAATACCCCTCATTTCACTCAAATCATCACCTGAGTGGTGAAGGGTCATCTTTAGTTAAACTGTTGGAGTTTTATCTTTTCAAAGTTTTTGCATGAGTTACGATGGAATTGATTCAATATCCTTATTTTTAGGGCCTCGATGCCCAAATGTATTAAGACTCAAACTTAGACTTCTGAGTGGACTTCTATTCCACTCAAGTCTACTTTTATTTGCATGATTTTCTTTCATAGTTAAAATAGCTAGTGTAATAAAGAGATGGATGTCATCTCATAGAAGAACTGATAGATAAGATAAGTGTTAAGTCAGAGCTCACTTTCATATATACTTGTAAAAATAGCAGAAGAAAGACAATGATTGAATTATTCTGATTCTCAAAAAATCTCAATTTTGTGTTAGCAATATTTTCATGAATGCAGAGTGAATGAATTGGATTGAATCTAGTTGTGTTCATCTTCTGTGCTGATTTCTTATTGTAGCCTTCAGCCCCAAGGGTGTGGAGCAAGGGCCCACTCTCACCACTAAGGCAGGAGGCTAGTACCGCTATTTTATTGCTTCAGCTTTTTATTATGAAAGTATTTACTGATTTTAATAGATAGATGCATGTTACTGTTTTTAAGATTGCTTTGAGTAAATTTCCTATTTTATTCTATTTTTCAGCATTTACTAAATTCATTTAGCAAGTAGATAGATTAATCTTTTCAATTTGTAGAAGCTGTTAAGATTAGCTAGAAACTGGTAACTATAGAATCCCTAGTTGCAGAGAGCCGAGGACACATCCCCTGGATTTTTGACATCTGAAAATAGATTAAATGATGAGGTACAACGACACCTTGTCATTTTTGGCATCGTTGTCGAGGACCATTTTGTGTTAATTAGGGAAACTGAGTTAAAATAGTCTTTAGGATAGATCTGTATGGTTAGAGCCAGAGATCTGAAAGGAAGATATATCAAGCAGACACCCCAACAACAAACCATAGGGGAAAGCAGTGGGGTGGCACAAGATTTTGTTGAGGAGAGAAATCTAGAACCTATTTTGGAACCTGCACCTCAAAACAACAATCCCTTAGATCCTCCAAATATTCCACTTGCCAATTATATCCAGGAATTACAACAAAAGTTTCAGGCAGATCCTCTGGTAGAACCTAATTTCCTAGAACCTTAGGGAGAAGAACCAATACTAAACATGGAAAATGATAATCATGAGGAAGAGGAAAATTAGGCTCTAAGAACCTTCTCATATCCTATTGTTTTGGCTGTTGGAGACAATGCTCCTATAAGAATATCTCACTAGCACACCTGCCAAATTTTAGAGGACTTTCTTCTGAGGATCCAGATCAGTTCTTGTTTGAATTCAAAGTAGTCTGCCAGACTTATGATTATGGATCAGATAACCAGAAACTCAAACTGTTCCCTTCAACTCTAAAAGATTCTACGATGAGATGGTTTATGGGTTTACCCCAGAATTCTATCCGTTCTTGGGATCATATGGAAACAGAGTTTTTAGAAAAATACCAAGATTACTACAGATACAGTAATAAAAATGAAGAATTGTTTAAAATTAGGCAGGGGGAGGAAGAATCCTTAGAAGACTATGTGGATAGGTTTAACTTCGCCTTGAGAAGGTATGGTAACCCAGTAGATCACTCCTTGGCCAGAACCCTATTTGTAAAAGGATTGGATAAAGAATCAAAACAGGCACTGGACCTAATGGGAAAAGGGAACATCAACAAAATAGAAATACCTAATATAAAAGAACTCTACAGGAACTATTCCAAAACCCAAAATGGAGTGAGGTCATCCAAAACTTTTAAAGGGAAGAATGAAATAGGACAGTTGATGGAGGAGATTGCAAATCTAAAAATAGACATTTTGGTCCAATTAAATACCACATTGGATGGGATTCAGGCAAAAACCAGAACAACTGATCAAAACAGAGCAACTGAACCACTCTCCATCTATTGTCCTAGGTGTAGAAATAAACATCTGTTGAGAGAATGCCCTTTGGACAAATCAGAGATTTGTTAGATCTATGATAAGGAACATCCTACCAGTCAATGTAGTCAACTTCTAGCCTTGAAAAGATTGAGTAAGAAGAATGTTGTAATAGAAGAGGAATTGAACTATGTGGGACAAAAACAAGTTGGGAATTTCCCTTATAATCAGTATCCAAACCAACCTTCTTATAGGGGTCCTTCTAATTGGGGAAATAATCAGTGGAATCCAACTTGGCATGGGCCTCAAAATAATCCTCCTTGGGGACAACAAGATTGGCCAAATCAACATTGGCAAAACCAAAATTGGATCAGCCTTGGGGAAATCAACAGTGGCCACCACAGTTTAGATCACAAAACATGCAACCTTAATGGGGTTCTCAACAGGGATATAGTCAACAATACCAGGGACAACCTAGATGTTTCCAACCTCAACAACAAGCCTTACTAACTAGACCCTCCAACACACAAGGTCAAGCACAAAATGAACTAGTTAGCCAACCACCTTTACCAGCTCAGCCCATACCAAACCCACAGAATAAACAGGGAGCAGTTATTTACATGACAGAGCAAAAAAAATTGGCTGGAATTAATGCTATATATTCAAATAATCTCCAGCTGCATTCTGGGAAAGCATTCCCAAGGCCATCTCCTCCAACTATAGTTGAAGTAACCAATGATGAGGAACCTAAAAATTCATCCACTCAACCCCCAGAGGAGATTACTAATGAAAAAGTGCTAAAAGAAGCATCCTTGGACAACTCCAGAGTTGCTCCTAAAAGACCGACTCCGGAGAACATTCTGAGAAGAGCTTCGGAGATGCTCCGGAGCTGAAAAAACTAGCACCATACCTAGAACGGCTTAAACAGAATGTTCCCCAGAAAAAGATATTACAAAAACAAATCCAAACCAACCTAGAATCAGAACTTTTACAAGAAATCAAGCAACTAAACATTGAAATTCCTCTTCTCCAGGCAATCAGAGATGTGCCAGAACTAAATCAGTTCATTAAACAGTATTGCATCAAAACGCAGGGCAGGAAGAAAAACTTTCCCTCCACAATATAGGTGGAAGGAAAAGTAGGAGATCTATTGATGGGAGAAATTCTCCTCCCAAAATATGGAGACCCTGGAAATTCTGTCATAAATATTTTCATCTCAGGAGTAGAAATTTCAAATGTTCTGGTTGATTTGGGAGTAGCAATTAATGTGATGACAGTCCACACAATGGACAGATTAGCTCTATTAGGTATCCAATCCACAACTACAATTCTTCAACTTGCTGACGAGACAGTAGCTGTTCCAAAAGGAGTAATCACTGATGTATCAGTTGTGATAGATTCATGGGAATTTCCAGTGGACTTCCTGATACTAGAACCTAGAAACCAAAGAAATGCTTATCCACTGATCTTAAGAAGACCATGGCTGGCTACAGTAGCAGCATCTATTGATTGTTGAACTGGGGATATGGTCATTTCTAATGGGATAGATCTGAAGAAAATATCTCTGTATCCTTCAGCTAAACCATCAATGCATTATATAGGACGAGCATGGGTGGATGAGCTAGAGAACAATGACCACAGTGCCTTAGTAGCTATGGTAACCATCAAGGAACATCTGGGAGAGTTAGAAGAAGAAGTATACTATGATACAACAGAAGACTTCACTCACATCCTAATCAATAAGGATGTGATGGAACTCACCCAAGATTCTAGGAGAGAACTTCTTACTTCTTCTCATTGTACCCTCGCCAATATCATTCCTTGTGGGGAAACCTTTTACAGAGACTTAGCCACTTTCCACATTTGCTTCCACATTCTTGTCCTCTCAATACCATGACTCCAATGTATGGATTAACTACATCTATGGATCAAATCACAAAACAGGTCATGATTTTACTAGGGATAACACTTAATATCAATACTCAGTTAACAGCAAACCAGGAATAAAAACTTATCCAACTTCTGATTTCCCATTCAGCATCTTTTGCTTGGGAATACCAAGATATGAAAGGCATACCTCCTAAGATCTGTACCCATCATATATACACAGAGGATATTAAACCTGTTAGATAGCCCCAGAGAAGATTGAATCCTGCTTTAAAAGACATTGTCAAAACTGAAATAGAAAAATTACTTCAAGCAAGGTTCATATATCCAATCTCAAACAGTCAATGGGTCTCACCCCTTGTTATAGTGCCTAAAAAGAATGGGAAATGGAGGGTGTGTATTGATTATAGAGAACTCAACAAGGCCACAAAAAGGACTACTTTCTCTTACCATTCATTGACCAAGTTCTGGACAACCTTGCTGGGAGAAAGTATTTTTCTTTTCTAGATGGATTCAGTGGGTATAATCAAATTCAAGTAGCACTTGAAGACCAAGACAAAACCACCTTCACATGCTCTTGGGGAACCTTTGCTTACAAATTTCTTCCCTTTGGGCTATGCAATGCCCCAGCTACATTTCAGAGACTTGTTTTAGCTATTTTTGTTGAACTAGCTAATGAATGCATGGAGGTCTATATGGATGACTTTACTGTGTATGGGGATAATTTTGAAGAAGCTCTCACAAACCTTGAGAAAGTACTGAAATGTTGTGAGAAAAATCAATTATCCCTTAGCCATGAAAAGTGCTTCATGATGGTGGAGGAAAAAATTGTTTTGGGACACCATATTTCAGAGAAAGGGATCAAAATGGATCAAAACAAGATAGAGGTGATCACATAGTTGCCTTCACCCAAAAATCAGACAGATGTTAGAAGTTTTCTGGGTCATACAAGCTACTATAGGAGGTTCATAGAAAATTTCAGCAGAATAACTGCCCCCCTGTTTACCCTGCTTAACAAAGACACAAAATTTCTGTGGACAGAAGAATGCCAATCAACATTTGAAACCTTGAAAGAGAAGCTTACTGTCACACCAATTTTAAGAGGACCAAATTAGACTTTGCCATTTCACATACAGACTGATGCTTCAAATGAATCCATTGGGGTAGTTTTAGGACAAAAGGAGGAAGGAGAAAGTATGTATGCCATTTATTACATCAGCAAAAACCTTACCTCTGCAGAAAGAAACTACACAACAACTGAAAAAGAATTCTTGGCAGTCATCTATGATATAAACAAATTTAGGCATTATATGACTGGATATAAGATATTTGTGTACATTAATCATGCAGCCATCAAGTACCTAATGAATAAACCAGTGGTGGGTGCAAGGATCATCAGGTGGTTATTGCTATTGTAGGAATTTGATATTACCATAGTTGATAATCCAGGAAAGTTCAATTTGGTTGCTGATTTTCTGTCAAGATTGCATACAGGAGGAGAAAACCAACTAGTGGAGGACAAGTTCCCATATGAACATCTTTTTGCTATATCCTCTACTGCACCTTGGTTTGCTGACATAGCTAATCTTTTAGCTATAGGCTTGTATCCATCCCATTTTACCTCAAAACAAAGAAAATGTTTGGTTAAAGAAAGTTTATCTTACAAATGGTTGAATGGTTTACTATTTAAATGTGGTCTTGATTTCATTCTACGCAGGTGTTTAAAATTTGATGAGATTTTTGATGTGTTGAGAGCATGTCATGATGAACCATCTGGTGGCCATTACTCCTTCCACAAGACAGTCCACAAGATCCTAGAAGCTAGTTACTACTGGCCCTCTCTTCATAAAGATACAAAGAAGTATGTGTAGCACTGTGACTAGTGCCAAAGGATGGGATAGCCAACCTTTACCTAGGAGATGTTACTGCATCCTCAAGTCATGATGGAACCATTTGAATAGTGGGGTCTAGACTTTGTGGGACCAATTTCCCCACCATCATCAGGCAAGGAGTACATTCTAGTATGCACAGACTATGTTACTAAGTGGGCTGAGGTTCAAGCAATAAGATTTTCTTAAGATTTGGAGCCCCAAGATCAATAGTTTCATAAAGAGGACCTCAGTTTACTTCACAGGTAATCAAAGCATTCACAGATTTATATCAAGTCAAGCACATAAAATCTTCACCTTACCATCCTCAAGCAAATGGACAGGTAGAAGTAACTAATAGGGAACTCGAAAATATTCTGACAAGGATAGTAGCAATGAACATAAAAGATTGGGCTAGCAGATTACCTGAAGCAGTTTGGGCTTACAACACCACTTGGAAGTCCACAACAAAGTTCTCACCATATGAATTGGTTTATGGGAAAAACCTATATTTTCTATAGAATTTGAACTCTAGACATTTAAAACTACATTGGTTATTGGTTTACCATTGTCTATAGCTCAACAAAACAGAATTCTTCAGCTCAATGAGTTGGATGAAATTCAGACAGAGGCCATTCAGCAAACAGAACTGGTTCAGTATCAGAGGAAGCAGTGGCATGACCAACACATCAAAAGGAGGACATTTCAACAAGATGATTGGGTTCTTCTTTATGATTCTAAATTCAAGGAGTTCAAAGAGAAATTGCAAACTCACTGGATGGGTCCTTATCAAATAAAGGAAGTGTATGAAAATGCAACTATATCATTGCAACCTATTGATGGAAGCACAAACACATTCCTAGTAAATGGTCACTAAATCAGACTCTATAGAAGGCCATCTACTAAAGAGGAGTTTCTTCATGATTTGTGTTTTGATACAGGGGATACCTCCTCTGTCACAGTGTTGGATTGAATTTTGAAAAAAAAAAAGGAAGGTTGAAAACCAGCAAATGGCTGCCTTCAAAAAAAAAGAAAAAAAAAGAGGAAGGTTGAAAACCAGCAAATGGCAGCCTTCTAAAAAAAAAGAGAAAGATGGAAAACTAGCAAATGGCAGTCTTTCTCGACCAAGGGAGTTGAAAACCAGTAAATGGCAGTTCCCTTCTTCAAGATAGTTGAATACAATTGAGCTCCGGAGATGATCAGGTGCCAGGAGTTAGTCAAATGCACCTCTGACAATTCTCAACAAGGAGCACCTCCAGCGCTTCTCAAACTAGGAGCACCTTTGGCACTCTATCAAAAAAGGAGTTAATTTCAATAATAGGGGAGGGGACCCACCTCTCCAAGCGGTAAAGTAGACACATCACATGATGAGGTCATCATGACTCATCCTCTACTTTGTCACAAAAGAATAAATTCAATTGGCACGAATATCATTTAAAGGGGTATTCACAAAGTTGGTGCTGACATCACCCAAGGAACGTGGATTCTTGAACCACTCAGTGCAATGATTGTAGGTCGCGTGCTAGTGGAGTAGTGGGCGTCATCTCCAGCCACCAAAAGTTGTTCATGTGCCACGACATGTGCAGTCTCTAGAAATGATGCAACATCTCTCCCATGTACATCGCCCTCATCATTAAAACTGATCCAGGTAATTCTGTCTTGTCTTTCTATTTTTGGGTGCCGCCATGATGACACGTCTTCCTACCATCACTCTCTTTCTAAAATTCATGCATGCCACCAACTGTGTTGTACCACCACCTTGCCCCCGGAGTGTCCTGGCATTCTATCGCATTTATGACTGCCTTGGTACTCTAATTAATCTGCATAAGCCTAAGCTAAAAAACAAAACATTTCTCATTCGAACCTCTGAAGTACCCTGAAGAACAGAGCAATTAAATAGTCCTTCGGAGCCTACAATGCAATTTGAACAGTCCTCCGGAGCCTACTGAGATAGGAGGAAAGCATAGACTGCAGATTGAGGAGGTGAGGGATAAGCACAGAAGGTGGAATCAATTTAGCAATGGGAGTCAAGAAGAAGTCTGAGCCAAAAAGTGTTTCAGGTCTTCTGCAGGATGCAGCTGCAACAGACATTCTAAGAGCTACAGGATGGTTAGACTTCCTAGAAAAATTTGAAGGGTTTCAGGAAGATGTTGTGGATGAATTCCTCAAAAATTTAAGGGACAACCAGACAACTATCAGAGGAGTCTAAATCAATTTCTCCTCAGCCACTATCAGCCACATTTCTGGACTTCCCGGACAAAGTGAGAGGTTTTACCACTTGAAAACCTTATACACTGATTTGATTAAAAATTTCTCTGTTCGTGGTGAACCTACTATTCAATTGCATTCGAATAAAAATGAAGTCAAAGGAATTATGAGGTCCACACTCCCAAACCCTTGGGCATCTGTTGCCACCTGGTTAATGAAATACTTTACTTGTGATGGTTAATTCTCTCTAGTTTTAGGGCCAATCATGAAAATGCTGATTTTTCTAAGACATGGAAATAGACACCCTGAGTATAGCATAAATATTCCCAATTTCCTATATTCTGCCATCAGGGCAACTGCAGAGAAATATCAGCAGAATAAGGGACCCAAGAAACATCATGGCCTCATCTTTCTGGTAGTCAAACACCACTTCCTATCTCAGGCCAATGGGGAAGAATTATGGAAAAAATTTCTTGAGTAGAGTCCCCAGGTCAGAGCACTAGAGATGGCATAGCCAGGAGGTGAAAGTTCTCCTACCCACCAAGAAGAGGAAACTGAGCCTTCAGCCTCTTCCATAGCTGTTCATAGAGGAAAGAAGCCCTCACAAGAGGCAACTTCATCTGCAGCCCCTATTCCTGACAAAAAGAGGAAAGGCAAAGAAATTGCAGAACCTGCTCCTAGACAAACCCTATACATGACTCGCTCAGTTAGGAGAAAAATAACTAAGGAATCTTGCCCTAAGGAATTAATAGAGGGAAGATCAGGACAGAGAATAGAGGGAACCTGGTGGGCTGAAGAACCATCTCATGATTCAGATGAGATCCCTCTGGTCAAGAAGAGGAAACAAAGAGAAATTTCCCCAGCACCATCTGTTCATCTGGAGTCAAGTCCAAATTCAGAACCATCATGTGCTCCGGAGACAGAACATTTACAAACTTTTACTATTTCCTTAGATTCTAAGGAAGAGAGCCCTGCTCTGGAGGCACCTGCCCCACCTTTGCTCTGCAGAAACAAAAGGAAGAGATAGCTCTCACAGGCTAAAAAAGATACTTCCCTGCTCACTGAGGTACTTCTGGGATTGAGAACATGTGAGGATAAGGCTGGGCCTTCATCGGTGCCAGCAGAAGCAGAGGAACCCCAAGAGGATCCTCATACCAGGCAGTTTGAAGAAGAAGAAACAGGGCAAATGGGTATAGTTGGCAGTACAGAGTAGATGGCCATGGAAAACCTTGATGATCAACCAATAGCCATAGAAATAGCAGCAGAAGTAGAAACCTTCTCTCATCCCTCTGATCAAGAGGATGTAGAAATTTCAAAAGAACAACAATTGATGGAAGAAATTGAAAATTTAAAGAGGTTACTTTGGGGGAAGAATCTGATTATTACTGACCTCAAGAAGGTCAAAGTATAGGTGGAAATGGAGAAAAAACAAATCATTGCAAATCTACAAACAGAACTCCAAAGTAAAGACAAGATCATCCAGGAGAAAGAGGCAGAATTAGAGGCCCAGAGAATTGAGAAAGAGGCAAAGTTGGAGGCAAAGAAAATTGAGGCAATCAAACTCTTGGAAGAAAAAGAGAAAGAGGCAGCACAGAGTGTTTCTGAGCTCACCAGGGCTAGAGACAATAGCCTCACAATAATGGAAGCATTGATTGAGAAAGTACAAAGCCAAGATAGACAGTTAACTTGGGCCAATAACAGACTAGATGACCAGAAGGAATATATTCAAGAATTGGCTGGCCCAAGGACAACCAATGAGCAGGAAATACAAACAGATGCCTATGTGGGTCCAATCCCCATTGACATTCCCAAAGCCCTATTCCATTGGAAGAAGAGGAGTAGAGAATATGAGGCTTCCAAGCCTATGTTGCAAATACAAAGGGCAGTCCCTGCCAAAATAGAAAGAATAGCAACTTTGGAAGGCAAAATCATTGAAATGGCCTCCCTTTCTTCAGAAATTCTATCCTGCAGACCTCCAAGTGCCAGCTATTCTATGTTCTTATGGGAAAGGGTACTGCAAAGGAAACTCTCTTTGGTCCTATCTGACCTGGTTGAGGATACTGATATAGCAGAAGGATTCATGGCAGCATACACAAGAAGTAATGATGAGGACAAGAACTTCCTATGTGAATTATACTTGCATGGGTTCTGTGTTAATGATATAACTTTCATTCTTAATCATTTTGTGGGGGAATCCCAACTTAAGGCATTTATGTCCCTAATGAGGAATCATCAGATCTGGAATGAAAGGATGGAGGATCATCTCAAGAAAGATTTAAAAATAGATCTCTTCAGTAGGAAGGAATGTCCCAATCCAAATGCTTTCAGGATTCAATTCAGGTCCCTTATCTATCATCCTGATAATAAGAACAAAAATTTTCCATTATACCTGAAAAGTTTGCAAGAATGCTCCATCGATTTTGGTCTTTTCATGATCAATTCAGCAAATCCAGTAATTGTTGTAGCAAAGAAGAGATGAAATATTTTGACCCCAGAGCAGAAACTGAGAGAGGTGGTCACCCTTGCAAACTTAAGATTATTCATGAGAAAGGCAAAGTTGATATCCAAACTAATGGATAACCATAAGCAGGAATGGATAGGTGGACGGTTCAAGCCCCCTCTAATAATTGAACCACTCCCTGTCTAGGCAGAACAAATGGAAGATGAAAAATTGTAGGACTGGATGAAGCAGGTTGATGAGCATAGAGGAAATGGTAATATCAACCGAACAAATTGGACCACCTATGCCCAGGATTATACCCTAACTGACAAGCTGTTTTGCCAGAATAAATCCAGAATGTGAGAAGCAGGAGGACTTGCCAAACCTTAGGTATGGGGGGATGATGAGTGCCAAGTTGCACTCATGAAATACATTTTTTTGCCTCTCTTTTTCTCCTTCCTGAGTCCATCTTTCCTAATGTCTGCACCCAAATAAGCTAGCAAGATCATTCTATTTAATGATTAATTGAGATAGATTACTTAAGATTATAATTTCTGATTAAGTGACTAATGTGCATGGAATTGATGGAAAATGCAGAAAATTCTCTCTTTTTGAATCAACAGGTGTAGATGCCAGGAACAACAATTTTGTGCATCTCTGGAGATAGTTTTCAATGATCTCCGAAGACAATACCAAAGTACCATGACACCTAAAGTTTTGAAGAAATGAGGAATGCCTCTCCGGAGCTCTGCGGGAGTCTGGAGCATCTCCAAAGCTGAACAAAGAAAGCTACAGTATCTTCGGAGCTACAGACATATCTCCAGAGCTACAGACACATCTCGGGAGCTATAGACAGGAATAGTTATCTCCGGTGCCTCCTGAGAGCAGGGCATATTTCCAGCATAAGCTGTCGACCAAGCACTCTCAGCAGTGGTCATAATACCCCTCATTTCACTCAAATCATCACCTGAGTGGTGAAGGGTCATCTTTAGTTAAACTATTGGAGTTTTATCTTTTCAAAGTTTTTGCATGAGTTACGATGGAACTGATTCAATATCCTTATTTTCAGGGCCTCGATGCCCAAATGTATTAAGACTCAAACTTAGACTTCTGAGTGGACTTTTGTTCCACTCAAGTCTACTTTTATTTACATGATTTTCTTTCATAGTTAAAAGAGCTAGTGTAATAAAGAGATGGATGTCATCTCATAGAAGAACTGATAGATAAGATAAGTGTTAAGTCAGCACTCACTTTCATATATACTTGTAAAAACAACAGAAGAAAGACAATGATTGAATTATTCTGATTCTGGAAAAATCTCAGTTCTGTGTTAGCAATATTTTTATGAATGCAGAGTGAATGAATTGGATTGAATCTAGTTGTGATCTTCTTCTGTGCTGATTTCTTATTGTAGCCTTCAGCCCCAAGGGTGTGGAGCAAGGGCCCACTCTCACCACTAAGGCAGGAGGCTAGTACCACTGTTTTATTGCTTTAGCTTTTTATTATGAAAGTATTTACTGATTTTAATAGATAGATGCATGTTACTATTTTTAAGATTGCTTTGAGTAAATTTCCTATTTTATTCTATTTTTCAGCATTCACTAAATTCATTCAGTAAGTAGATAGATTAATCTTTTCAATTTGTAGAAGCTGTTAAGATTAGCTAGAAACTAGTAACTGTAGAATCCCTAGTTACAGAGAGCCGAGGACACAGCCCTTGGATTTTTGACATCTAAAAATAGATTAAATGATGAGGTACAATGACACCTTGTCAGGTACTGTCTCCTAGGATCTCTGAAATTTGAAAAGGACCTATCCAAAGTTTGTCAAATTTACCATGGTCACCTTTCTTTTCATGTGCTTTATCCCACATAAGGACTAGATTTGAAATCTTAAAAGCTTTAACTTTGGCTCTTTTATCAAACCAGCGTTTGACAATAGCCTAATGTTTAACAAACTAATCGAATGCTCTATTTCTTTTCTCTTCTAGATGCATCAGCTGAAGTAACCCGACTTCTTGTTTTCTATCTATGCCTAGATATTCTTGTGCAAACTGCAATGTAGGGATCTTTAGGTTAACAGGGAGAATAGGATCCACCCCATAAACTATCTAATAAGGAGAATTTCCTAATACAACCTTTATCCTAGTTCTATCCACCCACAGGGCATACTTCAGTAGGGTATTCCACTCCCTATGGTTCTTTTCTATTAATTTCTTTATGATATTCAATAAATTCATATTTGTGGACTCTGCTAGTCCATTCCCTTGAGGATAGTAGTTTGAGGATAATTTCAAGACAACTCCATGATCAAAAGCCCAACTAGATAGCTTTAATATTGCAAAAGCCGGTCCATTATAACATACCAAAGCGTAAGGAACTCCATACCTGATCACTATGTTGCTTTCCAAGAAATTGATCACATCATCAGCATTGCATGTCTTACTGCTGACAGCTTCAGTCCACCTGGTACAATAATCAGTAATAGTCAAGACATACCTATGGCCTGAAGATGACAGAGGATTGATGGGTCCTATGAAATCCATGGCCCATTGAGCAAATGGGCACATCTCCATCACTGGTTGCAAGGGTTGAGCAGCATATCTTTCTCTGTTAGCTACAACCTGATATGTATGACAATATTTAATATGTTCAGCAGTGTCTTTGAAGATAGTGGGCCAGTAATATCTTGCTCTTAAGATAGCATGAGCAGTAGCTAGATGTGATCCATGTGCAGTTCCAAACTTATCATGTAGTTCTGCTAACACTTTGTCTGCTTCCTGCCTTTCTAGGCATCTGAGATATATTTCTTCATAATTCCTTTTAAAAAGGACTCCTCCTTTTATCATATACTTTTGTGATTTTATTTTCATGGCTCTCCTCTATGAAACCTACAATTTTGAGAGAAATAACAAAGAAACATTCAATAGATTGGAGAGAAATAACAAAGAAACATTATTTTTTCTATTTTTTCTCTGTTTTTCTAATTTTTCTATGTTGTTCTCCTGCCGTACCCGCGACTGTATGGATTCATCATAGACCATCTGCATGTTGGATGGAAAGTAGATTGAGTTATCTTTGATCTAAGCTTGGTTTGAAGTCTTGACAATGATCTAGACAGAAGATATCGGTGGTTTCATAAAAACTGTCTTTTAAATTGTTGTCTCCTTCACAAATTCGTTGTTTCTTTGAGAAATCCGTACCTGTACGGAATGGCCATAGCCCAAGTTTGTAGTGGAATGCTAGGAGGTTGAATTAGCTTTGATATAAACTTGTTTTGGGCTCTTGACAGTACTCTTGGTGTGAGAGAATCACTATTTTGTGAAAGAGGGTTCGAAAACCTAGTTAGGGCTCCTTTTTGACAGACCGATGGATTATTCCCTATTCCATTGAATTTTGTCTGCCCTACTCAATGGAATGGGTTGTATGTTAATGAGGGCAATGTCTTGTGAGGAGTGTGAAGGTAGGAGGATAGTATAGACTGCGTTTGTCAAGTAAATGACTCTACAGAAATCTTACATTGAAAGATTGAAGGAGGACAGCAGCAACTAGGTAAGTTTGGTGAGTTTGTTTACGTTGTCAATGAAGACAGTAGGCATGTTAGGCATGAGATAGGTTTGGCATGCTACAATGAAGTTGATTTTGTGTGGTAGAGATCATACCAAAGAGGTTTGTGTGACTGTCTTGCCAATGGAGCAATTGTTGATAACTGAGAGGGTGGGGGTGAATCAGTTATCCTAATTATTTCTTCTTTTGAACTTTCTTATTAATCAATGCAGCATTGAATCAAACAAACAAACATTACCATGAAATGAAAAACACATGACACAGTATTTTTGACGTGGAAACTCTGTTAAGGGAGAAAACCACGGGGTGATTAACCCAAAGATTATTCTCTGTTAGAAGAATAAGGAATTACAAAATGGCACTTGCCAATTAGGGCTCACTGCCCGAGCACACTGCTCACAAAGAGGCCCACTGCCTACAAGGAGACACACTATCTACAAAGTGATAAGAATCACAGTCTTGAACTGATTGGAAGCATCTACATATGCTGGAGTTTAGTTCCGGTTAGGCTCAGTACACTGATCTGCTGCACTTCATCTTTCCTCTGTTCTTTATTCTGCTATCCTTTCACATACCGGATCTTTCTTACTACTTCTGCTCTGTTCTGCACTTATTCGCATATACCTTCACACAATTCCTATCTTCACAACTAAATCCATCCTCTATATATATCCGCACAAGTAATTTCATCACCTTTCTAGTCGGCATCCGGAACAGTCTAGTTTCTTACAAACTCTGTTCTGTCAGCTGAATCCTTGCTCACCAAGCAATGCGGATCAAGCATATACTTGTAGATATCATTAATCATGTCAGCCAAACATGATTCATGCCTTCACAACCTTTACCATCAACAGTAACACATCCGGAAAATAGTCTGATACTCTGTCAGTCAGTTCTTCCTCTGTTCTCACTGTCTCTCAGGAATTTGGTACTCAACTATTCATATCTTTTTCCTTGTTCATCACCGGAGGCTAAATCCTTGGAATATACTACTCAAGGTAGTCCTCTTGACTTCCCCAAATCCGCACTGCACCAAGACACTTCCTCTGAGAGATCCGGACCAATCTGTCGGACCTTGCCACATGCTCTGTTCTTGTTCACCGGACCACAACAATCTTCATTCTGACTTCCGGTAGAGACACACCATGACTTGCGGATATGTGGGATGACTTTTGTTGCCATCAATGACAACAACCATGAATCCATATAGTGTCTCTTGCCAACAATCTCCCCCTTTGGCATTGATGGCAACACTTAGTGAAAAATGACTAAGTGTTTACACTACGCTCCCCCTTGGCTGATGCTCTATATACAATTTCTGGAACTCCCCCTTAGTTGGATTCCTCATTTTTCACTGCTCCTCACTCCCCCTTTGACATCAATGGCAAAGGGTAGGGTCCACACACCAAAATTTTCAAAAATTTTCTATACATAGCCGCATATTTACATACTCACATATACTAAAGAATGTCTGCAAAAGATGTCTTCAGTTGGATCAGTTCTATAGCCCAACTTTGCTTCATTCTATCCAAAATTGAAATGTGACCACTCAACAAAAATGCAAATGCATCTGCCCTTTTTAGATCTTTCGGATCACTTGTCTGGGCTGTGATTTGAGCTTCTGCTATGGCCTCATGCATGGCCTCTAGCTTAGGGACAATTAACCCCCTGAGCTCACTCAACCTGCTTATTCTATTTTTCCTTTCCTTCTCCAATTTCTTGATTTCACTCAAGACTGCAATAGTCTGACATTCTTGATTTGTTATAGAGGAAGAAAGAGGATCAAAACTTTGAGACAAGCTTAATAGTGTGTCCTCTTGCGCTTTTATTTTCTTCTCAATGTCCACTGTTACCTTGGACCAGGAGATACAAAATTTGTATATTTCACCGCCATCCTTAAGAGCATTTTCTAAGCTCTTTATCCCAATGTTCATGTTTCTCCTATCATTAATGATCAAACCCTGAACCTCGGAGAACCTTTTATCCAAAAACTCCTTCCGGACCTTTTCTTCAGCTGATTTTTCTAAAGATTCAAAATGTGTATTAACACTGCTGACTAAGGTTTTGAGATTACCGGAAGAGGAGGCTGCCGGATCTATCTGGACCGATGGCATAATCTTCTCAAGCACTCCGGAAGCAGCCTCTATCAACTCATAGTCTTCCATATGAGACTTTAGGAGCTTTTCATTTGCCTTAGCATTTGCAAATGAGGCTATCTTCATTGTCTGCACCGGAGAGAGGGAATCAAAGTTAAATGGGCCTTGTAGTAGCTCCGGTTCATCGATCTCTATTGTTTCTTTGCTCAAAAATTGTTGAACAGTTTGTGCAGTGTCTCTTGCCGGAGACAGATGTTTCTTTTCTTCTGCAGTCTTGGAACTGTCCTTTGGGATTTTCTCTCCTTCCACATTCTTACCACTATCAGTCATGGTCTTCTCTGATGGAGTCTTCTCTTTCTCTGCACCCTTGGTACTGTCAACCTCTTTATCTTTCACCACTGCTTCCTTCTCCTGTAATTTCTCTTCTTCTTTGGATCCAGAGACTGTAGGGGAAACCGGAGGAGAGATGCTAGCCTATTCATAGGCCACTTCTTCTGGAGCAGAGGGTTCCAAGTCCACAGCTGTTTCTGCACCTAAGTCCTCTACAACAGGAAGATTGAACCTTTTGAAGGCCTTCCGGAGGATCTCTTCTGTCTCTTTGGCCACCTTGTCAGTCTCACCAAGCATGAGTTGATTCATCCTGGCTTTACTTCTGAACTCATCTTTGCAGTCTTTGAATATTATGTTCATTGTCTTGGGATCAATTTGAGGATATAGCTGAATAGCTATCTGCTCCCGGATCTCAAGATCTTTTGCCTGAGCATTATTCTTTCTTATTTCTAATTCCTTTTCTAGGCTTTTAGGGATTTCAGAGATAATCTCAATAAAAGCTTTATTGTAGATGTTCAAGTACCTTATTATAGCTTCTTGCAGGATCTTTTGATCTACCTCGTTGTAGTCATCATAAAATTCAGCCACCGGTTGAAGGTTCCCATCCACAGTGACTGATTTGACTACACTGTCTAGGGATAGAGTGGGCTTTTCAGCAAATTCTTCTGCCATTTCTTCCTTGTCTTGGCCTGTGGAGGGTTTCCCGGATCCTTTCTTCTTCTGCTTCTTTATTTCTTTTACTCCCTCATCTGACTTAGTTTCCTCTTCATCCTTTTGGCTTTCATAAGCCCTTGTGGCTTTTGTCTTAGATCTTTTACCGGATGCCTGGACTTCCGGTTTTGAACTTTTGGTTGTGGGAGGTGCAGATCTTTTTGATGATCTGGTCTGGGTGGAAGTTTCAACCGGAATACTTTCTTTACTTTTCTTTTCTGCCTCTTTCTTTTCTTCCTCAGATTTTCTTCTCTTTTCCCGGCTGGCATCAAGTGCCTCTTTTGAGATGCCTAGGCCTTGAGCAATATGCTCTACTTCTTTTCTCACCTTCCTCTTTATCTCAGGTTCCCTGAGTTCTACATGGATCTTTACACTCAGCTCCTCAAAGGTTCCAAACCTTTCTGCCTTTGGATCTTTGGGCTGACTTAGCATGTGTTGAACATGCAGCTCCACTATCTATTCATCCACTTCATATCCCATGGGCATGATCCAGACAGTCCTTGGCTCCACTGCCTCCATTAGGCACTGATCAGTGTCCACCATAAAGCACACTGAGTCTTTGTATTTTTCAACAAGAGACTAGGGAATTCTTTCTCTTGCTTGCATCATGCTTTGGAAGTTTTTGAAGTATCCCCATAGGGCTGTATTTCTTGCTTTGGCATCCCCAAGCCCATGTAGATAGTCTCTTATTTGTACTGCAACAGGTTTGTCATTCTGCCATGCCCATCCACTTGATCCGGGCAGCTCATTCATGAAGTAGAAGAATAGACATAATATAAGAGTACCATACTTAAAGGAATTCTTCTTGTCCTTCTTGATTTTCTGTATATTTTCCATTAATTGGCTTAAGAGCAGTTCGCAGAGATCATATTCTGCATTCTTCCTTAGCATTTCATAGGTAGTATACACTGCAGTTCCGGATACAGAATTCTCCCTGATGGAGTGATAGATCTTGTATCCTATTATCATGGACGCATACTTGATATCCGGATCAGAAATATCTTCAATGGTCATTACCCTCTTATCAAATTTTGATCCGGTGGCCTCAGTTACAATGTTATTTTTGACAGATTTGAGGATAGGTATCCCTCCGGAAGAGTATAGACCAGTTACTACTCTAATTGCCTCTTTTGTGATCTTGCAGGGTCTATCCAGCCATAGGAAGTTGTCATGCATCCTGCTCAGTACATACCGGACCCATTCATCTTCTTCAAAGCAGGGGAAATGAATGAATTGATCAAATTGTTTCTTCTAGACACCCCTATACTCTGGTTTAAGCTCAAAAGCATTGTCTATCAGTTGTTTGTGATAGAGATCTCTCAATTTGAATTCCCCAAATTCCTCAATGGTTGCATGTATGTAAACCCTAATGTCTTCTGTGTGTAAAACTCCGTGAGGAACACTAGAAAATGCTCCTAAGGGATCTACCTCTAATGACTTGTATGGATGTTTCTTAAATTCAGGTCGGGGCCTATCTGAGATTTTTACTATATTTGGAGTAGCCATTTCTTCAACAGATTTGTAGCAAGATATCGAAAGTGGAAAATACCTTTTGCATCTTCAGTTGCACGGAGTAGCTGGATTGATTTCTATATGTAATGACTTCGGTAGGAGATCTTCGGTGAACTTGATGAATTTTGTTGCAGAGCTCCGCTTTTTGCTTCTTCTTGGATGTGGAATGATCAAGTGATTGTTGAGAAATCCCTTATATCATTTCGCAAACCCTAATATCTGTTTGCAATAAATGCTTCACCTATATTATTCTAGTTTGCCTTGTCCGGATAGCTTGGAGTATCCCGGATCAGTCCTGATCTATGAACATCATGCAGATCTTTCAATTATGAATAAATCAAGATGACATATTACAAGAACATCCCAAACATTTTGTCCAGTCCGCAGAGTAAAATAATGTACTTCCGGATCTCTCCGGACCCTTTTGTAGTCCTCTGTCATTCCGGAGCATCTCCCGGAACAGGTCTTTACTTGATCAATCACAACTTCTTTATATCTTCATGCGGACCTCTGAAATCTTGTCTGGATCATCTCAGGACTGGTATCTTCAAACCCTTTACTCCGCATCTTGTGTCACATCCAGCACCACTTGATTGGCTGGGGGAACAGGTTTTTCTTTGAGTCTCCCCCTGAGCCAGAGCTCACCTTTTAATTTCTAGAAGAAATATCAGCACCAGAGTCTGGTGTGGATCCAACCTCTACATTCTCTGAACTTTTCTTCACCCAAATCTTGTTCATCTGATTCCTAACTTCATCCGCATTCATCTTTTGTTTACCCTTGTCTTGATTCTGATTATACACCGGACCTCTTTTGTCCTAATTCTTGCTTCTGCAGACTTTAGCATTATGACCGGACCTATTACAGATTTGGCAAATAACATTTCTTTGCATATTTGACTGATAACCTCTTGATCTGCATTGATTGGCCATATGACCTACTCTATTGCATGTAAAACATCTACCATTGAATGATTTGTTTACTTGCATATTTCTGCATTCATGAGACTTGTGTCCATACCTTTTGCAGTTAAAGCACTGTCCGGAGAAGGATGGATTAGTTTGATTCATCCTTTTTCTGCACTGATTAGCTTTGTGACCAAAGTGATTGCAACTGTGGCAGTATCCATTGAAAGATGGATATCTTTGAGCATTGGGCTGTCTTACCGGAGGTCTTCTAGGCCTATTCCTTGGATTTTCTGATCCAAAATTCTTTTGACCGGATCCAGAGCTTTCTCCTTTCTCATATCCCAAACCATACTTGTCATCTGTCCTCTTTTGACTACCAAGAAGAACTTCAAGTTGAGCAGAACTTATCTTGAATTTCTCTTTATATTCATTTGCTGTTTGAAGGTCTCTTTTGAGAGAGACAATTTGATCCTCAAGTTTTTCTTCATTATCTTTGGCATCTTCAAGATCAGATTCAAGATGTCTAATAATTCTGTCCATCTGAAGGCATTCTTCTGATTTCTCCTTAAGAGATTGTCTTAGATTGTCTTCAGTTTTTCTTTTCTCTTCAATCTCTTGAGTAAACTTTATAGTTCTTGATTCCATTTCATGTCTTAACATAATGGCTTCTTTTGATAACTTTCCACATAACTTGGTTTTCTCAGTCAATTCTTCATTTGTATTGCTTTCTTCACTTTGTCTTGCCAATTGTTGGAGCAGCTCCTTTCTCTTTTTCATAGAGAGACTTAATTTGTCCTTTAATTCTCTCATGAATTCATTAGCCTGTTTGAGTCTTTCCTTTAATTCATTGACTTCAGAATTTGACTGTTCAAGATCCTCAAGGGCAGTCTTGAGTTGCTCCCTTAAACCATATGCATCCATTTGAACTCCCAGATCTTCCTCAAGCTGTTAGGCTCTATTAGGAGGAACTTAGCTCTGATACCAATTGTTGATAACTGAGGGGGGGGGGGTGAATCAGTTATCCTAATTATTTCTTCTTTTGAACTTTCTTATTAATCAATGCAGCATTGAATCAAACAAACAAACATTACCATGAAATGAAAAACACATGACACAGTATTTTTGACATGGAAACCCTGTTAAGGGAGAAAACCACGGGGTGATTAACCCAAAGATTATTCTCTATTAGAAGAATAAGGAATTACAAAATGGCACTTGCCAATTAGGGCTCACTGCCCGAGCACACTGCTCACAAAGAGGCCCACTGCCTACAAGGAGACACACTGTCTACAAAGTGATAAGAATCACAGTCTTGAACTGATTGGAAGCATCTACATATGCTGGAGTTCAGTTCCGGTTAGGCTCAGTACACTGATCTGCTGCACTTCATCTTTCCTCTGTTCTTTATTCTGCTATCCTTTCACATACCGGATCTTTCTTACTACTTCTGCTCTGTTCTGCACTTATTCGCATATACCTTCACACAATTCCTATCTTCACAACTAAATCCATCCTCTATATATATCTGCACAAGTAATTTCATCACCTTTCTAGTCGGCATCCGGAACAGTCTAGTTTCTTACAAACTCTGTTTTGTCGGCTGAATCCTTGCTCACCAAGCAATGCGGATCAAGCATATAATTGTAGATATCATTAATCATGTCAGCCAAACATGATTCATGCCTTCACAACCTTTACCATCAACAGTAACACATCCAGAAAATAGTCTGATACTCTGTCAGTCAGTTCTTCCTCTGTTCTCACTGTCTCTCAGGAATCCGGTACTCAACTATTCATATCTTTTTCCTTGTTCATCACCGGAGGCTAAATCCTTGGAATATACTACTCAAGGTAGTCCTCTTGACTTCGCCAAATCCACACTACACCAAGACACTTCCTCTGAGAGATCCGGACCAATCTGTCGGACCTTGCCACATGCTCTGTTCTTGTTCACCGGACCACAACAATCTTCATTCTGACTTCTGGTAGAGACACACCATGACTTGCGGATATGTGGGATGACTTTTGTTGCCATCAATGACAACAACCATGAATCCATATAGTGTCTCTTGCCAACAGCAATGTTATGACAGTCAATGAGACTGTTGTCTTGCAGACCCTACACATTGGGTTGGATGAGTCTTGATTGGAGTTAGGCATCATGAGATAGGTGGTTGGAAGTCTATTCCCTTCATGTTATGAACATGCAAAGTGTTGTAAAATCCCCACCTCATGTGAAGGTTGAGTCCTGTCAAAGGAAAATAGTGAACCTTGTGAGTTGTTGCATGTGGAGTTTGAATCATGCTTTTGCTATCATAGATGCTCTGCATCATTTGTGGTATCAGAGCCACTAGTATGTCCTTGAGGGAGTAAAGGATCTTGTGAAATAGTAAGAGTTTGTGAGAGTTTGTGAAGATGCCTCCTAAGAACCAGATGGCAAGAGAGAATTCTGAGTTGAGAGAAGCCTTAGAGGCTAGAGAAAAAGAGTTGAGGGACAGAAGAGAACAGGATGCTGCAAGGGATAGAGAGTTGAGGCAAGTAAGAAGGGAGAATTCAACAATCTTGGCAAGATTGGAAGCATTGGAGAAGAATCCTAGAAAGGATGAACAAGAAGGTTCAGAAGGAGATGAGGATGCTGATGAGAATCCTCCTGAGGATGAGTTAGATGCTGAAGAAAATAAGTTTGTGAGATTGCTAAAGGCAGTCCAAGGAAGTGGAACAAAGGCAAACATTGAGTTACCTATCTATCAGGGGAAGATGGATAGTGAAGAAGTATTAGGGTGGATAGATGCCCTGGAAAATTTTTTTGAGTATGAGGAGATGAGTGATGAGAAGAAGATCAAGTTTGCAAAAACAAAACTGAGAGGAACAACACTTACCTGGTGGAGTAGTGTGTAGATAGAAAGAGTGGCTAGAGGTGCATCAAGAATCACTTCTTGGAGTAGGATGAAGGACATGATGAAAGATCAATTCCTTCCATCTGATTACTCCATTTAGACAAAGAGGATGAGGTAGAATCTAAAGCAGAAGGACATGGATGTTATATCCTATATTGAGCAATTTCATAAGCTTAGTATTAGAGGTGGATTGGAAGATGAAGAAGAGAAAGTGGCAAGATACCTTAATGGGCTTAGGTATAACTTGCAGGATGAGATTGGGTTGGCAGTACCAAAAACACTTGGAGAGTGTTTTCAGTTAGCCATCAGGGCTGAAGAGAGAGTGAAGAGGAAGCAAGAAAGGCAAGGATGTAGTGGAAGAGGAAATAGAGGTAGGGGCAAACCTACTAATGAAGTTCAGAACAACAATGAGAAAGGTAAGGAGTTGTCTACAGAATAGAGAGGTGGATATAGAGGTGGAGGAAGATTTGGATCAAGTAGAGGAGTGTTCACAGGTAGATGTTATCACTACAATGAGGTGGGACACACATCTTTCAACTTTCCTAAGAAGGATGGTGTTGACAAGACTAAGGATAGAAGAGTTCACTTGGCACGAGAGGAGGAGAAGCCAGAAGAACTAGAAATGTCGTCAGCGTCTCCAATGATGGTTGGAAAAATACTTATGGTGGAGAAAGGTACAATGTAGCAACCACCATAGGTATCTATTTTTAGAACTAATTGTTTAAGCCATGGCAAGATATGCAAGTTGATTGTAGATTCAGGTTCTCATGATAATCTAGTTTCTTGGGAAATGGTGCACAAGTTGGAATTGAAATTTTTTTATCATCCTAGTCCTTACCATGTCACTTGGGTGAGTCAAGAGCAGCAGGTAATGGTTACTAAGAAGGCACATGTTAATTTTACAATTGGTCCATATTAGGACTATGTTTTGTGTGATGTTATTCCAATGACATGTGGGCATATAATCTTGGGTAGACCATGGTAGTATTTGAGAAGGACAATTCATGATGGGTATACTAATACCTATGTGGTGCACAAAGATGGTAAGAAGTTCAAACTGATACCTTTACCTTGTGAAGAGAAGAAGGAACATGTCACTATTTGTTTTGGAGAGAAACTATAGTTGAATGTGCAGGTTAAGGATGATTGCAAGCAGCAGGAACAATTGCAACAGCAGAAGAAGGTGGATGACAATCCTAGAGAACAGCAGGTTTGGGACTTGAGTTATGTCAAGGTTGGAGAACTTGAGTACCCTATAAAGAGGCAGAAGAAGGAAGACAAACAATAGATAGTCTAGGGAAGAATGAATAAGAACCTCTAGTTGAGAAGAGCTGAAGCATTGCAGTAGCAAGGTCCTAGACAAGGACACCAAAACAAGTTTTATGGTACTAACACTGTTTACAGGAGCCATGCAGGTTGGAGAAGGAGGAAGATCACTCTTGGAGAGTTCATGTTTCCTAGTCAGAGGAACATTCCCAACAAGATGGAAGAATGGTTGGAGCAGGTCCCACAACTCTTGGGACAAGAGTTTTCATCATGCCAGGGAGTATGGTGCAGGAGCACCTAGATGTTTAAGTTTTGGTTAATGTTCAAGTTGTCTTGTTTTGTTCAATAATGTCTTTGAGACCATCTTAATGTTGTTATGAGGCTTGAAAGCCATGTTGTAATGGACTATGTCCAAATAACTAGTATCTTCTATGTTTATATTATTAGTCCTGGGTAGGACAGTCTTGTAGTCATAGGTAGTTTGAAATAGTCTTTTATGTAAAGCCTTTGTGAGGCAGTTATAGGTTAGTCATTTAAGTCTTCTTGTTTGTAGCCTTTTAAGGCATGTCATGGGTTTGATAGTTTGATTAGAACCTTGCCAAAGGTTAATCCAAGTGTTAAAAATCTCTCTAATCCAAAAAATAGTCGGTGGAGTCCAAGAGAAGACAAGTTTCTAAAAATAGTTTTACAGAACAACAGTTAAAAAGCAAGAAAGAGCTCAATGGTTTTGGGTAGTTTCTTAACCCCAATCAACTTCATGCTTTGGAGAAGGTTTATTTGAAGCTGGCCAAGCATTATTGTAGGGGGAACATTCAATAGATTGGAGAGAAATAACAAAGAAACACTATTTTTTCTATTTTTTCTCTGTTTTTCTAATTTTTCTATGCTATTTTCCTACCGTACCCGTGACTGTACGGATTCATCATAGACCATCTACATGTTGGATGGAAAGTAGATTGAGTTATATTTGATCTAAGATTGGTTTGAAGTCTTGACAATGATCTAGACAGAAGATATCGGTGGTTTCATAAAAATTGTCTTTTAAATTGCTATCTCCTTCACAAATTCGTTGTTTCTTTGAGAAATCCGTACCTGTACGGAATAGCCATAGCCCAAGTTTTTAGTGGAATGCTAGGAGGTTAAATTAGCTTTGATTTAAACCTGATTTGGGCTCTTGACAGTACTCTTGGTGTGAGAGAATCACTGTTTTGTGAAAGAGGGTTTGAAAACCTAGTTAGGGCTCCTTTTTGACAGACCGATGGATTATTCCCCATTCCATTGAATTTTGTCTGCCCTACTCAATGGAATGGGTTGTATGTTAATGAGGGTAATGTCTTGTGAGGAGTGTGGAGGCAGGAGGATAGTATAGACTAAGTTTGTCAAGTAAATGACTCTGCAAAAATCTTACATTGAAAGATTGAAGGAGGACAGCAGCAACTAGGTAAGTTTGGTGAGTTTGTTTACTTTGTCAATGAAGACAGTAGGCATGTTAGGCATGAGATAGGTTTGGCATGCTACAATGAAGTTGAGTTGTGTGGTAGAGATCATACCAAAGAGGTTTGTGTGACTGCCTTGCCAATGGAGCAATGTTATGACAGTCAATGAGATTGTTGTCCTGCAGACCCTACACATTGAGTTGGATGAGTCTTGATTAGAGTTAGGCATCATGAGATAGGTGGTTGGAAGTCTATTCCCTTCATGTTATGAACATGCAAAGTGTTGTGAAAGCCCTGCCTCATGTGAAGGTTGAGTCCTGTCAAAGGAAAATAGTGAACCTTGTGAGTTGTTGCATGTGGAGTTTGAATCATGCTTCTGTTGTCATAGATGCTCTGCTTCATCCTCAAAAGATACTCTGGTTTTAGGTGTCCACTCAATTTTGGCATCTTTCTTGAGCATTGCATTCAATGGTCTAACAATCTCTGCGAAACCAGTTATGAATTTCCTAACAAAATTTATCTTACCAAAGTATGATTTCAGCTCTTTTTTGCCTCTAGGAAGCTGTAGTTTCATGATTGAATCCACTCTTGCAAGGTCAATGATGATCCCATTCTCTGTTATTAAATGACCTAGTAACTTACCTATGGTTACTCCAAATATGTATTTCTTGAGATTTAGGTATATACCATACTGTTCACACTTTTTAAGCACCTTCCTGAGATCTTCTATGTGATCACCCCTCTATCTGGAGAAAACTGTCAAGTCATCCATGTATATGACTATGCACTTACCAATCAACCCCTTGAAAGCTATATCCATTGCACATTGAAAGGTGGCTCCAACATTTATTAATCCAAAAGGCATGCACCTATAGGCAAATATACCCCACTTAGTGGTGAACGTGGTTTTCAATCAATCTATTTTATCTACCATCACCTGGTTATAACCTAAGAAACCATCCAGAAATGACATCATCTGTGCACCGTTTACTATTTGCAAGACCTCATCTAGTGAAGGTAAAGGATAATTATCCTTTTCAGAAGCTTTATTCACATTTCTGAAGTCTACACATAACCTGATATCGCCATTTTTCTTTCTCATAGGAACCAAGTTGGCTACCCAAGTGGAGTGTCTCACAGGAAATATGATCCTAGCATTGAGCAATTTCTTTACTTCTTCAAAGATGTTGGGTTCTAATAAGGCATTAACAGGTCTCTATTTTTGTCTAAAAGGCTTGACATCTGGTTTCAATGGTATAGTATAGGTGATGATTGAGGTATCATAAGTCTTCAGCTCATTATAAGTCTAGGTGATAACATGGACGTAATCCTTAAGTGCTTGGGTTATCCCTGCCATTTCTTCTTCTATACACACTTTACCAATCAGGACATTCCTTTTTTCTTCATTTTGTCCTATGTTGACTGGTGAATATTATCCTCCATCAGTTTTTGGAAGATCTTTCTATTTCAACATATTATCTAAATCAAATGCTCTTTCTAATTCTATCACCCCCTTGGGAATTTTGTTTCCAGGTAGATCCATGATCTCTTCTTCTTCCCAAGTATGATCTTCTACATTTCTTTCATCTATGATCTATGCATCAAACACATCTCTGTCTGATATGAAATCCAAAATGTGTTGGTCATCATCAAACACTTGGAGATTGGTGACATTATCTAGTACAGAGGGTACTGAAATTAATTCAACTGAAAATCTCTTCAAACCAGATATGGATAATAGCTCCAAAGTACTTGCAACTTGAGGTAAAGCATTTGCTCTGTGGTTCTGTTCTCTAGGCACATGGGTGATGTTGAATGCATCAAAGTCCTCTATCAAATCTCATACCCTATGTCTGTAATTAGACAACCTTTTATAATTGCAATAGTATATGCCTCTTACTTGTCTTACCACCAATTATGAGTCTCCATAGACATGCAGAATCCTTACTTTTTTCTTGAGTGCAAACAATATCCCATGAATTAAAGTTTCATACTCTGTCATATTACTTGTGCATGGGAATTGTAATCTATATGCTGCTAAGTAGGACTTCCCAATTGGATCAATGAAATCTATTCCTACTCCAACTCCTTGTTTTGACTTGGATCCATCAAACCTTAGGATCCATGGCTTATCTTCAGTTAAAGGTTTGTCAGGACCTTCTCTTTTCCTTTTGGCTCTGGCAGCTGCACCACCTGATATCCGTTTCAGTTTGGTGACTTATTCTTATCTACTTTCACTTTCTCTGACTGATGTAAACCTAATACTTGATTTTCTTCCTTATTATCAGAAAAACAATCCTTTAAATGAAGTATCATCTGCTTCTTGAACATGTGCAAGCATAACAAGCAAGAAATCTCTAAATGTGGTGCTTCATGTAACCTACACCAACCTTTAATTAGAACATCATGTGGGGAAGTATGTTGTAACAACATCCTCTAAATTTGTTTTGATAAAAACTCTTCAAATTTGGTCAAATTACTCCCTTTATCCTCATCAGATACTTCATAATCTGATTCAATCAAACAATCAGTCCCTGGGGTGATGTTACTTTTATCCTTAGAATTGCTCTCAATATTCATCAGGATCTCCTCTGAATCTTGAATGTAACTTTCATATTGATATATGTTTTCTTCTATATCTACAGATGATGAACAAGAATCAGTATCACTATAACTATCTGTATGACTTACCTTAGCTGATGATATTCCTTTATCACTGCATGCTTGTTCTAGCTCCATCATGTTTAAGTAGGCATCACAAGTTTTTTCATAATGTGCTTCATCATGTAACCTACACCATCCCTCAATCAAAACATCTTCGTTAGACATATTTAACATTCGACAACATTGCATCTTTTGGGACAAATACAATTCAAAGTTCTTAAAATGATCTATTTCATTATCATCCTCTAAACTGTGGTCAAACTCTATGATTACTCTATCATCTTGAAGGTTATCCTTATCAACATGAATATCATACATGAGGATCTCCTCTCTCTTGACTGTTTGGGGTCTGATGGTATAAACTCCAAGTTCAACATCCATATACATGATTTCATTAGTTTTGTTATACTCCATAATCATGTGTTTCATCTAGGGTTCAGCATCTATCTGAATCTGGTTTGGAATCCCTTTCCAAGGTAACCACATGTGACTGAAATTAGTGGACATGTATCCATTAAGTGTTTTTGACCAATCCCTAATAAGCAACATTCCATATGTATCGGGGATATCCACTACCTGGATGTCAATATAGTACTAAATTCTTGGATCTGATACTAATTGCATATGAATGTGAGTTAATTCTCCCACAACACTCACCTCAATTTTATCTAGTTGTGTTACCTTCTTTAGTGACTTGGTAGGATGTAACCCTAAGGCATTACATATAGACAATGGCATTACGTTGGTTGATGCACCTGAATACACTAAATAGTTATGCAAATTCTTAATAAACATCCTTATGGTAAGAAGAAATGGAGGTGACTCGGTCTTGTCCCTATAAAGAGTCATGTGTGAAGCTTCAGCAGCCTGGACAGTGGCTGAAGTTCTATTTTTAATAGTGTTATCCTTAGCTGCATGATCTTTATTCAGAGTCTAGCTTGAGTTAAGGGGATGGCTATCCTCTTTTGGCATAGGGTCATCTAAAGATTTCATGAACACCTTCTTAATGGCTGGGGTTTTAAGTAATTCTGATAATGACAAGCTAATTTTGATCTTTTTCATCTCATCTGCCAAGTATGTGACCAATTTATCAGATACAGGAGGCTGGTTATTAGTTTTTGCTACTGCATTTTGTGGTGCTAAATATTGAGCATTAACCTTAGTAAATCCAGGGTTATTACTTGCCTTTGGATTAGGAGGAGTGTTAAAATTATTTGGAGGCAAAGATGAGGTCAAGGGACTAGAAGGTCTGTTTGAGCTATTCTTCAGGTTATAATTATGTCTTCCCTGATATTGATTTTGATAAGCATGCACTTTCTCATGTTCAACTGATGGTTCATTCTCATCCTCAAAAGGAAAAACATAATTTGTTTCAAAAGCCATGGCTGACTCCTCACATGCTAGAGTATAATTCTCATGAGCTGAAGTTGCTTGATGGTGAGGACGATTGGTAAAACTTTCCAATACAAGGGCAGAGTCATATCCACAAGGGACAATTTCATTTCTTTGAACACAGGGAGAGTTATCTGTAGTATTTGATACCTCTGCCTAAAATATACTGACTGCTATCCTAAACTGAGGGCAGTCCAATTTGGTGTGAGCATTGGTGTTATGAATCCTACACCAGTTTGTAAGAGTTGCTTCTGCCAGGTTCACCTTAGTGGTCTGTTTAGGTTCACTAGGAGGCTGATTATCTAAGGGTGATGGCAAAGAACCATTATTTGGCCTAGTGTTCCACACTCTAGGATGTCTAGGGGCATTATTGTTACCACTATTTTTATTGTTATTATTGTAGTTCCTATCATTATTATATCCCCTATCAGGATATCCTGATCTATCATTGTTATATCCTATGTTTTGATTTGATTGAGAATAGAAATTCTAACTTCTCAGATGAGTGATTTTAGTTGTCAATTTTCTCAACTATGTTGATATCTCTTTAATTTATTCCTTTTCTTCCTGAGCTTTGGATACTACATTCTCTATTTGGGGTTTGAAAAAGGAAGAACCATTGTTATTACTCTATCCTACATCCTGAGGTACTTGTGTATGTCCTGTCTATTGCACTATCTGGCCATTTCCATTTGGAGGTGGCATAATGTTGACTGGAGGTACTTGTAATGGACTTGGTACTACAGCTAGAGGCATCATGGCTCCATTGGTCTGTTGTTGAGCAGGATATGCAGGGTATGCAGGATGTGTAGGGAAAACAATATTAGGAGTTGGAGCCGGGATCAATTGCTTATTAACTTTTATAGCTTCTTCGAAAGCTCCTGCCAAAGTTGTGACATTAGTATGTGTCCTCCTTATGAACATATAGGTCAAGGGATCTAATGTTGAATAGTATATACTCCTAACAACTTCATCTACTACATTATGAGTGACTAGCTTTGACAACATCTTTTGGAATCTGGCAATGAAGTTAGCGATAGGCTCTCCTTCAAATCTTTTGATAGTGGCAAACAGGTGATAATTCATTGAAGGATCTATAGGTATCTTGAATCTGTCTTTAAAAGCTTTCTCCAAGGTAGGCTAGGAATCAACTAAACCTTGACCAAGACTGACATACCAATTATATGCCTCTTCCCCCAAGGAAAATGGAAATAATCTGCATACCACATCTTGATGTTCAATCCTTGCTCTACAGCAAGATTCCTTGAATGTTTTGATGTGATTATTAGCATCCTAATATGGATGATACTTTGGACAAATCTTGTCAGGATTTTTAGGTAGAGGATGATAGGCAGTGAAAGTCAAAGGTGACTCTGTAGCAAAGAATGACATTAAAACTAGTGGAGGCTGACCTTGAGAAGTAACAGGTGGTCCTGTTGGTGTTTGCAATCCAACAGGGGTTATTGGAGTATTTCCTGGTGAAGATTCTGATGTACTAGAACAAGGAGTGTGATGAATATCTATAGTTCTAGGTCTAAGTCCACGGATAGGTAGTTCCTCAAAGAGTCCACTAGATCTAGACCTGGTATTTGGCCAGAGAGCCAGGATTTCTACAATTTATGGAAATTTGACTTGGTTTTCTGTAAAGATCAACTGAACTACTCTCGCAAAGGACGTATTTATGACCAGGATCCAAAGCAGACTAGATATTTATGCAATATTTGCAAAGATGTTGCAAATATGAGTAGGTAAAGTGATTTTGGACACAGATATCAGGATGTTAGGTAACATAAGTAGAATACAACAAAAACTTAGCAGGAGGACACGATTAACGACTTCATTTTCAAAGATTGCAAGAATTGACTATAAAGTTCAAGATATCTATGCTCAATTCTGAAATATTTAAGATGAACAAGTATGAGAGCATAGAAAACAGCAAATCTTTGCATGAACACTTAAAACATGTACATTTGTGATGAATTTTGAGAAGATGACCTCATTTCTAACACTGGGAAATGCAAATACAACCAATTTACTTTCAAAATTAGAAAGAAGGCCCTCCTTCTAGCACTAATTTATGTTGATGATGATTGTTAGTCATAACAACATGCATAAAAATTTGCACAACAAACCTTTATTCTCTTGAAAAGTATGATCAATTTGGAAGAAATTGATGACTCCAAGGCTCCGTTGATTAGGTCATGATCATTTGATGTTACTCAAAGGTTGATGTGACATGTTGTTTTCCATTTCAAGGGGTCTTATGTTGTATAAGTAATCGATCATATGTATGTTTCCTGTAAATTCACTTCACAAACAAGGTTATTTCTACTATGCTCCACAGATTGTAATGATATTTATAAGTTTGATCAATTCTTCTGAGTATTTACTGCCATGAACTTGTATATGCTTCTACACTGTGTATTCATTCAAATAGTGTGCCTACAAGTGGATATTCATATGTTTATCATGGATATATATCTATATTTGCATGATATTTATCAATTTGGCATGCTTTCAATCAAAATATGAGCTGTATTTTCAATTATTTACGAGATATAGGCATATTTAATGTTTATTTTCTTTAGATTGTGTGTTATTTGCAATTGTGAGGGTGATTTGTAATGAAATTTAAGAAAATTAAAATAAATACTTCTAAATTTGGTGAACCTTTAGCTATTGAGTCACATACATTCTAGATATAGTCATGAAGAGAAGAAATCAAACCATAATTTCACCAGGATGTTCCACAGCTAGGCATGGTTGATACTACCTTTAAAGGAACAAGGAATGAAAACAACACATGCATACTGATAAGCACTCCAAGGGATGCAGCTAATCAATGCATATATCCATATCTCATTCACTGATTACTCAAGATTTACAATGATTTGTAATCAAACAGCTTCTCTTTCATTAAGTATGCAAAAAACATGTACATTCACAATAACCTTGAAATCAGTCCTGAATTCTTCAGCAATCAAATTTTAATTAAGTTTCTAATGTCTAAAAGAGTGCACTCCCTCCCCTTTTATAGAATAAGGATGGGAGGCGGTTACAAATGACCAATGGTCAACATTTCTTCATTGACTTAGTCAACATCTTCATCCGTGGCACAAGTTGCCAGCTAGCGACTATCTAGCAAAACTTATTTGCTTGTAAGTAGTCTATGCATATGTTTACATTATGATGCATCTCTGCTTACTCTTTATCTCCTTCTTCCTCTTCACTTTCTTCTTCTTCATCATTCTCTACATCATCTTCATCTTCATTGTCACTGTCACTTTGATGTAGATCATCTCTTTTATGTATCTTTATTGCTGCCCTAATGGACTCATATGATTGCACTATTCTGTCAATCTCACCTCCATCTTGGACTTTGGCCTTTGCTACTGCATGCTGGTGAGAATGAAACTTAGCCTAAAGGGCATCCATCTTGCTTTTCCTATTGTTCAATGTTTCATTATAAGTCTCCATCCTGACATTTATTCTCATGACCTTGTTCATCACCTCTTCTATCAGGTGGTTCAGGGGCTCCTCTGCAACTTGCTTGAAATTATCATGGAAGGCTTGGACATCAAAATCTACATCCTAATTTTCAATCTTCCCTTCTACCTTCCCTTCCAACACCTCTAAGGTCTCTACCTCATGTGCCATTAGATTGTGCAGTTTGACGCTTATATCCTTGAGCTTTCTACTGCATCTCTTTAGTATATCACATTCAAATTTGGTATCCTCATACAAGATACTTATCAGCTGGGAGGTCTTATTATCTAGTATACTACTACTTAACAATATTTGTGTATCAATCCTCTTCATTTCACCTAAAGCATCTAGGTGCTTCTCTAGCTTAAATGACCTTCTGCCTTTCTTTTCAAGGCACTCAAAGAATTCCAACTATCCAAAGACATTTTCACTACATCCTCAACCTCAAAAATGGATGACATCATCCACTTCTCCATTACCTGTGCTTTATGCCTCATCAGTTCTAATCCTGTAATCTCGTCTTGGGATATGATGGTTAGGGGAGTGGTTGCACTGACTGGCATATACTTTAGATCAATTAATCCTTTAATAAAAGAATGTAATTGAGCAATCTGCTCTTTATGTTTTTTATTCTTCTCTTTCTCTCTCTTCACCCTTTGTGTTAGAGAGTCAATGATATCCTTGCCCTCTTGACCTTCCTAGTCTTCATTTGCAAAACCTAGATCAACATCAGTAATCTGAAACTCTTTAAGGCTTATCTGGCCTTTCTCTTTCTCAACTGTAGGCATGGCCACTTGTGTAGTTCTCGTACCTATAGTAGGGTCCCTTTCTATTGTCGAGGTCAACCTGGCCTTTCTTCTGGGTTTTATCATGCTCCCAGTAAATAATGTAGACACATCAACATCTTGTACCTCCTCAACCTATTGCAGATGTACTTCTCATTGCAACCAATAAGATACATCACCCTTAGGCTCTTGATGATCACCCTCTTCATTTTGGGTATCATGTGCTCCTGTGTTGGACTCTGCCCTTGGTGGTGAATGTTCTTTCCTAATTTCTTCCTCACTTACCTTCTCATGAGGGGGATCTTGTTGGGGCACCTCCTATTGAGGGATCTCTTTTTGTGGAGGGGGCTCTTGCGAAGTGTATACACCTTGATCTTGCACTTCCTCCTATTCACTTTCTCTAGGAGCCTCAAGAACATTTTGACTTTGCTTATCTTGTGGCACCATGCTTTCCTAAGCGGATTGTGTATTCTGACCTTGGGTATCACCGAGATCACCCTTGGTCACATTCTCTATCTCTTTGTCAGGACCCTTGTCATGTGTCAAATTCTGTTCATCACTTTTAGGTGCACTGACATTCTCTAAGCTAGTCTCTTTATCACTTTATTTCTCTTTTGTTTTAGGATTACTTCCCTGATCACGCACCTCAGTATGTGGTGATGAAACACTTTGCTCCTGACCAGCATCCTTGTCAGGCATCTCCTGATCACCTCTATTTTGAGGGTGTGATTCCATCTTTTCTTGTTCCATGGGCATATTGCCCTAACCTTTATCTGTACTGGGGGTCATCCCACCAACTTCTATATGCACTGTACTATCAGCCTTCCCAGGCTCCAAAGGTTGTTCACTATCTTTATTTGGGCTAATATCACCCCGGTAGGTTAGGCCTACTACTGCAGGACTAGTAACCTACTCAACCAAGTTAGATAACCCTATTTGCTGGGCTACCTCCTTAGGGTTATCCTATTCTGTTTCATTTTTTTCACCCCTTGCCTCGTTAGTTACCTTTTTAGCCATTGGGGTCCCATGAGGGGTCATCTTGGTATTGGCAACCAAGGTCTGCATGTGCTGAGTAGCCATGTCTTGAACTACCTCATCATCTGATAACTCTACAGTATCATCTAGAGGGAAAGGGGACTCCTTACTAGCCATATGTACCTCTTTTTCTTTCTACTCCATCCTCTTAGTCTTAAACTAAATTATCTCAGGAATGGGGACTTCCTGCTGCAACTCTCTCCTGAAGGCTGAACCATCCATACCTCTTAATATGATGGGGTCAGTGCTAACACCTCCCCTCATGGCTATCCTTTGCTTCTTGGGTGGTGGTGTCTGTAGCACCTTCTTTCTTTTCTTCCTTGTAATTAATAAATCATCATCCTTGGGTTCCATATCCACCTATTCTTCCTCCAAGGGATTTTCCTATAGAGGCTCATTCTCCACTTCCTTCTCTGCTTCTTCAAGAATAGGCTTCATTATCCTCTTAGTCTTTTGTGTATCAGAGGATGGTTGTGATGTGGATGCATGGGATGATGTGGATGCCCCATCACCTTTTGATGTAAGCCTTTTGATAATCACCACTTTCTGTTCATCCTCCACCTTCTTACCCTTGGGTGGCAGCTTTTGTTCTTCAGCGGGTAATCTCTCTCCATTAGAATTTCTCTTCTCAATAAGAAAATCATCACATTCTTCATTTGACAATTCTTGTCTCTTCTTCTTGTTGTCGACTGTGAGGGCCATTCCCTTCTTCTTCAATTTGGTAATCTCTACATCTACCAAACTTTGGGTTAGTTGAATGACCCCTTGCATTATTTGGTCCAAGGAGGTCTCCTCTGGCTGTGTTAGATTAGGGGCTGAAATCATGTCATTATACATCTTCTTGTCCTCATACTCATTTGACATTATCTTTCCATCATCATGATGTAACTGTGTGGGCACTAAGATGGAATCAAAGGTCTGGATTTGATTTAAGTTGAGCCTTTAATATTTTCTTCTTCTAACCTCTACCTCATCATCACAATCTATCCATAAGTCCTCCAGATGCCTTTGATGTATTTGCTTTCCTAACAACTTTTGTATCCTTCCATAAGGGTCATATGACCCGGTGATAGGGAATGGCTGCAAGTACATGAGTTTCAACCCCCCGATAGCATCCTTGATGCTCTGTCTATCTAGGCATAAGTACTAGCCTATGTAAACTAGGAATAATATAGGAGGGATCTTCTTCTTCTCCATGTGAGCTTCAATAGAAGTAGATATTTGTCTAACAAACTCCATTAAAATAACCCTATCAGTGGGGTATCTTGGAAACATGAGGGGTTGTCCTTCAAATCCTTCAATCCTTATGTATGAAAAGGTGGAGAATTAGATAAACCAAGCTCCATACTTGTAAATAACTTCTTGAGCTTCCATGCTCAATCTCTTGGTTCGATCCTCCTCCATTGTTCTGACTAGATGCATTGAAAATGAATCATTTACCAGCTTGTAATCCTGGAGGTATGCCTTTCTCTATAATTGGGGATAGTGATCCCAAATATTCACATCTCCAGCATTGTTTCCCACCTTGCCTACTGTTTTGTAGGGCATCAAATGTTCCTTAGAAAGCACAAGAATATACAACATAGGAGGTCATGTAAAATATGCATGCCTTACCTCCTAGCTTCCTCATCCCCTCATCTAGGAAATCACTAATGATTTTGGCCCATAGAGGCTTGTTATCTGAGTATAATACCATTTGGATAATTTCAAACATCCATCTCTCAAAGTTACTAGCATGTGGTCTACTGGTCATCCTGCTCAACAAGGCAATTAGATACTAATATTCATCATCAAAGTCAAACTTATATAGGTATACTAGTAACTTGGTCGAAGCTATGTAGGTACTGTTCTTTGCCCTCCACTGATACATTCTCTTCCTAGCCTCTTTCTTATTGTTTTTATACTCCTTTTTTAGTTTATTGAGTTCCAAACTTACTATCTTATTCTCAACTAGCAAGTTAAATGTAGCAGTGATGCCCTTGACTTAAAAGTCAGCATATACTCTGCCATGTTTTTCTACTCTCCTGGTTTCTAGTTTATAATTTCTAGCACACTCTACTACCAGCTCAATGGTGTCCATAGCATATGGGAATCCTGTTACGTGCCACATATCTGTTGTAAATATCTTATCTAGTATAGGGTTGTTAGTATCATTGTCCAATTTTCTTGACCATTCATCCAAGTTTGTTTGTCCCTGGTGTGTGTCACTAATAACACCATATCTGAACTCCACTCCCTCAGGCTATACAAACATAGGTTTCAAAAACTCAGCCTTAGATTTGTTCCTTCTAACATCTGCCATTGATTCCTACAATAGACATATGCATATCTTACCCTATGGTGCTTGTATGAACGTTCAACAATATCATGCATCTCCTAACTATTATTCATAGTTTTAATTCTTTTCATGCATCATCATGCGAATTTAACCTAGTAAAGAATCATTTTACCTAGATATTAGTAGAAAATGACAATGGAGAGGGTTTTTAAATTACTTACCTGATATTGCTTTTCCTTTTCTGATTATATGACTGATAATGGAAATGTAGATGTGCAGGGTCAACCGTTCCATTCTGTTACGTCGAGGGTCACGATCTGTTAGCAGATGGCTGAGAAGGGTTTGACTTCCAGAGCTCTATAATTCTCAATTAGTCACAGGGTAAATGTAAATAACCTTTGAATTTTACTTTTTAATAGATCAATAGGAAGAATTAGGGCATATGTGTTGTTCTGATTGAATCCATCGATTATTTGCATGAAACCCATAGATGTTGCCAAGTGTTGAATTTGTATTTGAAAGTGGCGGGGCTTCATCTATTATTTTGATTGCATTTATTGCTAGAGGGTGATCTTTCAAAGATCAGGGATATTTGAAAATATGACCCCTAACAGATAATATGATCCCCGCTCTCTTGTGCGGGATAATTGTTTACTAAAGATCAGGGTGATATGGTCAACCTTTGACCACCAAGCCAAATCGGGTCATCAAATTAAGATCAGGGATCCTTCAAATGTGACCCTCCTTGGGGCTAGATTGTGATGACATCATCATGTCTCAATGCTCTTTAGTTATCAGGTTTTGGTGACTTCATCGTCATATTGAGAAATATGACGGGTATTTGGATATATGACCCTCCGTGGGTCAGGTGAGATGATTACGTCATCACCAAGGTGATTTCTTTCATTCGTTCAAACTGAATGATGTCATAGTCATACTGGTGCAGGGTGATATTCACGTAGGGGTGATACTTTGTAAGATGACTGATATTCACGTAGGGGTGATATTTTTGGAAACTAACCTCCTCTTGTGATGCACATGTATAAGAAAAGGTGACACACATGACTGATTTTTACCAAACCACTCAAAGCAAGAAAACAAGCAAGTAGAAGCAAAAGAAAAGTTGGGTCCCTATTTTGCTAAGGCAAAATGGGGCATGTTGTGTAACCACACAACAAGACCCCTTATGAGATATGGTATGGAAGACCTCCCACTCTCAGATACTTTAGGATATTTGGCAAAAAATGCTACATTAGGAGAGATGAAGAAGACCTTGGAAAGTTTGATTCAAGAAGTGATGAAGGGATCTTTCTTGGTTACTCAACCAGAAGCAAGGCCTATAGATATTACAATAAGAGATTCAGAAAAATTATTGTAAGTGCAAATGCCAAGGTGGATCAAGACTTGTATCAAATCTCACAAGAACCAGAGGATTGTAGATCTGATATACCTCCCTACATTGAAGAAGAAGAAGAAGAGAAGGAAGAAAAGGAACAAGAATCAAAGCATCCCTAAGACTCCAACAAAGTATGTTCAAAGGAACCATTCTGCAGATCAGATCACTGGAGATAAGAATGAAGGTGTGCAGACCAGGAGAAGGTTTGCAAAGGCAAGTGAGCAAGGGAATTTGTGTTTACTATCAAAGGTAGAGCCCAAAACCTTTGCTAATGCTAGCAAAGATGATGGATGGTTGAAGGCAATGGAAGAATTGGATCAGATAGAGAAGAATTAGACATGGAAACTGGTTCCTAGACCAACCAATGAGAATGTAATAGGAACAAAGTGGGTATTCTGGAACAAATTGAATGAAGATGGTGAAGCTGTAAGGAACAAAGCAAGATTGGTGTGTAAGGGATATTCTCAAGTTGAACGCATTGATTTTGAAGAGACTTTTGCTCCGGTAGCTAGGATGGAGGCAATCAGGATGTTTCTTGTCCTTGTTGCTTACAAGAACTTCAAGGTTTATTAGATGGATGTCAAGTCAACATTTTTGATTGGTGGTCTAAAGGAAGAAGTCTACATTAAGCAACCAGATGGTTTTCAGTTGTCAAAAGATCAGGACATGGTATGCAGACTCAAGCAAGCTCCTAGAGCTTGGTATGCTAGGTTGCATAAGTACTTACTTCATCAAGGATTCAAGAAAGGTACCACAGATAGTAAAATTTACATTAAGGAAGAGGGAGACATGATTTTGATAGTTACAGTATATGTTGATGACATCATCTTTGGTGGAGATGATGATATGTGTAAGAGGTTTGTAGAAGAGATGCAGAAAGAGTTTGAGATGTCTATGATTGGTGAGATGTCTTTCTTCCTTGGGCTTCAAATTGCTTAACTAGATGATGGTATCTTTATTTCTCATGCCAAGTATGTTAGGGAGATGTTGAAAAAGTTTGGTATGGAGGACTCCAAACCAATAAGTACTCCTATGGTTACTAGTTGTCACTTGACCAAGGCAGATGAGCTGTCAGAGGTTGATCAGACTCTTTATAGATCTATGATTGGAGGATTCTTGTACTTGACTACTTCTAGACCTGATATTAAGCATGCAGTATGTGTGGTTGCCACATTTCAAGCTAAACCTAAGCAAACTCATGAGAAGTCAGTGAAAAGAATATTTAGATATTTGAAGGGAACTCTAGATTATGGCCTATGGTATCCAAGAGGTAATTATTTTGACTTGAGTGATTACACTTATGCTGATTGGGCTGGTTGTGTTAATGATAGAAGAAGTACAAGTGGTGGTTCTTTCTTTTAGGAAGCAAATTGGTTTCATGGCATAGTAAGAAACAAGATTTAGTATCTTTGTCAAATGCAGAGGCAGAGTATATTGTAGTAGCATCTTGTTGCACACAAGTGTTGTGGATGAAGCAAACTTTGAAGGATATCAAGGTACTATATGATGAGCCTATTCCTATTTTGTGTGATAAGACTAGTGCTATCAATATTTCCAAGAATCTAGTGATGCATTCTAGAACCAAGTATATATCAATTAGGTATCACTTTTTGAGAGAGAAGGTTGCAGAGAAAGAAGTGAAGTTGAAATATGTTCCAACAAAGGATCAGATTGCAGACATTTTCTCAAAGGCTCTCGCAAAGGATACCTATGAGTATCTTCGGAAGAAGTTAGGGGTAATTTTCCCTCCTCACTAGATGCATAGTTAGTGCATTTGTCCAGGGGGAGTTCATGCTATATCTTTTTCCTGGACTGATGGTGGCTACCTCTCAGGGGGAGCAGGTAGTAGTTGTTGCTGACAAGGGGAAAAGGTTGAAAAGGAGAGTTTGTAACCTAAGGAGGAGAAGAAGTTGCCCTTTGTCCTTGATGTCAAAGGGGAAGAAGGAGAAGGTATGTGTTTCCTTCAATGCCAAAGGGGGAGATTGTTGCACATATGTTACCTACGGTTGTCACTGATGTGGTTGTGTGGTTGTCATTGATGTCAACACTAATGAGCATTGCACATATGTTACCTAAGTTTGTCACTGATGTAGTTGTGTGGTTGTCTTTGATGTCAACACTATGCTTGGATGCTTATGATGATGATATACTAAGTTAATGGTGTGCTAGTAGTGGTTGTTAATGTTCATGGTTGGTTGTTGATGTTCATGGTTGGATGTCATGCCTTGATTAACATCAAGTAGAATTGTATTGAGCATGTTTGTGGTCAGCAGAGATGATTTCATGAAGACGTTGTTGATGACCTAAAGCATGTGTTATGATCCAAGTCTTGTTGTTCCTAAGGAAGTATGTGTTGATATAATATGACTTTGGTCTCTGGATGTTGGTAAAGGTTGCTATTGTAGGAAGCCACCTGTAAGATTGCTTAGTAAAAGGCTCTGCATTCCTTTGCATTTGAAGATATGTTCATGTGGTTCATAAGTTAAGTTTAGTATGTTGTAAAGGTACTAAATCCAAAGGTTTAGATCATCTGCTCCTCCATAGTGGAAGTTACAAGTGACATAGTTCTGGTCTGTGCTTTGGTAGCATAATGTGATGATGAAGGTTCATTGGAATGCTCTGCATTCCTTTGCAAGTGAAAGTTTGATCATGTGGTTTTGTGAACACGATCAAAGATGTTTAATGCATGCTACTTTGTAGTATCAGGTGATTTAGAGGTCTACAAGTTTGATTTTCAAATAACAGTGTACTATAGATGGTTCTAGATGCCTAATTATTCTCAGGACACATGATTGAGTACTTGCACCAGTTGGAGATTGTATAGATCAATTATATGAGTACATGTGGAAATTCTACATATCTCTATGCTTCTCAGGTTTGATGCATATGCAAATCTTTAAAGTTTCCAGTACCGTACAAAGTTTTCAAGTCAGTATGGGAAGAGTTATTGTTGTTGAAGCTGACTAAGGTATGTTGGTGATGTGTGCCACAATGTTCTTGTTGTACAGAGTTCAAGGAGTATTTGGAGATGGCGTATAGGTCCTACTGACTCATCTGGGAGAAGTGCAAGCAATGTTCAATCTTTCATGAGTACTGCCAAGATTGTAATGACTGATGTGCTACAAGCTTCATGTGTTCTTCCTTAAGGGTGACCTATTTCAAATGAGCGAGACGTGCGGATGTTATTCTTTGAAGGATGATGATGTGAAGGATGTTTAGGACCAAGTTAAGCATGTTTTGGGGTCCTCAAGGCATGTTTCTCTTCATGGAGTGGTATGTAGTTCATGTAAGGGCTTTCCCTCTACATGTTTCATGTTATGTGATCTCTGGCCGACTTGTAAATTGTAATAGTCCTGGTGTATTAGCTGACTTGTAATGTAGTCAATGTAATATCATGTATATATTGTAAACCTAGTTGATCTAGGTGAGGTATGATTTTGAAGATGAGAATATGAGTGCATAAAGAGTAGAATATAAATATGATATGCATTATGATGTGTGACTAAAGAAGAAAGAGCAGAAGCAATAAGGATTGTCCTAATTCATATTGAAGACATTTTTGTGACAGGAGGGAAGTGAAGAGTATGCGTAATTGTTTCGATCATCAAAAGAGGAGTGAAGAGGCAGAAATACAACCATCAAAGTTGTGAGCTTCAATGTCAATTTTTAGATAGTAGAAGAACTGTCATGTTGTAATTGTTTCTGAGTTCATTATCAGTTCAGGGAGTAGTTGCTTCCTTGGGTTGTAGCCCTAAAACAAAGCCAACAGGGAGTTGTAGCATCCTTGGGAGTGACCCTAAAACTTTTCTTTAGGGAGTAGTAGATTTGTTGGGTTGTAGCCCTAAAACAAAGTTAGTAGGGAGTAGTAGCTTCCTTGGGTTGTAGTCCTAAAACAAAGTTGTAATTTTTGAGTTTCATATATTGTGATTTAATCCTCACCGTGGTTTTTCCCTTGTTTGGGTTTTCCACGTATATCTAGTGTTATGTGTTGATGTGCATTGTTTTGATCTTTCATGTTTATGTTAATGCTATAATGTTTAACTTTTAATCTACTCCAGAGGATTTGAAGTTTGTTTGGATACTGATTCACCTCTCCTATCAGTATCCAAGTGTGTTCTTGACACTATTGACATGGGTGAAGGAATATTTCATGATGTTCTCTACATTCGATCTTTGTCAGCTAATCTCCTATCTATTTATCAGATCACTCACAAGCTCTGGTAGGCGGGTTGAGTTCACACCAGATGCAATAGTAATCAATAGGTTGCATAGTTGGTTTACAGTTGCCATGGGAAAAGCATATCATCATTCTAGACCATATCACATTTCTCATTTTGTTCATGAATCTCCTTCAACATTTTTACTCACTCACTTATATGAGGTGAGTCATTTGTGGCATCAACGATTTGGCTACTTGAATTACTGCTACTTGTAGCAGTTCAGTCAACAAGACATGGTTTCAGGGTTGCCTTCTATTTGATTTTTTGATGCAATTTCCAAGGATGCACTCTTGGTAAGGATCCTGAGGAGAAATATGAAAAAGGAAAAGCATGGAGGGCCACACAACTTCTAGGGTTAGTACACAATGACTTGGCAGGGCCATTCCCACATCTATCTTTCAATAGGGATCGATAAGTCTTGACTTCCATTGATGATCTTTCCAAGTACACTTGGGTTTATTTTCTCAAAAAAAAGTTTGAGGTATTTGAGTACTTTTAGGACTTCAAACATTTTGTAGAGAAACAATCAAGAAAGGCCATCAAGATACTCCACACAAATAGTGTGGGTGAATATGTTAACTATCAGTTTGAATAATTTTGTGCTTCAGAAGGTATTGACTTGCAACACATATTTCCATACACTCCTTAGTAGAATGGTGTTGTAGAACACAAGAATAGGTCCTTGAAAGAGATGGAAAATTGTATGATACATCCAGATCATTGGCACCTCAGTACTGGGTAGAGGCTATCAACTATGTGTGTTATACCTAGAATCAAGTTCCTCATTGATTTGTGAAGGGCATAACTCCTTTTAAAGCTTGGACTAGTCAGAAACCCATAGTAAAGCACTTCTGAGTATTTGGTTCTCTTTCATAGGACCACATTCCAATAGAGAAACACAAGGCTATGGATCTGCAAAGAAAGCCTTGCATATTTGTTGGGTACCCAGATAGTGTTAAAGGCTATAGGCTTCTCCACCCTACCATTCATGAGTTGTTCATCGAGAGGAGTGTTCATTTCAAGGAGGCTGCTTCCAATTCTTCTCCTACCACTTCTCCATCTACCATCAAATTGGAGACACTACAACATCATGACAGTTCTTCAGAGAATCTTAATCCTCTTGATAATGATGAGGAGACTTCTTCCTCCACTTCATATGGTGATAGTGATGATGAGGATCCACCATCCTCTCCTAGTCATCATCCAGAGGTTGATTATTCTCCACTAGACTCTCTAGCCACTGGGCCTCTTTGGGCTCATCAAACATTGTAGTCAACTGGTGATTGGGTTGGTGATCCTTCATATACTAGAATAACAAGGTTACAATTTCAACAAGCTCCATATCTCTTTGTTGCTTCAACTTTTGATCCATAGTCTTTTTTGGAAGCTTCCGGTATCCCCAAGTGGGATGTTACTATGCAAGAAGAGTTTAGTTCCTTGGAAAGGAACCATACTTGGGATTTAGTCCCCCTTCCTAAGGGAATGAAACTTGATCGATGCAAGTGGATCTATCGAACAAAATTTGCAGTTGATGGGTCAGTCAACAAGCATAAGGCTCACTTGGTTGTAAAAGGATTATCTTAGGTTGTTAAGATTGACTACTCTGAGACTTTTGTGCCAATCCCCAAAATGAATTCCATCTAACTTGTCCTTGCTATAGATACAACCCATCGTTGGGAAGTTCATCAAATAGATGTGAAGAGTGTTTTTCTTCATGGTAACCTTCATGAGGAAACCTACATGGAGCAACCATAGGGGTTTGTCTAGGATCCTTCACTTGTTTGCCAACATTTAGAAGTCTCTCTATGGCCTCAAACATGCCCCTTAGGCTTGGTATACCAAGATGGACTCATTCATTTCATTAGTTGGGTTCACTCGATGCCATTTTTATCCAAACATATACATTCTGCAATAGGATGATACTCTCACATTTTTGGTTCTCTATGTTGATGACTTGTTGATCATAGGAAGTCACTCATCCACCATTACGGCAGTGAAAATTGCTCTTCATGATTGTTTCTTGATGTTAGACTTAGGTCTTCTACATTACTTCTTGAGGATTGAGACTACTCAGTCATCTTTAGGAATATTCATTCCACAACCCAAGTATGTACTTGATATGCTCTCCAAATTTTACATGGTTGGTTGTAATCCTACATTGACTGCATTTCTATTAGGGGTCAAACTTGAGGCTCACTATTCTTCACTAGTGGTGGATGCTACTCTGTACCAATAATTAGTTGGGAGTCTCATATACATGACTCACACAAGGCCTGGCCTTTCATATGTTGTGGGCATGGTCTTTCGGTTCATGCAAGAGTGCCATGAGTTGCATTAGAAAGAAGCCAAGCATATAATCCACTATGTACATGGCACTCACAATTATGGGATTTAGTATGCAGAGGGCATAGATATTGACTTGGTGGGACACATAGATTCAAATTAGGTAGGTGATTCTCAGGATCTCAAGTCTAGTTTAGGGTATTGCTTCTCACTTGGTTTTGGTCTAGTTTGTTGGTCGAGCAAGAAGTAGTCTGCAATTTCTCTTTCATATATAGAGGCTGAGTATCGATGGGTAGTTAATGACACCAATGAGGCCATTTGGCTTTAGAATATTCTCACTGAGTTTCAAATTCCATTTATAAAGCCTATAGTCATCTTTTGTGATAACCAAAGTGCAATACAAATCTCAAGGAATCCAACCCATCACCAGTGAGCCAAATATATTGAGATACACATGCACTACATCCATGAGCTAATTCATGGAAACATCATTGATCTCAAGTAATCCATTCCATCATTAGTAAACCAAACAGATTGAGATACACATGCAATACATCCATGAGCTAAATCATGGAAACATCATTGGTCTCAAGTACTGTCAAACATCAGAGTAGATCGCAGACATCTTCACCAAACTGTTCATTGAAAGCAAGTTCCTTTGGTTGTGAGCTTTGTTAGGGGTGTGGCAAGTGTCCACTTTGGGGAGTGCTTCTTAGTCCTTTGCTTTCTCTCTCTCTCTACTTTGGGGGGGTATTTCCTCTCTCTATTTTGAGGGGGACTATTCCTTTATGGGGGCTTCTTCTCTTTTGGGGGAATTCTTTTTACATGGATACCTCATCAGGCTTCATTTTCCAAGACCCATCTTTTCACCCACATAAGCTACACTTAGGGGGGTGTTAGTGTAGGTTTTTTATTTTCCTTATATTAGGGGATATTTATTTTTCCTACACATATTATGAATCTTTCTTAGGTTATTTAGGCATGGTTATTTTGAGAACACATGACATAATCCATCAATTGCATGTGTCACTCTCACCCACTTTTGGGTAGTTGAGTCTCACACCCTCATTTGAATTTATATGCCACCTCTCATAACCATTTATTTTTCTTTATCTAAGAAGGTGCAACCATGTATTTTGGTATTTACCAAGTAGGTAAAATTCCCACCTATTTTAGGTAGTTGGAGTCATTATTGATCTTGGATGTATATGCCTTTACTTTTCTATATATATAGTACTCACCTTTCACCTCTACTAGTTAGTGAGCATATCCTAAATTCTCTTGCAATCTTGTCTCTTGAATTCTCTCTTTCAAGATAATCTCTTCATCCTATTATTTTGATCTTCAATCATTTGTTGATTGGAGTGCCTGTGTTCTATGATCGACAATAGATCTTGGTTTACATTCTCGCTTCTCATAGAATCTAACACTATAGATCTTATCTACAAGGTTTTACCTACAATTGTTCTAAATTTTGTTTATAGCCATACTCCTTATCCTTGTGCATTCATGTCATTGGTTGTAAATTCTCTTGTACATAGTCTCTGTGTTGTGCTTTTCCTTGTATATATTGGTTTGTTTATTTCCCCTTCCCTCTGGTCCCCTTTTTAATTTTTGGTCTACCCTAGAGATGGTTAGATTCTCATTGTGCCTACAAGAGACACACATCCCCAACCAACGCCAATGTTCAAACTCAAATTGAAAATTCCATATTCATGTAAGTCCTTGCTTATTTTACCTACTTTTTGCCTCGTGTCCCCCATCATGTGTTGAAAACCCTCAAAGAGCCTTCAAGTCCTTAATGAACCTTCAAAATTATCTAAATCATTCAAATTCACTAAGTATAGAAGCCTTTTGATAAGTTTACAGGTTCATGAACTTGCCAAAGGCTCGAAAGCCTTTGAAAGATAAATCATTTCATCTTTTTGATAGGTTCGCAAACCAGCAAACCTATTGAAAAGGTTTGTAAGTTTCCCAAGTAGTCAAAAGGGTAAGAAACACAAGGAGAAAGTTGGAAAGATAAAAGTTTTGGTAAGTTCACAAGTTCACGAACTTGTCGAAATGTTAAAAGAACAAAGGAGAAAGCCAAAAGACAAGCTTTTTAGCAAGTTCATGGGTTCATGAACTTGACAAATTGACAAAAAAGGAGAAGAGAGAAGAAAAGAAAAGATGAAACTTTTCAGAAAGTTTGTGAGTTTGTAAACTCACTAATACGTCATAAGAAGAAGGAAGAAAGATAAGAAAGAAGAGGAAAGTTGGCAGGGAAAAAGTGTTTCAACATTTCCGTAGGTTTGTGAACTGGCAAACCTATTGAAAAGGTTTGCAAGTTCTCAAAATCATTGAAATGTCGAAAGGTTGAAGACAAAGCAAAGGTTCGTGAACCAGTGAACATGTTGAAAAGGTTTGTAGGTTCTCAAGATGCTTGAAAAGAGAAGACAAAGAAAAGATGTGTGTTTTGGCAAGTTTGTGAGTTTGTGAACATATTGAAATCTCGACAAAAGAAAGGAAAGTCAAAGATGAAAATTTTTAGCAAGTTTGTAAGTTTGCGAACTTGTTGAAATATCAAAAAAGGATGAAGAGACCATTGTTTCAACAAGTTTGTGAGTTTGCAAACTTGTTGAATCACCAAAAAAGGAAAGAGGAGATGAAAAGAAAGAAAAGTCATATGTTTCAACTAGTTCATAGGTTTACGAACTAGCTAAATTATCAAAAAGCAATGCAAAGTTTCACATTTTCAAACATGCTGAGGATAAAAGGGAAAAATGGTGTAAAAATAAGAAAGAAGCTCAACTGAATGAAGCTGAATGTAGTGAGATGCAGATGGACATTCAAATGCCCCACCCACCTAGATGCATACTTCAACAACTTTCCAAGAACACCATGTGAATGCAGTAGGTGATTTCTTAGCTACCTATTGTACTCATGCATGATCTAAACTATTCATTTTGGGGCGGGATGCATTCTTGGCCATGGATCCTAGATGTTGGATGTAGATTTCATTTATTGCTTAACTTCCTGAGGTAGCTCAGATTCCCACACACAATTAGGGAATGATTTTTTAGTGCTATAAAGACATGCTTGTTATTCATTCAAAGGGTTGATCATTTTCACTTCCAAGAGCTATAAGCTGCAAGGTTTCTTGTAGGGTTTCAACTCCTATATGTCTAGCTTGTCTAGAAAGAAATATATTTGTGATTCACAAAAAATTGTAATTGTGTAACTGATATCTGTTAATTGAATGTCTCCATGGTTCCGCACATTTTTTAGGGAAATCATGACTTTGTTGGGGTTTCCTCCTACCACATTTGCTATTATTCTTGTAACATGTATCTGATGAATGAGATAATGTTTTAATTCGTTCTATAATTCTTTTGGTCATTTCTGTGTTATATAATGGGATTTTGTATTATGATGATGGATTACTAAGTATGTTTTTGTAATGGGTATTATATCTTGATGCATGCATATGCATGGATCATTTCCCTATTGTTTTAACTTTGTCATTCTTTCTGGGAAACTGTGACTCTATTACCAATTGAATAGGCACTAGTCTTAGAAGTTGTGGTCAATCACATTCATTAAAACAAACAAAATCTTTCATCAGTAGCTTAGGGTTATGTTAATAATTTTTATGCACATCCATGATTCAATGGTTCAACTAGGGAAAAATATTTTATGCAAATTGTAATAAGTGAAACATATTGTTGAACCATGTCATACATGTCTACACCTTGCCACTATGTATGAAATGTTATAAATACTCATTTATATGGATTATAATATTGTTCTTATGTTTAGGTGTGTGTACCAGGTGTTATTTTATCTTTATAAGAGGTCTTATGCAGCTAGTTGTTCTTAACCTAGTGACAAATATAGGCGTCAAGTGTAAATTGGGTATAGATGCCATTGTTTCAATCATACTTATTTTAATTGGTTTAAAACCTTTCTAAGGGTGCCTCTAGGAATACCCTCCTGGGTCTAGTTGAGTCCAAAGTGCAAGAGAGCATACCAACTCTCATCAATTGTCCTTTAACCATTTTTAGTCTATTGATGAACCTCTATTTTACCTTCTTGATGACACCCCCTAGCCTTGAAGGTGAAAACATACTCTAGGATTGTGGACCTATAGTTTTGGGACCTAACACAAAGTACACTAGACCTTGAACTATAATCCACATTTTCCTAAGAGCAAAGCACATTGAGATAATGCCTTTCTATTTTCTAGCAACTAAGTATATTAGAAAATGATCATTTGTTTCTTTCTCCCTTGTTTATTTGTATAGTTGTGTGTTTTCTTGCTCCTATTAGTGTATGATTTGTGTGTGTGTGTGTTATATTATATGATTTTCTAACATTATCCTTTTTACAAGTTATGTTTTTTGAATACCTTTGTTTTACAAGTTTTATGTTATTCTAACATTGCTTGTTTTGTAGATTTTTGTTGTCTAACATGTTTTGTTTTGTAGAGTCTCATTCTGAGGGAATGCTTTCCTCACTTGGAGATGTGTTGTGTTCCTTTATTATATCCTTAAAATGTTATTTACTTTCAATTATTTCTTTTTAGTACTTTAGCATAGTTTATCACCTAGTGGTGCAAAATCCTACTAAGTGGGGAAAAAATGTAAGATATAAAATTACATACCCTATAATTTTGGTACTATAATTTGACCTTAATTTAGCATTTGTAGCCCCTAGCATATTTTTAGGTTCATTTTTTATTCATACAACAACTACTTTCTTTAATTTTTTCCACCTTGCAATGTAAGGACATGTAAATGTAACTACCCAATGATCTATTACGTGAATCTCAACAAGCAATTAACATTCCATGACCCTAAAATTTCCCAAGCTCTCAACTTAATCTTTTGAAAGAACTAAGCATTCTACACTCTCCATCAAGTAGTCTCTTGTATTCCAACAATTTTGTGAAACATTCTAGTGTTCTTAAGGTTTTGAGAAATAGCTACACACTTCCAACATTGGTCTTCCTTGGTTGTTCATGGTTGAGTTGTGATCTTGATGCTAGCTATCATCTCCATTTTTGTGTTGCAAGTGATATTGTTTGAAACTCTTGTCTTATTTTGACCTGTCTGTTGTTATTATAGTTTTTGTTTGTGTTGTAACTTCCTTGTTAGCACTTAGAGGTTTTCAACTCCATTTTCACCCTCACACACACTAGGATATTAATCCTTGTAGACCTAAGATTTAATACTTATAGATATGCTTTTCTTTGTTTTTGATTAAGTAAGCTGGAAAAAAGGGTCCAGATCCCTTTACAAAAACAACCCAAAGGTCAAAGCAAAAAAGACCCACACTGGCTAGAAACAACACATCAGTAGCAGATTAACAGCCGATACCAAAACCAGAGTTCATAGAGGAAAAACAATACTTAATCAAAAACCTGAAACAATTAAAAAAGCAAGAGAAACTAAGGGAAAACATTAGCCCTGTCTTGAGTGAGGAATTTAAACATTTCCTCATAATCACCCATAGAGTCAACACCAATTCCACGTATCTTGGTCTCCAGCTCCTGCAACACCGAAAGGGAAGTAGCAGAATGATGCAACACTTTAGAAATGAAGCTCGCCATCACCCTCCAGTTCTTCTCTAGGTCTATCACCTTGGTCTTAAGAGTAGAAATCTCCTTGGTAGTTTGCTCACACCTGTAACATTTATTTTTATCCACTGGTTGAACCTGGACTCCCTCTTCCTCCTTTGAATAAGGAGCATTCATCTTAGGGAATAAGCTATTGCCTTCCTCCTCTCGAATAGAGACTTTAGGAGTGCTAGTGTCATCTTCCCCAATAATTTCCTCTTCAAATTCAGAATTACTAGAGACATCAACTCACTTAGGGTTTGTTAGCACCTATAATTTTGGCAAATTCTTAGTGCTTGGTAGCATTTCATTTGATGGTTTCAGTTGATTTTCAGGCCCTATGGCACTTAGTATGCTCCTAAATTTTAGAATTAAAATTTCTCAATCTATGATTCATCAAGGGAAATCCTTTGGTACAAATTTTTTATGGGTTATCAGAAGCATGTGTTCGATTTTGCGATATCCAAGGATGTGTTTTAACAGGTTTTTTAATTTGTCGCCACTTCAGGTCAGGTCCGGAGGGTCTAGTAAAAAAAGATCAAATCTCCCAGTTCTGATGACAACCTAGTTCTCGATTTGCCTTCATATATTCCTAGCTCTATTTTTGTGGTGATCTGAGGTGTCCTTGTGTGAAAATAGATTTTTTTTAAAAATCGGGCTCCCAGGGGTCTAGTTTACAAAGGAGGTCCCAAAAATCTTTTGGCGATGCAAATTTTGATGAAATGAGTATGTTTTAAATAATTGATTATGGCTTGATGCAAGTTTTCATGGTCTCCGGATGTCCCGTGTGCTCACAGTGATGTTGCGTTGTTTGCCCAGAAGGAGAAATTAATTATTTGTCATTTTCCCAAGTTGCAAAATGCAATTTTTAAAAAGCATTTTAATCAATTGGAAAATATAGTATTGTTTTAAGTGGAGAATAATATAAAGTAAACATTATTGATATAATGTTTATATCAAATAAAGGCAAAACAAAAGGAATTTTGGGGCTGAGCGCACCAGCTCACAACCCATTCCTCCTTCCTTCCCCATGGTTGTGCTCGTGCGATGAGCCTCTACTTGGTCTGATTTTTGGTCAAGCTTACTGCTAGACATGTAGCTTTGGTACACCATCATCTTTGGAGGTATTTTAAGAGCCTTTGGGTCAGATACAAATAGAGACATTGCAGTCTTCACATTTTTGGCTTTACGTCAGAGTTTTGGGGGCTTATATTGGTTCAAAATTGTTGCTCCATGGTTTGAAATCATCCACTAATCATTCCTAATGTCTGGGTAGTGATTTTAATTATGTTTGGGATATGTTTTGAGTGTCAGAATTGCAAACAATGCCCAACACCATCAAAAAATGACTTAACAGTGAGAAGAAATCAATTGACAAATAAAATATAATGTTTTAAGTGGTAAATGTTATAAACATTATTAATGTAATGTTTATGCTTTATAAATAAAAACATCGACATTTTGGGGGTTGAGTGCATCAATTGGCAAATAAAATATAATGTTTTAAGTGGTAAATGTTATAATATAAACATTATTAATTTAATGTTTATGCTTTACAAATAAAAATAATGATATTTTGGGGGTTGAGTGCATGAGTGCACAACTCACCTTGTTCTCCTTCCTCAGGCCTGTGTTGTTGCACTAAGGCCTCCTATTGGCTAGTCTTGGCAAAAGGAATGTACATGTATTGATTGCCAATCTTTTGCTCTTATTCAGCTTTGATTTAAGAAGTTTTTAAGTGGTGAAGCTTCAAAATCAAGAGGGTGATGTTGCTCTGTATATAAGCACATGGATAAAAAAGGCAAGAGTGCTGGTGAAGGGTGTAAAGTCCCAAGGAAGAAATTAAACCAATCAAATGAAATAGAATTTCATGGTTTTTAAAGGAGGGGAACAAACTGTAAAGAAGTATCAATCTTAGTTCAACGGACTAGATCAATTGTAAAAACGTATTACCAGCAGGAGCCAATCAAGATCAGAAATGCAAATTCCCATGGTTGCAAGAATTAAATGTAAAATTAAATTTGTAACTGACTATTTATAATCTGGCATTGCTCAGTTCTCCTATGTAAGGGAACTGACAGCATTGTAATAGGTGAGTTTGATTCTGGACTTTGGATACAAGATATCCATATCTTTTGGAGAGTAGTTTTCTATTGCAGAGCAAGTTCTCTTAAGGGAAAATTGGATTCAAATGAATAATCAATATCAAAATACCCAAAACTCAACGAAATACAGAAACAAAGAGATTAATCGAACAAAAGCCTTTAAAACCTTTGCAAACCTCAAAGCTTCATAGCTTCTGTTGGTTGCCTATCTCAATTGATCCTGCATGTATGAATAAGTCCCTCACAGAGTGTACTTCCTTGCTATGATTCCAATATTGTCAATGGAGAATGCCTATGATAATTTTGCCATGAAGATGAGCTTCACAACAATGATAGTAGTATGGTAACGAGTGTGATCACAAGCAATGAAGGAATTGGTGCCAAAGGCGCGCTGTAATTCCTGTAGAGTAACAGTACTTAAATCTTGGATGAATGAAATGGAAGAGCAAGGTTCAATTTATAGACTTGAGAGAATGAAGATCAATGGTATAGAAAGAATGAGAAGATCAATGGTATAGAACATTTGAGGAATGTGCGCGAATAAGAAGAAGACATGTGTCTTGCTATATTTTGCATGAGAGGAATTAATTAAATAGAAGAATGAGTTAACTGAAGAGATTAAATCAATCAAAAGAATAGATCAATTAGTTAAGAGAATAGAAATTGAATGAGGATGAGAAGATATTTTAGCTCAATTAATATTTAGAATATTCAATTGCATGTGCACAAGGATTGAATTATATTTAGAGATAACTCAATTTAGAAGAAAAAGACAACTTAAATAAATATTTGATTTATTTAAATTTAGAGAAGATATTATTGGAAGAAACAATTAAATAATTGGTAGTATTTAATTTAGAATGAATTTGGAAGAATAAAATATTTGATTATATTTTATTTTTAGAGATTGAGAGGTTTTAAATAAATTTGATTTGATTTATTCAAATTTGGAAGAATGATTTGATTTAATTAAATAATTAGGAATTATTTAATTGTTTGGCAGAATTTAATTAAATAAAAGATTTTATTTAATTTTGACTTTTGAAGAGGTAATTAAAAATGTATACGCCTAAAAATGACACGACTTAGTTTAAATAAATATTCTTAATATTTATTCCCTTCTAATTCTTCTATCAATAAATAAATAAACAAATTTATTTATATGATTCATATTCCTCTAAATTAATTAAATATCAAAATATTTAATTATCTCTTCTAAAGTCAAAATTAAATAAAATCCTTTATTTAATTAAATTCTTCTAAACAATTAAATAATTCTTAATTATTTAATTAAATCAAATTCATTCTCCCAAATTTGAATAAATCAAATCAAATTTATTTAAATCCTCTCAATCTCTAAAAATAAATATAATCAAATATTTTATTTATTCTCCCAAATTTATTCTAAATTAAATAATACCAATTATTTAATTGTTTCTTCCAATAATATCTTCTCTAAATTTAAATAAATCAAATATTTATTTAAGTTGTCTATTTCTTCTAAATTGAATTATCTCTAAATATAATTCAATCCTTGTGCACATGCAATTGAATATTCTAAATATTAATTGAGTTAAAATATCTTCTCATCCTCATGCAATTTCTATTCTTCTCATCCTCAACTGTTCTATACCATTGATCTTCTCATTCTTTCTATACCGTTGATCTTCATTCTCTTAAGTCTATAAATTAAACCCTGTTCTTCCATTTCATTCATCCAAGATTTAAGTATCATTACTCTGTACGAATTACAGTGTGCCTTTGGCACCAATTCCTTCATTGCTTGTGATCACACTCGTTACTACATACTACTATCATTGTTGTGAAGCTTCTCTTCATTACAAAGCAACTATCATAGCTGTTCTCCATTGACAATCTTGGAATCATAGCAAGGAAGTGCACTCTCTGAGGGCCTTATTCATACATGCGAGATCGATTGAGATAGGCAACCAACGGAAGCTATGAAGCTTTGAGGTTCGCAAAGGTTTTTGAAGTTCTTTTGTTTGATTGATCTCTTTGTTTATGTATTTTGTTGAGTTTTGGGTGTTTTGATATTGATTATTCATGTTTACTCCAATTTTCCCTTAACATTTTTGGTGCCCACCGTGGGGCATAGCCCCAATTTAACCCAAAAAATGAGTTTTTGTATTTTAGAAAGCCATACACAGGAGGAAATCACGCATCTGACCCATTCTAACACGTATCTATTTTTTATTTCGGCGCATCTGATCTTTCGGTGCATACAGTCTTTGTTTCGGTGCATCTGACCTTTGATACGGTGCATTTACTGATTCTGCGCATTTGTTCCATCCTGCAGCACATCTATTCCATCCTGCTGCGCATCTGTTCCATCTTGTTGCGGATCTGTTTTGTAGTAATTTTTAGAACATTGTTTCAACGCATTTGATCATTCTTTCTACGCATATGTCCTCTGATTCAATGCATCTGTAAAGCTACGCATATGACCTCTATTTTTGGGTATATGAGCTCTGAATCAACGCATCTGTCAATCTATGCATATGACCTCTGTTTCTATGAATATGATCTCTGATTCTGCGCATCTGTAAAACTGTGCATATAACCTCTATTTTTGTGCATATGAGCTTTGTACCTGCACATTTGATTCTGACATTGACTTTTTGAGTTTTCTTGTGGTGTTGCTAATGCTAACACTTTTAGGAATATTCTTGGATCCACTTGCAGGCTAGGTACTGGTTTAGAATCATATAGTTGCACTTGTTAACTCACACTTCAATTTCTAATGGGAAAGTAAATGGATGCTCATGCAAATCTCACATAGTCTTAACTAGGAAGGCGGTAATTGAATTATTGCTATCTTGCATATCATTGAATCATTGCTATATTTCTATCCTTCAAAGTTAACAAACTCATTGCTATATTGGTAAAAATAAACCATTGCTATCTCGATCATCACTTCAAAGTTAACAACTCATGCTATCTAGATAAAATTGAACACATCATTGCTATCTGGGTAAAACTGAACCATTGCTATCTCAATCATCACTTCAAAGTTAACAATTCATACTATCTGGGCTAAAATTGAACACATCATTAGTATCTTGGTAGAACTGGACCATTGCTATCTTGTTATCACTTCAAAGTTAACAAATTTCTGTGCTTGCCCAAGTAGATAGCTCAGCTAGTTTTTCTCATTTTAACTAGGGGAAAAGAACCACTGTATTCTGTGTTTTGGGAATGATACTAGGCCTATGCTCTTCCCTATCTTGGGTGACCAAAATGCCAGACATATCATTTTCGCATGTGTTTTTCCTTTAGAGGGGCCTACTCTTGGATACCGTTCATCCAAGTAGGAATGACCCTAAGTGGTAACAGGCTAAACGTCAAGCCCTACCAATCCACTATAAATAAATTGTGTTTGGAGTGAAAGCTTCAAACAATGAGTGCAGTTGTGTTATACCGATAGCCAACCTCCCCCAAAACCCTCCAAGGCGCAACCCTTGCAGGCTGGGAGACTCCATAACAGAGAGTAGTACTGCCACATGTATAACCACTCGAACAATTGCCTTCATTAAACACCTTTGTTCTGGTGGCCAAAAACCCTATAATCCATTTGAAACCTAGGATTGTGCTTGCTTTTCCTTTTAGTCCAAATAGAGTCAAAAAATCACAAAAAAAAAAAAAAACCATGAAAACATTCTTTGTGTTTGCTATGTCTTCTTTCCATAATTAAAGAAAATCAGATCAAAAGAGACCTTTTTTTACACAAAGACCAAAAAAAACATCAGAAAAATTGCAAAAAATTTGCAAAAACATTGAAAAAAGAACCAAAGTTGTGCATTTGTCATCTGAAGCTGTGCATTTGAGATGACTTTCTGTGCATTTACACTGACTTGTCGTGCTTATATCACCTGTTACTGTGCATTAGCTTTTTACTAGTACTGCACATTTGTGTCAACTTTCTATGCTTATATCCTCTACTGCTGCACATCTGGTTCTAGGCATCCGTGATAGTGAACATTTCCACATCTTTTCAGAGAAAAATTTTAGGATTTCTAGGTACCCATTTTAGTCTTGTGTCAGTTTCTGTTGACATGACAAACCAATTAGAAGTAATTACTCAAGAACTCCAATACCTACAAGAGCAATTAGACTTTGATATCTCACCCCAGGATTGTATAGCAATTGCTTAAGAACTCCAAGTGATACAATAAGAAATGACAATCTTACAAACTGAACAGGCCAGTACTAGCTACACCTCACCCCAAAAGCATACATCCTTTTCTCATCTTCATGATACTCTTGACAAGGCAAGCACCACCTCAAGTTGGAAAACATATACCACTCCATCTACTAGTCCTCCTTCACCATCTCCTAGAACACATGGCCCAAAGCATACTAATCCTACCATGGAGAACTCCAAATCCACTCATCCATTACCTCACTCCTCTACCTATGCACCTACCAATGATGTGATCCAAGGGCTACTAGCAAAAAGTCAACCATATCCTCAAATTCTGGTCCTTGACCTTATCAAAGAACCTTCAAGCATGTCCATTACTCTAACCTCGTCATGTCACCTTCAACCCCTTGAGCATATTGAAGAACCTCCTACCATGCACCAAAGTCAAGGTTTGTCGCACCTTCATATTGTTGACCAAGACCCTATCCAAGAGTCTTCTACCTCAACTTCAATTCAAGCACATCAAGAGTTATGTCAAGAGCACACTTTAGAACATATGGAAACATCAACCCCTCGTCTAAATCAAGATCAAAGCACTCCCATCTGACCCTTACATAACCTTTATCTTTTTGATGATCCTATACCTATACATGAGAAAGAAATCCAATTTCAAACCATTCATAACCTATATATCTTTTATGATCAAGATACTACCTTTGATGAAGAAGCTATCCATGAGCAACTTGATCTTATACATGAACAAGAGATCAAATTCCAACCTCTCTGTGGCCTATATCCTTTCCATGATCAAGATATTATCATTAATGAAGAACATATACAAGAGCACCTTAATTCCATCACGCTAAAGCCTATCTATGATCAAGATCCCATCTATGATCAAGAGCCTATCTATGATCAAGCAAACCATGATGATCCTCTTAGCCCACTTTATGCATTCCACAGTCCTGAGCTTATAACCCCATCTAGTCTTATCCAGGATTCAACAACTTTCTCTTCCTTTGATGAGACACTTGCCTCACAAGCAAGCATAAAAGATCAAACCAAAAATACTCCTCCGCCATCCACTATCGACCATGCTGCAAATCCTGAACCATATATCCTTGGTCTTACCACCTTCATTCATGAGTGTTCCTCCTTAGAACACCAGCCACCATTATCCTCTATCCCCCCTTCTTCATCCAATAAGGAACTTGTGTCTAGTGTTCCACCTACACATAATCCTGCTATCCACCGAATACTCCAACATATGAACTATCAAGGTAAAGGCTTAGGCCTTCACGAACAAGGTATTTTGGAGTCCGTCTATGTCAATGTTCCTCCTCCTTCATATGGCCTTGGATACACACCCCAAGGTGAACAATATCAAGATGTTGGTACTTCCTCCACTCCTAAATCCCCCACTTTTCATCACAAACCCTATCATATCCCCAAAACATATGTCGCCATTCCACCTCCATCATCTTATAATCGTCAAAAGCATGTGACCATACACTTTCCACCATCCAATCTACCTCCACTACTTCCAACTCCTAACATCCCTCCATACATTTTACCACCACTTATTCCAACACCTTATTCGCCCATCTATGAAACTTCTAACAATCCCAATCATGACCAACCAATGCATGTGTTGTCTAAACAAAGGGCTTCCACAAACCTCACTTCCACTATCCCAAGGGAATTTCATAGCAAAAATCTGGATGCCTCTACCTATAAAGTCAAAAATCCTAAGAGTCCTCATGACCTAGGATACAAAAACCAAGAATCAAAGAAACATCCTTCTCAAGAGTTGTATACACCCACACACCTTTATGCCAAACTAAAAAAGGTGTGGGTCCACATCAAACAAATGATTACCTCCAAAGCTGCACCAAAGCTGCATACACCCCAACCCATACCTTCACAGGTAATATCTAAAAGAAAAATGGTTTGGGTGTCTAACAAAAATCCCTCAAGTTACATGAGGCATCTACCTCTCAAGAATTCCAGCCATCCACTTTCTCCCATTCCATCCAAAAGTCTCAAATTCTTCCATCCCATATGGCAAGAAAAAATTAGAAAAATACTCAGTCTATGTGGATCCCTACATGCCTAAGTCATTCATCCACAAGAAAAAGTCTTTGTTGCTTCCTACACTACTTTCCCATCACCAGCTTCAATGTTTATCACGGTATGTGCAACCGTTGGTCATGATTCCCTTCCATCCCACAAACATTTTCATATACCTCCATCTCACCTTCCTTCCACTATTATCCTACATGTCTTCCTCATTCTATTCCTATGGTCCATGCTTTTGCATAAGCCTTCCCTCCGTATTTTGTATCATCATCCACTATTGCATCTTCCAATATCCGCTATCTACCTTCCCCATCTCACTGTCATGCAATCTCCTACCAACATCTATGAGAGCACTCGACATGATCCATCCAACGACATCTTTCTAGTGGGACTATCACCTTTCATGGAACCAGGCACTTAGGTCCCTCTCTTTTGTATTCCACCTTCTATCCAAAAAAAAAAAGAAAAGAAAAAATAAAAAAAGTAAAGAAAAATCCCTTCGTCCAATGGTGAAAATCTAGCAAACAGGCGCCTTGGATAAGTACCATGATGAAAACCTGGCAAACAAGCGTCATGTGTAAGTTGATCTTCTATGTCACCTACACTTGGGGGCACCTTGTCTCATCAGCATATCACTCTTCTCCTATCAGTTTCCTTCCGTACCATTTCCTATCCTATCCTTTGCATACTTATATTGTCCAGTCTATCCATCTTAATCTTCCTTTCCTCTATTTCTTTGGTCTTGATAAAGATTGGGGGCACAATGTTGACAATTGTTTTAGATGTCTCTTGACATACCTTATCCCTCCAAACCATGCAAATCCTTCATTACCCTCTCATCCTCCTCTCATTGTAAACTTTGTCATGAAAAATCCTAAGTATTCTACCTACAATGGGGCATGTTATTCTTATGCCACATAGTCCTTGGAGATCACATCCTTATTTCCTTCTACCTAACCATCTATATCTACTATCACCCATCCATCTACCTATTTGTGGTGTTTTCCTTGTCATCAGTATCTAGCATTAAGGCTATCCATAGTGTCATCTTATCCTATCATGGCTTGATACTCTATCTCTTTTGTCACCTTGTCAACTAAGGTCTTATCCCATATCCTATCCATAGTGTCAGCCTAGCATAGTGTCTATCGTCAGTGTCCACATGGTCCAAGTACATGAACTACGTTACCTCTACGTTGTCACATAGGCAAGGCCATTTTCAATGTGCCCCCGAGGCTCCACTGTCCCATGTCTAGTCCTTCTATCTATCTGAGTCTGCACCACTTTCTATCGCCTAGGTCTTAAGTCTATTAGGGTTTACCCTGAACTACGTTGCCTCTACGTCATCACGTAGGCAAGGCCATTTAGCAATGAGCCCCCGAGGCACTAGGTCAGTCCCTTAGGGTCCATCTCACCAATAAAGATTGTGGAATCTTTCACCAGGCAAGCAAGCGCAAACAAAACTTGCTCTTTTCAGGCATAAATTTTGATGTAGGACTTCAACCTATCCAAAGCAAAACAAGAAAATACCTAAAGCACTCAAAAATGATTTTTACCTAAATTATGGAAAGAAACAAACACATCTAAATGCAAAAATGTTTTGTGGATTGGAATCATGGTTAAGTTACAGTGTCTTGATTTTTGCTATCATGTCTTTCTATGCTACTCAAGGATGCCAAAAGCTAGAGATGCTATGATGGGGGTATGATTATTTTCTTTGTTTGTTTGTGGATTAAACGTTAGTGATGTGACGCATTGTCTAAAGACATGATCGGCAAAAGATCATCGAGGACATCCAAGGTCTAACATGAAAGGAGGCAATTCTTGTCTATTGATATGCAAGAAATACTTAGGTCATCTCGGTTCAATTATACCTTGATGCTTGTATTAACTTGCTAAAGAAAAATCCATGTAAGAAATACTAAGGTCATCTCGGTTCAATTATACTTAGATGCTTGTATTTTCTTACAACATTTGGAAAAAGTACCAAAAAAACAAAAAAGCCCAATGATGAAATAAGCACTTCAAAAATACTTGCACTATCAAGATGTCAAAAAAAACCATTCACATCCACTCGCATCCACAAAGCATCCATACCATTCACATCCACAAAGCATCCATACCATACCCCATGCAATAAAGATCCAACAATGTAGAGTATCAATACAAATAAAAGCTTGTGAGTTCTTCTATCGAGTCATTTTTCTATCTATCATCATATCTCTCATCCTTGTCCAGTCAATCTAAGCAGTGATCAAAATGCAAATCCATCCTTAATCCATCCCAATCAAGTCAAGTTAATCTTGTCAAATTATCCAAGCGCCCTCAGTGGTCTTGATCCTTGTCTAGTTGTAAACCAACCCAATCAGTTAATCAGTCAAATTGTCTTATACACGATGTAACATTGTCGAAATCAGACCAATACACATGTCCTACACGACATGTTTCATTTCCTGAAACCAAACACTATCCTTCGTGTTGCTCTAGGGATCTATCATTCCTCGCCATGACAACATGCCTATCGTGTTGGTTTAGGGATATATCGTTCCCCGCCATGACAACACTGTCATATATCGTTATCAGTATATCGTTGGTTTACTACTCGACAGGGGCAATACCTTGTTTGTCCTTGTATCATTTGTGCATACTTACTTCCTTTCTTGTGTGTGTTATCATTCTATCTTGCATAGCGTATCATTTGGCTCTTTCTTCATCCTTCGTCTTCGTGAGATTGTCCGTCTCACGCCTTCTGGCTTCTTCTCGTCCAATCTCTCGAGGGGGCATCCTACAGTCATTAAAACCTGTACTAGGGGGCAAACTGGGGCATGTATCATTATCAGACTATTTATTCTTTGAAGCAACGTCGTAAACAGCATTGCATCAAAGAGGGGCAAAATGTATACGCCTAAAAATGACACAACTCGGTCTAAATAAATATTCTTAATATTTATTCCCTTCTAATTCTTCTATCAATAAATAAATAAATAAATTTATTTATTTGATTCATATTCCTCTAAATTAATTAAATATCAAAATATTTAATTATCTCTTCTAAAGTCAAAATTAAATAAAATCCTTTATTTAATTAAATTCTTCCAAACAATTAAATAATTCTTAATTATTTAATTAAATCAAATTCATTCTCCCAAATTTGAATAAATCAAATCAAATTTATTTAAATCCTCTCAATCTCTAAAAATAAAATATAATCAAATATTTTATTTATTCTCCCAAATTCATTCTAAATTAAATAATACCAATTATTTAATTATTTCTTCCAATAATATCTTCTCTAAATTTAAATAAATCAAATATTTATTTAAGTTGTCTATTTCTTCTAAATTGAGTTATCTCTAAATATAATTCAATCTTTGTGCACATGTAATTAATATTCTAAATATTAATTGAGTTAAATATCTTCTCATCCTCATGCAATTTCTATTCTCTAGTTCTATTCTCTTAACTGATTGATCTATTCTTTTAATTGATTTAATCTCTTCAGTTAACTCATTCTTCTATTTTATTAATTCCTCTCATGCAAAATATAGCAAGACACATGTCTTCTTCTTATTCACACACATTCCTCAACTGTTCTATACCGTTGATCATCTCATTCTTTCTATACCGTTGATCTTCATTCTCTCAAGTCTATAAATTGAACCCTGTTCTTCCATTTCATTCATCCAAGATTTAAGTATCATTACTCTGCAGGAATTACAGCACCCCTTTGGCACCAATTCCTTCATTGCTTGTGATCACACTCGTTACTACATACTACTATCATTGTTGTGAAGCTTCTCTTCATTACAAAGCAACTATCATAGCCGTTCTCCATTGACAATCTTGGAATCATAGCAAGGAAGTGCACTCTCTAAGGGCCTTATTCACACATTCAAGATTGATTAAGATAGGCAACCAATGGAAGAGATGAAGCTTTGAGGTTTGCAAAGGTTTTTGAAGTTCTTTTGTTTGATTGATCTCTTTGTTTCTGTATTTCATTGCGTTTTGGGTGTTTTGATATTGATTGTATTGATTATTCATGTTTACTCCAATTTTCTCTTTGGTGCCAAAGGTGCACTATAATTCCTGTAGAGTAACAATACTTAAAGCTTGGATGAATGAAATGGAAGAACAAGGTTCAATTTATAGACTTGAGAGAATGAAAATCAACGGTATAGAAAGAATGAGAAGATCAACGATATAGAATAGTTGAGGAATGTGCGCGAATAAGAAGAAGACATGTGTCTTGCTATATTTTGCATGAGAGGAATTAATAAAATAGAAGAATGAGTTAACTGAAGAGATAAATCAATTAAAAGAATAGATCAATCAGTTAAGAGAATAGAACTAGAGAATAGAAATTGCATGAGGATGAGAAGATATTTTAACTCAATTAATATTTAGAATATTCAATTGCATGTGCACAAGGATTGAATTATATTTAGAGATAACTCAATTTAGAAGAAAAAGACAACTTAAATAAATATTTGATTTATTTAAATTTAGAGAAGATATTATTAGAAGAAACAATTAAATAATTGGTATTATTTAATTTAGAATGAATTTGGAAGAATAAAATATTTGATTATATTTTATTTTTAGAGATTGAGAGGTTTTAAATATTTGATTTGATTTATTCAAATTTGGAAGAATGATTTGATTTAATTAAATAATTAGGAATTATTTAATTGTTTGGAAGAATTTAATTAAATAAAATATTTTATTTAATTTTGACTTTTGAAGAGGTAATTAAATATTTTGATATTTAATTAATTTAGAGGAATATGAATCAAATAAATAATTTTTTTTATTTATTTATTGATAGAAGAATTAGAAGGGAATAAATATTAAGAATATTTATTTAGACTGAGTTGTGTCATTTTTAGGCGTATGCAAGTTTATTTTGTCAGGATTGCAGAGCAAAATGTTTCTTGTAGATGAATAAAGTTTTGTATGACATTTTTAGTTTAGATTGAGTTATATGAATAACACTACATGTGTGTGTTTCTTACAATTGTTTCCTTGAATGTATGCATTTCTTTTGTGAATGAAGGAATCAAGGATTTTTGGATTTCATCTATGCACACTTGTTGTATTGAATGACTTATTTACTGCTTCTGTTTAAGTAATAGATTAAACATGCCTTGAGTAAGATATAGGGAGCGATGTAATACATTAGGGATTGTTTAAGAAGAGTTGCATGAATTACTCTTTCTTGGGTGTGTCATTGTAAGGCGGTGATACAAACATACCCTTTAAATTTGAAGCTTTGATATCAAAAGGAAACATCTGCATTGTAGTATTTTGACTCTGTTGCTTTGATAAAGCACCGATCTGGGGAAATATTTGCCCAAAGGTCCAAAAAGAACACACAACTTCAAAGATATAATCTTTCAAACTATTTTCATTTTGTTTTTCTTTAGTTTAGGTAGGTTTAGTACATGTTCTCAAATCCATCAATGTGGAAATCTCCAAGAACTTTGCCAAATTGTGGGATAATTTTACATATCTTGGTGTGAATCTATGAGGACATTTTTGCCTGATATTGTGAAAGATAAATATGTTGACTATAAAATAATGGATACCCCCTAGGTTTGGTAGAGCCTAAAGTGTAAGGGAGATAGGTGTAAACAATCTCCCAACCTATTGGCCAAATTTCTCATTGAGCTTGATCATAAGCATTGGCAAATCTTTAGAGTTTGATGTGTGCAGATTTGGGAACCAACAGAATTGGCAACTCTACTAGGGAGGAATGCAGATGCTCATCTTTTTGGGAGAGTTAAGTGAGTTAAAAAGTTTTCACAGTTTGATGTGGAAGGTATTACATCATGTTTAAAGACTTTTAAAAGGTGCTCTGCTGGTGAAGCGAATCTAGAATGAAATTGATCAGGTAGGGTCTTTTGGTTGCTTCATATTTTGTCCTCTTTAGAGAGGTGGTGAATCTATTGTTGAACCTATTTGAGGCTGCAATATACTCCTAGGTACTCTACTTTGCTTGCATTTTCAAATTAGATGTCAAAATAAATTGTCTAGTTGTTGAAAGATACAAAGATCTAAATTTCAATGGTATTCATGGATGCCCAAATGCTATTCTTGGTGAAGTTAGAAAGTGTTTGCCAAAATATAATGGAAAAAATTGAGAATTAGCAGATAAAGATCTGCAAGAGTTTTGTGATTTGATGGATGATTATGGGATTGAAAATGAAGATGTTGTTATAAGGCTTTTTGTTCAAACTTTGCAAAATGATGCTAGAGATTGGATTTCATACCTACCCGAGTGTTCTATTTCTTCATGGACTGAGTTCAAAGTTGTATTTGTAGAACAGTTTGGTGAAAGATTTGATATGGTTTCATTGATTACAAATTTTATGAACATTCAAAAGGAGGATGAATTAATTCTAGCCTTTAATTTAAGATTTTCAAAAGCAATCAGAAGTATCCCATAGTACATAAGGCCAAATGATGCATTTTGTCTAGCTATTTACCTGAGTGCATTAGAAGAGGAAATGAGTTATTTGATGAGAGATAAAGAGTCTGCTACACTTCATCAAGCTTATGAAATTGCAATGGACATAGAAAATAATCAGAAATATGGAATGCTAATAGGATATATAGTTGCCAGTGTTGGTTATTGTAAGGTATCTTAATCAGATGAGCAATGTAAATCAGAGAATGGGAGTAGTTTTCAAAATGAATGTATTTCTGTTGTTCTAGTTTGTTCATCATTGCTTATCCACAGGCCTTTGATCATTCATGGAGCTACAATTCTATCTGGAGGCTACTCTACTTTAGGGATTTGTGCTAGATACACCTTTTAGGTTAGTATATAAGAGTAAGTATCCAAATATGGAAGAATTTGAACATGAAGCCTATGATGATAACACATCCTTGAATAGTTATTCATTTTCTAATGATTCCAATGGTTTATTTTGGGATAACATGTTTCCACTAATACACAGCTATGATTCATGTATGCAAAGAGATAGTATAATTTATGTGGATTTTTTAGTTTTTGTCAACATGGATCAACAAAAGCATGATGAAGGTAGCACAGTTAAAAATAGGATGATATGCTTCCATGATACTATTAGTGAACATAGTGCTTCTAAATTGGATATGAAACAATCTGTTGAAAATAGGATATTTGACAGAGGCAAATATTGGTTCTTCATTTTTGGTGGCTCGGGGCCACCAAATGAAAATTGAAGGTATGAATTTTGATGTAGGATGGAGCATTTATAGAGTAGGCCAATGGATTTGGCACATGGTCTACACTCTAGAGACATCTGGAATCTCGCCATGCCTCCAAGAGGCATGTATTCCATAACAAGAGCCAATGCTAGCACCTATAATTTTGGCAAATTTTTAGTGCTTGGCAGCATTTCATTTGATGGTTTCAATTGATTTTTAGGCCCTATGGCACTTAGTATGCTCCTAACTTCTGATATTAAGATTTCTCAATCTATAATTCATCAAGAGAAATACTTTGGTGCAAATTTTTTATGGGTTATCAGAAGCGTGTGTGCCAGTTTGCGATATCCCAAGATATGTTTTAACATGTTTTTTTAATTTGTTGCCACTTCAAGCTGGGTCCAGAGGGTCCCATAAAAAATTTCAAATTTCCTAGTTCTAATGGAAACCCAGTTGTTGATTTGCCTTCATATGTTGTCAGCTCTGTTTTTGTGATTTTTTTTAAACTGGGCTCTCGAGGGCCCAGTTTACAAAGGAGGTCCCAAAAATCTTTTGACAGTATGAATTTTGAGGAAATAGGTATGTTTTAAATAATTGATTATAGCCCTATGCAAGTTTTCACGGCCTCTGGATGTCCCATGTGCCCACAATGATGTTGCGTCATTTGCTCGGAAAGAGAAATTAATTATTTGCCATTTTCCTAAGTTGCAAAATGCAATTTTTAAAAAACATTTTAATCAATTGGCAAATATAATATATTGTTTAGTGGAGAATAATATAAAGTAAACAATATTGATATAATTGAAAGGAAGCTAGGTGTGCGGAAATTGCTTCCTACACTAATCTAATGAGGGGAGGAGAGTGCAAATTCAGATTTATCCTAACTATTACAGCAACATTAAACCATTAACATGAGATATTGCAGAAAACACATAAGGAAGAAAGAATGACATAAGAAGAGAGACACAAGATATACATGGGGAAAACCCTTACGGGTGAAAAACCCCACACTCCAAAACACTGCTCAACTGTATTACGTAAACAAAGAGATTACAATACAAATCAGAGCCAATGCTTTTGCAAGAGTCTTTGACACTCGTATTTGGAGAAGATCCGGTAGCATAACAGTACCTGTAAAACCTATAGTACATCACCTCCTCAAAGCACCTGTTTATATAGAGTTTACAAGGCAGTTTTGGCTCTATCTTGGAATGGGTGTCCAACATGGCCTCATGGCCCAAAACCCATGCCTATGGACACTTGTCCAACCTTGTAGAATGTTCCTGACACTTGTTAGGTCATCCCATCCCAAAGAGGTCACCTATTCCCAAAATGGGTAATGACAGATGCTTCTACGACTCTTACGACTGTCATAGAATCTGTCATAGCATAATGACTTACAATTGTAAAAGAATATGTCATATACATGCTATAAATAGCATATTCTCTTACAAAATGGCATAACCCACCTTGGGGCACCCAAAGACGCCTTCCCCTAAGATGTTGTTTAACACTTGTTTGTACCTGTCATAGAATCTCCTATTTCTAACTCTTACATGTCATAAAACTGTCATAGGAATATGTCATGACCGTTTCAGTCAATATTCCCTTACACAACATCTAAGATACCGACACATGTCAAAATATTCCTACCACTAAGTGGGATACCTATCTCCTCATGTGAGGACAAAATTACAAGTTGTCATCTTCCATGTAGGATGACACATCACCGTGCCACATCCCACAAGATGACAATACGAAATTTACAATTAATTTACATCATAGGAAGTGAATAAATAAATACAATGAAAATAATACAAGGAATTACCAAGGTTGAGACACCTTAATTCCTAACATTCTCCCACTTGTCGAACACCTTGTAAGAGCTAATAGAATTAACATGATTTAACTGCTATAGGCCGAGAGGCCCATAGACTCCAAACACCATCTGAACTTCCCTGTGCCCACTGGCTTTGTCAATGCATCTGCAACATTCTTCAAAGTATCTACCTTCTCCAAATTTACGTTCCCATCCTCTACCATGTCTCGCACGAAGTGAAACTGTTCATCAATATGCTTTGTTCTGGCATGGAAAGTTGGATTCTTTGCAAGGAAAATTACACTCTGACTGTCACAACTAATCGTAATTTAACCTGCATCAACACCAATATCTGAACACAATCTCTTAAGACAAATGGCTTCCTTACGAGCATGAGTTGCAGCCATATACTCAGCTTCTATAGTGGACAAAGTAACCATAGGTTGTCGCTTACTCATCCAACTAATTGTACCACCAAACATTGTGAACACACATGCACTGGTGGATCTCCTATTGTCAATGTCACCTGCCCAATCAGAATCCACAAATCCATGAATACAAACTGAATGCGGAGGTCCTGTAGCATTACCGTGATAGCATATGGAATACTTAGAAGTACCCCTCAAATATCAGAACACTCTCTGAACTGCATCCCAATGTACTCGTCTAGGATTAGCCATAAATCGACTAAGGAATCCCACTACTTGGGCAATGTCTAGTCTTGTGCAGACCATAGCATACATCAAACTGCCAACATCACTAGCATAAGTACTATGCTCATGTCCTCCACCTCACTAGGAGATTTTGGACAATCACTAATAGATAACTTTGTTCCCAATGAAACAGGAACACTCATTAGTCTAAAATTTGCCATGCTGAACCTGTCCAAAACAGTCTTCACATACTTACTCTGGCTTAACCAAAGTTTTCTATTTGCTCTGTCTCTTTTGATCTCCATTCCTAGAATGTACCTAGCTGCCCCAAGATTTTTCATCTCAAACTGTGCTGACAACTAAGACTTCAAATCAGAAATCATATTCTTACCATTCCTAATCAACAACATATCGTCAACATATAATGCAATAATGAGAATGCGATCATTGTCAAACTTGTAATACACACAATGATCCGACTTCAATCTTAGATAACCAATTGACAACACAAAGGCATCAAACTTAAAGTACCACATCCTAGAAGACTGCTTCAAACCATACAAAGACTTCTTAAGCTTGCAAACCAAATTTTATTTACCTTTCTCTATGTAATGCTCTGGCTATGACATGTAGATTTTTTCCTCCAAATCACCATGAAGGAAAGTTGTCTTCACATCCATCTGTTCTACCTTTAAATCATAAACAGATGCAAGAGATAACAAAAATCTAATGGATGTCAGCTTTGCAATGGGAGAGAAAATTTCACCATAATCAATTCCCTCCACTTGTGAGTACCCCTTCGCAACCAATCTAGCCTTGTACTTTTCAAAACTGCCATCTGCACCAAATTTCTTCTTGAACACCCATTTGCAACAAACGGGTTTCCGTCCATTAGGAAAAGGCACCAAGTCCCATGTTTTGTTCTTTTCCAAAGAAGCCATCTCATCCTCCATGGCCTCCTTCTAGGAACCTACATCTTTCATGCCCATAGCCTCTTTCACAGTTCTAGGCTCATCAATGTTAGAAAGTAAAGCAAAAGCACAACTAGAATCAAGTAATGAATCACCAAACCTATCAGGTTGCTTTCTTGTTCATGTAGACCTCCTCAATGGCTAAGGTTGAGTTTTTTCTTCTTCTTCATCACTTCCAGAGCTGCTAGAGCTCTCCTCATCATCAGGCCTCATAGGGTCTGTCAGTTCAGTCTTCTCAGGGGTAGAAGGAAACTGAACCGTATCTTCTTTCTTTTTTGACTGTTCTGGATGTAGAACAATGGAAGGTGTTAGCTCTCTGAAGATAACACTTCTGCTATACAACACTTTCTCAGTCACAGGATTCCAAAGCTTGTATCCTTTCACACCGACACCATAGCCAATGAAAATACATTTAATAGCCTTGTTCTCCAACTTAGATCATTTCTCCCTGGGCACATGTGTATATGCCTCACAACCAAAAACATGAAGATACCTTACTGAAGGATTCTTACTAGACCACACCTCCATAGGTGTTTTGCCAACAATAACTAATGTAGGAGATCTATTTACTAGATAACAAGCAGTGGCAACAGCTTCAGCCCAAATTTTTGTCCGAGGCTTGCTCCACTAAGCATACTCCTAGCCTTCTCCATCAGTGTCCTGTTCATCCTCTCTAGAACTCCATTTTGTTGCGGGGTACTTGGTGGTGTCTTATGCCTTTCAACCCCTTTCACTTTACAGAACTTATCAAAATCTGTCGAACAAAACTCACCACGGTTGTTAGTTCTCAAACACTTAATCTTTTTACAAGTCTAATTTTTAGCAAAGGCTTTAAACTCCTTAAACTGACTAAAGACTTCAGTCTTGCTTCTAATAAAATAAACCCATATCCTTCTACTATAATCATCTATGAAAGATATAAAATATACAGATTTTGAAATTGAAGGAACATTCATAGGATTGAACACATCAGAATGAATTAGATCCAATACACCAGAAGACTTTGAGAACTTGACTAAAACTAAACATAGTTTTGCTTTCCATAAATGCAATGTTCACAAAAGTTGAACTCGAGATTACAATCATTTAACCCCTCAACGATGTTTTTTATTTTTTAGTGTGGCCATATCTCAAATGCCATAACATAGTCTTTTCAACAGGAGGCTTAGCTTCCTTGGCATGTGCACTACCATCAGAACCAGTTACAACAGATTTCTTCACTGCATGTTCAAATGGTGGGGATGAAGTGACAACAGCTCATTTCCTTGAGTCAGAAGAACTATTGCACTGTGAAGTGTATGCCTCCAACTGAAATAGAGTACCCCTTTGAGTACCCTTTGCAAGCACCATAGATCCTCTTGTCATCTTTCATCCATCCTTCAAAAGACAACCTGCACACTTGCATCATTCAACATACTTATAGAAAGAAGGTTCCGTGCAAGGCCTAGAATCTGCATAACTCCAGTGATCCCCTTCACTCCTCCATCAGGGAATCAGATTGAGAATCTTCCATGACCAACAATCTTCAGATGAGAGTCATCACCAAGGTACCTTCCACCATCGAACTCTTCATACTTAGTAAACTAGTCTCGATGCGAGGTCATCTGGAATGATGCACCAGAATCAATCAACTACACATCATCAGATGCATGGGTGGCCAGGGCTGTGATGAAGGCATCACCATCATCTTTGTCAGAATCTGAATCAGGAGCTTTCTTCTCCTCTTTGCATTCCTTTCAGAAATGCCCAGACTTGCCATAGTTCCAACAAAGAGCCTTGGACTTTCTAGGAGATTTCGATCTCCCACGGGATTTGGATCAGCCCTTCTCAGCTTTCTTGTCTTTCTTTTTCCCTTTCTCCTTGGGTCTTCCACGAACCGCAAGAGCCTCTTTGGTGCCTCAGAAGACTTTCTCTGCATCTCTTTGGATAATAGCAAAGATACCACTTCATCCATTATGAAAGTGGATGTGGTGCTCCCAATAGCCATCACAAGATGATCCCACTAGTCCGACAAAGAACAAAGCAAGGTCATGCAACAATCCTCCTCCTCCATTTTCACACCCACAGATGTCAACTGTGCAACGATCATGTTGAAAGCATTCATGTGATCTGCAACAAATACTCCATCTTCCACCTTCAGAGTGAACAACTTGTTTTTTAGAAAGAGTTTGTTTACCCAGGACTTGGCCTGATAAACATCACCCAACTTCTTCCAAAGATTCTTCATTGTCCTCTCCTCATGGATGTTCAATAGAACAGAGTCAGTTAAATAGAGTTTTATGAGACCCTTAGCCATCTGATCTTTAAGGTTCCAATCAGTTTGTGACATTTCTATAGGTTTCACACTAGATATGGTTTCCCATAGGTCACAATCAACAAGTAGGTCCTCCATCTTGAGTTTCCACAACTCAAAATTAGTGCCCTTGAATTTCTCCACCTCAATCCTTCTGGATGTGGTTGTCATCTCCTTGCTGCAAAAAGATACAGAATACTCTGTACAAGACTCCCATTCAACCTAAGATTAGCTCAAAAAAATCCTACCCAGCAGCTAGAACCAAAAACTAGCCAGGCTCTGATACCAACTGAAAGGAAGCTAGGTGTGCAGAAATCACTTCCTACACTAATCTAATGAGGGGAGGAGAGTGCAAATTCAAATTTATCCTAACTATTACAGTAACATTAAACCATTGACATAAGATATTGCAGCAAACATATAAGGAAGAAAGAATGATAGAAGAAGAGAGACACAAGATATACGTGGGGAAAACCCTTACAGGTGCAAAACCCCACACTCCAAAAGACTGCTCAACTGTATTACGTAAACAAAGAGATTACAATACAAATCAGAGACAATGCTCTTGCAGGAGTCTTTAACACTCATATCTGGAGATGATCCGGCAGCATAACAGTACCTGTAAAACCTATAGTACATCACCTCCTCAAAGCACCTGTTTATATAGAGTTTACAAGGTAGTTTTGGCTCTATCCTGGAATGGGTGTCCAACATGGCCTCATGGCCCAAAACCCATGCCTATGGACACTTGTCCATCCTTGTAGAATGTTCCTGACACTTGTTAGGTCATCCTATCCCAAAGAGGTCGCCTATTCCCAAAATGGGTAATGATAGATGCTTCTACAACTCTTACGACTGTCATAGAATCTGTCATAGCATAATGACTTACAGCTGTAAGAGAATCTGTCATATACATGCTATAAATAGCATATTCTCTTACAACATGTCATAACCCACCTTGGGGCACCCAAAGATGCCTTCCCCAAAGATGCTCTTCGACACTTGTTTGTACCTGTCATAGAATCTCCTATTTCTGACTCTTACATGTCATAAAACTATCATAGGAATCTGTCATGACCGTTTCAGTCAATATTCCCTTACACAACATCCAAGATGTTGACACATGGCAAAATATTCCTACCACTAAGTGGGACACCTATCTCCTCATGTGAGGACAAAATTACAAGTTGTCATCTTCCATGTAGGATGACACATCACCGTGCCACATCCCACAAGATGACAATAAGAAATTTACAATTAATTTACATCATAGGCAATGAATAAATAAATACAATGAAAATAATACAAGGAATTACCAAGATTGAGACACCTTAATTCCCAACAATAATGTTTATATCAAATAAAGGCAAAACAAAAGGAATTTTGTGGTTGTCCCCATGGTTGTGGTGGTGCAATGGGCCTCTACTTGGTCTGGTTGTTGGTTAAGCTTATTGGTAGACATGTAGCTTTGGTGCACCATCATCTTTGGAGGTATTTTAAGAGCCTTTGGGTTAGATACAAACAAAGACATTGCAGTCTTCACGTTTTTGGCTTTACAATAGAGTTTTGAGGGCTTATATTGGTTCAAAATTGTTGCTCCATGGTTTGAAATCATTCACCAATCATTCCTAATGCCTGGACAGTGATTTTAATTATGTTTGGGATGTGTTTTGAGTGCTACAATTGCAAAAATAGCCAGCACCATAATAAAAGACCCAACAGTGAGAAGAAATCAATTGGCAAATAAAATATAATGTTTTAATTGGTAAATGTTTTAATATAAACATTATTAATGTAATGTTTATGATTTATAAATAAAAACAATGATAGTTTGGGGGTTGAGCATACCAACATGTAGCCCACCTCATTCTCCTTCCTCAGGTCTGCGTTGTTGCGCTAAGGCCTCCTATTGGCCAGTCTTGGCAAAAGGAACACACATGCATTGATTGCTAATCTTTTGCTCTTATTCATCTTTGATTTAAGAAGGCTTTAAGTGGTGAAGCTTTAAAATCAAGAGAGTGATGTTGCTTTGTGTATAAGCATGTGGAGAAAAAGGCAAGAGCACTGGTGAAGGGTGCAAAGTCCCAAGGAAGAAATTGAACTAATCAAATGAAACAAAATTTCATGATTTTTAAAGGAGGGGAACAAACTGTAAAGGAGTATCAACCTCAGTTCAATGGACCAGATCAATTGTAAAAAATGTATTACCAGTAGGAGCCAATCAAGATCAGAAATGCAAATTCCCATGGTTGCAAGAATTAAATGTAAAATTAAATTTGTAACTGAGTGTTCATAATCTGACATTGCTCAGTTCTCCTATGTAAGGGAATTGATAGCATTTTAATAGGTCAGTCTGATTCTGGGCTTTGGATATAAGATATCCACATCTTTTTGAGAGTAGTTTTCTATTGAGAGTAGGTTCATTTTTTCAGGACTGCAGAGCAGAATGTTTCTTGTAGATGAATAAAGTTTTGTATGACATTTTCAATTCAGATTGAGTTATATGAATAACACTACATGTGTGTGTTTCTTGCAATTATCTCCGTGAATGTATGCATTTCATTTGTTAATGAAGGAATCAAAGATTTTTGGATTTCATCTATAGACACTTGTATTGAATGTCTTATTGACTACTTCTATTCAAGTAACAGATTAAACATGTTTTGAGTAAGATATAGGGAGTGATGTAATACATTGGGGATTGTTGAAGAAGAGTTGTAGGAAATACTCTTTCTTGGGTGCGTTATTGTAAGGCAATGATACAAACTTACCCTCTAAATTTGAAGCTTTGATGTCAAAAGGAAACATCTACATTGTAGTATTTAACTTTGTTGCTTTGATAAAGCACTGATCTGGGGAATTATTTGCACAAAGGTCCAAAAATCACACACAACTTCAAAGATATAATCATTCAAACCATTTTTGTTTTATTTTACTTTAGTTTAGGTAGGTTTAGTACATGTTCTCAAAGCTAGCAATGTGGAAATATCCAAGAACTTTGCCAAATTGTGGGATAATCTTACATATCTTGGTGCAAATCTATGAGAACATTTCTGCTTGATATTGTGAAAGACAAATCTATTGACTATAAAATAAGGGATACCCCCTAGGTTTGGTAGAGCCTAAAGTGAAGGGGAGATAGGTGTAAACAATATCCCAACCTAGTGGCCAAATTTCCCATTGAGCTTCATCATAAGCATTGGCAATGTTGGTGTTTTTTAATTCCCAACCTGATCTCATAAGATAACCTATGATTTAGCCATTTTCAATATTTAGTTATCATGAGGGGTTGACCAATGAATAGGTGAAAGTTGAAATGAATTTCCCTTTGCACTTCAGGCTCTACAATACTTGGGAGGTGTTGTGTGGTTACACAACACGCCCCATTTTGCCTTAGCAAAATAGGGACACAACTTTTTTGGCTTTCCCTTGTTTTTCTTGCTTTCAGCGGTACGGTAAAAGTCAAGTATCAGATGCAAAGAGATATCACCCCTGGGTATGCATAGACCTCATAAAGGAAGGTTAAATGTTGAAGTCAAATTCTACCATCATGAACCCCATAATGTGAAAGAGCACAAAATTCTAAGCAGGTTTGCGTTTTGGATCACCCTAAAATTCTTTAAGGGTAGGAAGTTATGCTCGGTCAAAGTTTGGTCAAACCAGATATTCCTGGAGAGTCATCACATTCCCTAATATCCTTGATATTCATGAATATCCCTGATATATGTTTTAATGAAGAAAGACTCGGTATCCACATATTTGTTAATGTGTAGACATCATATTTAAAAGCGAGAAGGCATCTACCCATCAAGTACCCGTGCACAGTCATATTTCTTAATATCCCCAATATTCGTTAATATGCAGATCACCTTTAGATATAAAGTAAACACTTAATATCGGCACTGTCCTTAACATCCATCATATTAGTTAAGATCCCCGATCTTCCTTAATATGACGATGATGTCATCCTAACTCGATATAAAGAAGATCCGATATGACGATGACATCATCAATATGCCTGACACCAGGAGGGTCATCAATTTCTCAATATCCTGCATATTAGCTAACATGCCTGATCTTCATTAATATGATGATGATGTCATATCCCAAGTGGATTTGAAATATTAACGATAACGATGATGTCATCCTGATCTTTTGAATGTGGAGGTTGTTTCCAAAAATAAGATCCCTGATATTCCTTAATATCCTCATATCCACACTTGAGGCACATAACACATGGATCCTTGAAAACCAATAGGAAGCTGCCACATGGCACATTGACCTGATCATGTTAGCATCTTACATTATCACAATTGTCAAATAGGGGTATGATGACCCAATTTTAGTCATTGGTCAACAGTTAGTCATCTTCATGATGACGTCACCATCAACTTCCCAGATATCAGTCATATTTCTTAATATCCCTGATATTTGTGAATATGCAGCCCCGCATTAAATACCAGTCTAATAGTGGTTGAACCTTTCAAAATTTCAAATAATCGCCCGCCACCTATTAACATCTCCAGCACTTGGGTGTTGATCAACGGATACCAATAGAATGACATTAATCACACCCTAATTCGCCATTGCTTTTGATTAAAAATAAGGATTTGGGCTCACTTTTGAATTTATCAAGTATTCAAGCAAAATTACAGAGTTACTGTGCAATCAAGGTTATATTACTGTAGCTTGTGAAAGCAACAAAATGGGTGTGGATTCGAATGGCAAACAGAGGAGAGTATCTGCAAGGTAAATGCGTGCATCCAAATATCAATTGAATAGTAAAAAGGGTAGCGGATATCAGGTATGTAACGGCAAAACCCTCTTTTGTCATTTATGGATAAAATGAATGGGTAAAATTATTTTTACCGCAGTAAACCAATATGATGATGCATAAAGTGTATCAAATGAAGATCAAAACATCAGGATATTCATGTTATAGTTAAATTGTATGATCACATGACATGTTAGGGTAAGATATACATGTATTTCATCGTAGGATTCAATGGCGCTCTGAAAAAATAGGTCAGATGTAGAATTCTTGAAACCCATGTGCATACAACTAGAGGGAATTACATTCAGATATGGTTAGATAAACGACACCCATCCGGGGAATATTGATCTGGATGTATGGACGGCAAGGTCAGAACAAGGAAGTGAAGAACCCCTACTTATTAACATTTACAGCTCAGGCATGTGGCATGTAGGAGGGTTTCCTTATACAATGGGGGCCACATAGTTGGTAGTGGAATGTGCATGTAACTATAATACCAACACTAGAAAGGTGGAGAAGCATGGTCAGGTATACACAAACTTTTCAATCGAGGGTATCACTATAGCCTTCAATTTGCCCAAAGGACCTCAAGTATGTGGAATAAATCTAGAGAAATTAGAACAGAAGTACAACAAAACTAAGGAGTGCAGAAAAATCACGTACTCATGGAGAGCCAATGACAACACATATAAGGCTGCTGCAAAATTACCTGTGCATCTATATAAGTTTGATTTTGCACCTGAATTTCAATAAATAATGGTGATGCTTTGCCACATGATTGCAAGACCAAATACTGGAACCTTTGAGAATTAGATGTATGGCCTCATGAGAATGGTGGTAGATACAAATGAAAAACCCTAGTGGGCCAAGATCATAAGTGATAGCCTGGATGAAGGAATGAGAAAGTTGGGAGGAAAGGCCAACATGTTCCATATGACTTCTTATGTTGTTTATGCATGTGCATTTAGAAGCACATTTAATGGTCTACAAACAGTAAGTAGGGTTGGAAGTAACTCTGGAGATGTAAACATATGGGATTTGTTGCAAGTATGGGCCTAACTAGTGTTGTCATTGATGTCAACATACTTCTGTTGCATTGATGATAAGGATTGGATGAGATATGTGCTGAGGATATTGAAAAAATTAGTCCTAATTAGGAACAGAGAAGAACAGTGGAGACAGTGAGGTAAAGATCCCAGCTAAGATAAAGATCAGAGGATGCGCTTCAAAGGGTTTGTATATATGTTTCTTAAGATGATCCAATAAAGATTTCAAAGGTCCGCATGAAGATCTAAAGAAGTTATGGCCACTTAAGTAAAACCGGTTCTGGCAGGTGTTCAGAGGTGACAGCGTGTTATAGATAGGTTCGGTGAGATCTGGAAATGCAATATCATGTTCTGCGGATTTGGTGGAGTGTTCAGGAAGTCTATATGAAGTGACAAATCAATTGGTTCATGGTCTGGAGGTCCGCAAGCATCTATTCCAATATGACATAGATGGCAGACTGTGTTTTTGAGGTTCTGGATGAAGGAGAGAATGATTTTAGTAAGCATAAGTAGTGTGGATGTTCTTGGTGATTCAGGAAAGCTTGTTGAGGTCTTTAGATTGTTTCCAGTTAGTGTTGGTTATCCGCATTGAAGATTGAGCTCGAAATTGAAGAATTACTTCTGGATGATGATGTTCTTCCTAAGTCTGGACGACCGGATGAGTTACACATCCTGCGGATGATCTTGGAGATGTTATGTGGAGAATGGCATGTTCCTAAAGGAAGTTTGAAGTCTTAGATCTTTGTGGCCGACAATGTGTTGATCCACGTGAAGTCTCTTTGTAATTAGTTATGTTGTATTTATGTATTTTCTCTGTAATGTATGTTGACTTGGATGATTATCCCTAAGTCAATGTCTTGTATAAATAAGGAGTTGTAAAAGTCATTTTAAAAGGATCTTGTGGAGATGAGAGTGTGGTAGAGAGGAGCAGAGCGAAAAGTAGAGTAGAAGTATTGATCTTAAATGGAACTAACTCAAGCATGGTGAAGATGCTATTCTTCAGTTCAAGTATGTGATACTTATTATTCTGTAGACAGTGTGTCTCTTGTAGGCAGTGGGCCTCTTGTGAGAAGTGTGCTCGAGCAGTGAGCCCTAATTAGCATGTGCCATTTTGTTCTTTCTATTCTTCTAATAGAGAATACAATCTTGGGTTAGTCACCCCGTGGTTTTTCCCTTAACCGGGTTTTCCATGTCAAAATCTTGGTGTCATATGTGTTAATGTGTTTCTGCTCTTGAATTGTTGCATTATGTTTCTATGATTGATTTATTATTATGCTACTGAATTAAGAAAATGATTTAAGTGATTAAATTGCAAGAAAGTTTTTGACAACTGATTCACCCCCCCTCTCAGTTGTCTATCCTAAATTTGACAATTGGTACCAGAGCTAAGTTCCTCTAAAAGAGCTTAACCGCTTGAGGAGATCCAAGATGTCATCCTACAAGAAGGATAGTCCGAGGTTTGATGGAACAAATTTTACTCTTTGGAAAAGTTGCATGGAATGTCAATTGCAATGTATGGGAATGCAGTACTGGACCATGGCTTCAAAGAAGTATACTCCTCCACAAAATGGTCTAAGAACCGTAGATGAAATCAGAGATGCTGAAAACAATCTAGGGACTAAAGAAGCTCTTCTAAGTGCCTTGTCTGATTCAGAGCTGACAAATGTTGTTGAGCTACAAACTGCTTTTGATATTTGGGAAAAATTGGAACTTTTGCATGAAGGAGACAAGTATGTTAAATGTGCCAAGCTACGGAGTCTGAAAGGAAAATTTAAAAATCTGAAGATGAGAGAAGATGAAAATATCACTACTTTTATGCCAAGAGTAAATGAGCTTGTTTGTGGCATTAGATGTGTTGGTGGAGTCTTGGATGAAGATGAGATCATTGGAAAAGTTCTCAGATCCCTTCCCGATTCTTACAAGTACAAGGTTACTGCTATTGAAAAATTTAGATCTATTTCAGGTATCACAAGAGATCATTTGGTTGGTAAATTGGCTGCATTTGAATTGACTAAGTTTGGAGATGCCCCCCCCCAAGACTGAATCTGCATTCAAAGCTAGTGCCTTTGTTAAAGGAAAACAAAAGTTTGATCTAGGAGAGAACTCTTCAAAGAAACTATCATGGTATGAAAAAGTAAGAAAAGACCTGGAAGAAGATGAAGCAGAAGCTGCTCAACTTGAAGCCCTTATTGCAAAAAGATTGCCAAGAGGATCTGGTAAGTATGAGGGGAAATTGCCTTTTAAGTGTTTTAACTGCAATAAGATTGGTCATTTTGCTTCAAGGTGTCCAGAAAGATTTTCAAGGCCAAATCCTAACAGATCAAGGTTTCAAAAGAATTGTTACTATGTTCATGAAGATGATGATAATGAAGGAGTAACAGATGATGAATCAGAGATAGGAAACAAATCCGAAAGTGACTGGGTGTTTATTGCCATCAAGGAAGAAGATCCTATGCCCTCTGAATCTATCAATCATAAAATTGTAGAAAGAGATCTAGCTGCCCAAGTTAAAGAAAAGGATGATTGGGTCATTGACAATGGATGCTCTCACCATATGATAGGTGACAAAAATAAGTTCATAGATTTGGAAAGGTATGAAGGAGGAGTGGTAAAGTTTGGTGATAATTCTGCTGGCAAAATAAGAGGAAGAGGAACTATTTCTTTTGATGGAAAGAACAAAACTAGTAATGTACTGTATGTTGAAGGTCTGAAGCACAATCTTCTCAGTGTTGGACAGTTGGTGGACAAACGCTATGATCTCCGATTCAAGAATGGAAAATGCAAGATCTTTGAAAGTTCCGGAACAGAGATTGCATCCGGTACTCAAACAAAAGGTAATATCTTCCATTTAGTTGGTACTGGTAAAAGTTGTCTATTTTTTCAAATTGATCAGAGTTGGTTATGGCATAGGAGAATGTGTTATGTGAACTTTGACAATATCATCAAGATAAGCAATACTCAGGTTGTAAGAGATCTTCCAAAATTACTAAAACCCACAAATAGTTTGTGCAAGGAATGTCAGTTGGGTAAACAAAGCAGAGTCTCATTCAAAAGCAAGGAACAACCTTCTACCAGATTATCGGACTTAGTTCATACTGATCTATGTGGTCCGACAAGAATCAGGAGTGTGCAAGGTGATAGATACTTCATGTTATTAATTGATAACCATTCCCGGATGATGTGGGTTACTTTTCTGAAAGAGAAATCAGAAGCTCTTGAGAAATTCAAAATATTCAAGGCTATGGTAGAGAATGAAACTGGATTAAAATTGAAATGTCTGAGGTCTGATAGAGGTGGAGAATTCACATCCAGTGAGTTCATAGAATTCTGTGAGAAACATGGAATAAAAAGACAGTTGTCTGCTCCTAAGACTCCACAGCAGAATGGAGTAGTGGAGAGAAAGAATCGAACCATCCAGGAAGCATCTAGAACCATGATGATGGAAGCAAATGTTCCTTAAATCTATTGGAGAGAAGCTGTAAGCACTGCAGTCTATACTCTCAATCGAGTACAAATCAGAAGCAATACCGGTAAGACTCCTTATGAACTTTGGTTTGGCATCACTCCCACTGTGAGGTATTTCAGAGTCTTTGGTACCAAATGTTACATTAAAAGAGATGAAGATCTAGGAAATTTTGATGCTAGAAGTGATGAAGGAATCTTCTTGGGTTATTCTACTCAAAGCAAAGCATACCGGTGTTATAACAAGAGATTAAGGAAGATTGTAGAAAGTACAAATGTGAAGGTTGATGAAGGTATTGAAAAACCCTCAAGGTTTTATGAATATGATGATCAAAATGGTGTTTTTGTTCAAGAAGTCCAAGCTCCCTCTAAAATTTAGATTCAGACTGATCCGGTAAATCAGGAAGAAGAGTTAAGTTTGAATGAACCTGTTCAAGAATCAGAAGTGCAAGAAATTCCCAAACTTCCCAGGTATGTAAGACTGAATCACTCTGAAGATTAGATCATAGGTGATTAAAGCAAATGTGTACAAACAAGAAGAAGGATTGCTCAAGATTTAGAAGAGTACTGTCTGATTTCAAAGATTGAACCTAAGACAATGAATTAAGCTTGCAATGATGAAAACTGGACCAAAGCAATGGAAGAAGAGCTAATGCAAATTGAGAAAAATCATACTTAGGATCTTGTTCCCAGACCTAAGAACAAGAATGTGATTGGAACCAAATGGGTCTTCCAGAATAAACTAAATGAAGATGGTCAAGTAGTTAGAAACAAAGCTAGATTGGTCTGCAAGGGTTACTCCCAAGTAGAAGGAGTTGATTTTGAAGAAACTTTTGCTCTGCTGGCAAGTATTGAAGCAGTCAGACTATTTATTACTTTTGCCACCTTCAAGGATTTCAAAGTTTATCAGATGGATGCAAGTCTGCCTTCCTCAATGGTGACTTGGAAGAAGAAGTTTACATTGAGCAACCAGATGGATTTCAATTGTCTGATCATGGTGATAGGGTCTGCAAGTTGAAGAAAGCTCTGTATGGACTCAAGCAAGCTCCAAGAGCTTGGTATGAAAGATTGGATAAGCATCTTTTGAAGATTGGTTTCAACAAAGGTACTGCTGACAGTAATTTGTATTTCAAAATTGATCATGAAAATATCTTGATTGTTGAAGTGTTTGTTGATGATATCATTTTTGGAGGAAGAGATAGTATGTGCAAAACCTTTGCAAATCAAATGAAAAGTGAATTTGAGATGTTCATGTTTGGGGAAATGAATTTCTTCTTGGTTCTGTAAATCACTTAAACAAAGAAAGGAATCTTCATTTCTTAGACCAAATATGTGAAAGAATTGTTGAAGAAATTAGGATGGAAGACTCAAAACCAATGAACACTCCCATGGCAACCGGATGTAAATTAAGCAAAGATGATGACTCTCCTAAGGCTGATTAGAAAAAGTACAGGTCAATGATTGGAGGACTATTGTATCTCACTCAAACTAGACCTAACATTATGAATGTTGTTGGTCTTGTTGCTAGATTCCAAGCTGATCCTAGAGAATCTCATGTCATGGCAATCAAGAGGATTTTTAGATATCTAAAAGGTACAGTTGAGTATGGATTGTGGTATCCCAGAGATCATGATTTTTCTCTTCATGCATATACAGATGCGGATTGGGCAGGAGATGTGGATGACCGAAAGAGTACTAGTGGTGGAGCATTCTTTTTAGGGAAAAGATTAGTTTCTTGGCTAAGCAAGAAACAAGAGGCAATATCTCTGTCCACAGCTAAAGCAGAATATATTGCAGCAATAGGTAGTTGCACTCAAGTATTGTGGATGAAGCAAATGCTAAGAGATATCAGAGTGGAGTATGAAGAACCTATCACAATCTTCTATGATAATTCAAGTGCAATTAACATATCAAAAAATTTGGTGTTGCATTCAAAGACTAAACATATATCCATCAAGTTTCACTTTTTAAGAGAGCAAGTGAACAAGAATGAAGTCAGGTTGGAGTTTGTGCCTTCCAAGGATTAGATTGCAGATATTTTTACTAAACCTCTACCTAAGGACTCTTTTGGGTATCTCAGGAAGAAGTTAGGGGTCATTACCCCTCTGGTTTTGAATTAAGGTGCACTAATGTGCATCAGTCTGGTGGATCACATAGTCATATCTTGTGGTCTAGATTGATGGGAAGCTGTTACTCAGGGGGAGCAGCTCGTATGATTCTGAATTGATGCAAGTATGTGCCCTTTGCCATTGATGTCAAAGGGGGAGAGAGGACATGTGAAAAATAAATAATTTCTGATCAAATGGGGAGCAGGAAAGGAAGAGAAGACATGTGAATGGTTGTTACTGATAGGGGGAGTTGTGACAATGAGGAGAAGTTCTTGTCATGATGGTTAAAGAAGTTTTTCACATCATATGTTGCCATCAATGACAAAAGGGGAGATTGTTGCAAGTATGGGCCTAATCAGTGTTGTCATTGATGCCAACATACTTCTGTTGCATTGATGATAAGGATTGGATGAGCTATGTGCTGAGGATATTGAGAAAATTAGTCCTAATCAGGAATAGAGAAGAATAGTGGAGATAGTGAGGTAAAGATCCCAGCTAAGATAAAGATCAGAGGATGTGCTTCAAAGGGTTTGTATTTATGTGTCTTAAGATCATCCAGTAAAGATTTCAGAGGCCCGTATGAAGATCTAAAGAAGTTATGGCCGCTTAAGTAAAATTGGTTCTGGCAGGTGTTTAGAGGTGACAGAGTGTTACAGATAGGTCTGGTGAGATCCAGAAATGTATAATCCTATTCTGCGGATTTGGTGGAGTGTTCAAGAAGTCTATATGAAGTGACAACTCAATTGGTTCATGATCTGGAGGTTCGCAAGCATCTATTCCAATATGACATAGATGACAGACTATGTTTTTGAGGTTCCAGATGAAGGAGAGAATGATTTTAGTAAGCATAAGTAGTGTGGATGTTATTGATGATTCAAGAAAGCTTGTGGTCTTTGGATTGTTTCCAGTTAGTGTTGGTTATCCACATTGAAGATTGAGCTTGAAATTGAAGAATTACTTCTGGATGATGATGTTCTTCCTAAGTCTGGCTGACTGGATGAGTTACACATCCTGCGGATGATCTTGGAGATGTTCTATGGAGAATGGCATGTTCCTAAAGGAAGTTTGAAGTCTTAGGTCTTTGTGGCCGATAGTGTGTTGATCCGCATGAAGTCTCTTTGTAATTAGTTATGTTGTATTTATGTATTTGCTCTATAATGTATGCCGACTTGGATGATTATCCCTAAATTGATGTCTTGTATAAATAAGGAGTTGTAAAAGTCATTTTAAAAGGATCTTGTGGAGATGAGAGTGTGGTAGAGAGGAGCAGAGAGAAAAGCAGAGTAGAAGTATTGAGCTTAAATGGAACTAACTCAAGCATGGTGAAGATGTTATTCTTCAGTTCAAGTATATGATACTTATTATTCTATAGACAGTGTGTCTCTTGTAGGCAGTGGGCCTCTTGTGAGCAGTGTGCTCGGGCAATGAGCCCTAATTGGCATGTGCCATTTTGTTCTTTCTATTCTTCTAACAGAGAATACAATCTTGGGTTAGTCACCCCGTGCTTTTTCCCTTAACTGGATTTTCCATGTCAAAATATTGGTGTCATATGTGTTAATGTGTTTCTGCTCTTGAATTGTTGCATTATGTTTCTCTGATTGATTTATTCTTATGTTGTTGAATTAAGAAAGGATTTAAGTGATTAAATTGCAAGAAAGTTTTTGACAACTGATTCACCCCCCCTCTCAGTTGTCTGCCCTAAATCTAACAAGATCACTATCCATAGCTAAAATAAAGGGATTCTCTCCAGCACTACCAGAGAGTAAATGATTCATTCTCCATGCATTTAGTAAGAACTATGGAAGATGACAGAGCTAAGAGGCTGAGCATGGAAGCTCAAGCCATGATATACAAGCATGGGGCTTGGTTTATCCAATTCCCCATATTTACCTATATGAGGATAGAGGGTTTTACTGGACAACCTCTTATGTTCTTGAGATATCTGAATGATAAGGTTATCTTGATGGAGATGGCCAGGCAGATACTGCCTTCATTTGAGGCCTATATGGAAAAGGGTAAAATACCTAATATTTTATTCCCAATCATGATTGGATGGTACATGTACCTCGACAAGGAAAGTGCCAAGGAAGCAATAGGGGGACTGCAATTAATGTCTTTGCAGCCTTTCTCACTGTCCAGACCATATGACCCATATGGCAGGATGCAAGCACTATACAAAAAGCTAATGCATCAGATGCATCTTGAAGACTATTGGGCTAACTATTCTAATGTAGTGGAAGTGAGATGGAGGGGCTTCCAAAGTCTCTTTGAAACAGATCCATACTTGGACTGCATCTTAGTGCCTATACAACTACATGATGATGATGGGAACATCATGTCTCAAGAATATGAGACTAAGAAAATATATAATGAGACTATATCCTCCCCTAACTAGGATCAGTTAGAAGAGACCTCAGTAGACTAGATAACACAGAAGGTCATATCATTGACCAAAGATTGGGTAGAGGTAGAAGTTACAAAGCTAAAGAAGAAGGGGATGGCTCTCACAGTTGACAATAAGAGGAAAATACGATAACTGACAAATGAGGAATATGATGACTTCCTCAAGAAAAAGAGAGCATCCAAGTGAGAGAGGTAGTAGAATAAATCTAAAAAGGGAAGCCAAGCGGGTAGGGTGACAATCATTCATTATCCTCAATCTAAGGAAGATATAGCCTCAACTTCTATTGCAACCACCTCTCATGCACCCACAAAGAAATAAGAACATACTCCAAAGCTTGTACCTATGGTTATAGAGGAAGGATAAAGCATTGACGATGATGATCTACTGATAAGCAAGAAAAATAAGAAAATTCAGGAGACACCTCAGAAATAAGCATCTACAATGAGGGTAGCAGTACGAAAGAACCCCACCATCATACTAAAAGGGGTAGGTGGTGAAGGAATCAAAAGAACTATGCAGCATGAGGTTCCTATTCCTGAGATAGTACATTTCAAGATAGAAATGGTAGAGGAGCAGAGAAAAGAAAGGTAGAATAGGAGAGATGATGTGCCTTTTCCATTGGATGAAACAGTAGATTTATCAAATAATGATATTGTGAATGACATATCAACTAGTCCTATGGAGGCATTAGTTAAGAACACCAAAATGACCCCTCATGGTACTCCAATGTTAAAAGAGAAGGGCGAAGAAGATGAGACAGTAGACAGTAACCCTGAGATGATAGCACAACAAATTAGTCTGCAAAGATTAATGGATCAGGTTACCAGCCTGGCTGCAATAGACTTGACATATCAGGGTGAAGATGACCAAAATAAGGATAAGGACATCCCACCAGAACAAAAGAAATTAGAATTTAATGTACAAATGGAGGATGAAGAGGCTTCTGATCAGAAGGATGATTAGGATAATGAGCAGATACCTAAGAAGGAGCCAGACAAAATGGAGATAGAAAAGCCCCAAGATCCTAATGAAGAAAATGTATTAAAGGATGGGTAACAAGGCTCTCAGATGGGTCATGACCAAGAAAAGAAAGAAGATATGGATGAAGAAAGTCACAAAGGTTAGGAAGGAATAAAAGAACATAGCAATCTTGATGCTCACGTAGATCCACCATCACAAGGAGAGGAGGATGAAATTGAAAAGGGTACATAAGAAGTCCCTGCTCGTGAGGAAGAGCATGAAGAGGAAGTACCTGATGAACAAGAAAAGGAACAATCACCACTGAGGGTGGAGCAGAACATAGAATCACAGAATGTTCAAATTAGACATTCAGATCAGCAAGGGGTCACTGATGATGTACCATATTGGCGGCAACAAGAGGTACATGCACATCCACCTAGTGTTGTACTGGAGTTTGATATTGCTTCATTATTTATAGCTAATACAGTTAAACCAAAGAGAAGGGCTAGGGCCACCTCAACCATAAAGAGAGATTCAACAACAGGTAGGAGGACAACTGAAATAGCTATACCTATGGTAGCTAAAGACAAAGGAGAAATAGGTGTTAATGACTTTCAGATGACCACTATTGATTTGGGCTTTTCTCTAGAGGAACAAGAGGGCCAAGAGTCCAAAGACATCATTGATTCTTTATTGAAAAGTGTAGAAAGAGAAAAGAACAAAAATAAGGTGCACAAGGAGCACATTTCTTAACTACACATATTCATAAAGGGGTTGATAGATCCTAATAATATGTCAGTCAACACTTCTACCCCACTGACCATTATATCACAAGATGAGGTGACTGGACTGGATATCATGGAACATAAAGCACATATGATGGACAATTGGTTCATCCAATTCATTGCAGAGGTAGAGAAGGTGATAAGGACCTCTCTCAATAATTAGAACATGCTTAGCACATTGAAGAGCAAGGGGGACAAATTACAAAAGGAAGTCGGGCAGAGATCAATCAAACTTGAGAAACGTCTAAATGCCCTGTTAGAAATGAAGCGCATGGATGCTAATGTTCTAGTTTCCAATAAAATACTGAACAACCAGACATCCAAGTTGTTAAACATATGGTATGAAGATACCAAGATTGAGAGTGATGTACTTAAGAAGTGCAATGCAAAGTTAAGAGATATCAGTGTTAGATTGCACAAACTCTTGTCTGATGAGGCATAAATTTTAGAAGTCCTTGAAGAAAAGGTGGAAGGGAAGATTAAAAATCAAGATGAAGACTTTGCAATTAAAGCCTTCCAGGACAATTTCAAACTTGTTGCAGATGACCTCCTACATCATCTATCAGAGGATACAATTAATAAAGTCATGAGGATGAAGGCAAAAGTGGAAAAGTATAATGAGATGTTGAATAGCAGAAAGAATAAATGGTGTGCATTACAAGCATAGTTAAAATGACAAGAACATGCAGTCAAGAAAGACAAAGTCTAGGATGGAGGGGTGATTGAAAGAATAGTGCAAGTATATGAACCCATTAGGGGATAGATAAGTGTGCCTGCAGAAGAAGAAAACTTACCTACTAATGAGGAAGCTGATGAATAGGCATGATGCACATGATCATGTGCGGGATATGATAGCATATGGTTGCCAACTGGCAACCTGTTCCAGGTTTACCATTGACTTAGTCAAAGAGTGATATGAACCTTTGATCTTAAATGATAAATCCTGATCATAGGATCTTTGTAACCGCCTCCTCCTTTTATTCTATAAAAGGGCGCTAGAGTGCATTTTTTGATTGATTTGAAACTTAATTGAGATTAGATTGTTGAAGCATCAGGACTAATTCTCAAAGTTGATTGTAAATGTACACGTCTTTTGCATACTTAATGAAGAAGATCTAGATTACATACAATCGTAAACTTTGAGTAATCTGTGAATGAATTCTTGACTTGTACTTTGATTTGTTGTGACCCTTGGAGTGCAATTCATGTTGTGCATGTTGCTTTCATTCTTTTTCCATCAAAGTTAGCATCAACCATACTTAGCTATGGAACATCCTGGTGACCCTATGGTTTGATTTCCTTCTCTTCATGATAGTATCTAGAATGTATATGGATCAATAGATAAAGATTCAACCATTTTAGTAAAGTTTAACAAGCATTTATTTACAATTTGTTTAATTTCATTTAGAATCATCATCATAATTACAAAATCATAGAAAACATAAAGCAGATACAGTGAAATATGTTGATATCTCAAAGAAAATTGAATATTCATAGCATATTTGAGTTAAAAAGCATGTATAATTGAAAATATCATGTAAATACATACAAATCCTAATAGCAATCATGCAAATATCTTCCCATGAGTACATTGTTTAGATAAATTCATGTGCAGAGGTGAAATTCAGACAATAGCAGTTGATGATCAGAAGAATTGATCAAAATTAGAAAATATCCTCATCATCTGTTAGATACAGTAGGATTAATCTTGTCTGTTGAAAGATTTATAAAAAGCAGGTGAAAGACCAAGTGTTCAAGCATTAGTTCTTGGAATCAGAAACGTAAGGCCCCTTGAATGGAAAATAGCATGGCACATCAAACTAATGAGCAACACCAGTAGATTATGAACTAATCCACGAAGACTTGGGATCATGAATTCTTTGAATTCATCCTATCCTTCAAGATGATAAAGGTTTAATTTGCAATTCTTTATCTATGTGTGTTTGTGACTAACATCATAACCAACATAAATTGGTGCTAGAAGGAGGGCCACTCTTCTGCTTCTTGAATCGGTTTCTTTCATCCCTGCGACTACATAAGGTGAACTTGTCAAAGTTCATAGGAATTAGTTATAATTTGAGCATTGGTGCAAAGATTCACTTGTGTCAGGTTGTTCTAAGAGTTCTGATCATAAATATTTCAGTATTGTGCATGAATACTTTGATCTTTTCAGTCAATTGTTTAAAGTCTTCAAATATTAAGTCATTGTTCAAGTTCTCCTGCAAATATTTTGTAGTATCCTATCTGTGTGATCAAATAACCTGATATTTACGATCAAAAGTCCAATCTCTGCTCATACTCATATTTTGTGCAAATACTGTGCTAATATCTGATTATTATAGAGTCCTAATCATAAATATCCACCCAAGAGGATCATATCCTCTGATCTTTGTGAAGATTCGGCCAAAATATCCACATTGTGTCTTAAGTTGTTAGAATCCTAGCTCACAGGCCTAATACTAGGTCCAAATCCATTGGACTTCTTGAAGAATTGCCTATTCATGGACTTAGACCCTGTACAACTGACATTCATCATACTCCTGAGTCTAGTGCATCACCATCCTCATCTAGACATACTATAACACCCCCAATGTCTCAAGCTATATCTCAGACACCTCCAGGATCTCTAGTTATACCTCAAGTGCATCAAGCACCAGTCACAATGTCTTTCTTTGCAACTCAGTCACCACTTGTGTTTGCTGCATATCATCCTTTGCCTAAAAATCTTGATAAAATATGTCCAAAGTATCATCCTTATCAGGATGCATAAGATCATATCAGGACATATAAGGAAGCCTGCTTTAGAGAAAGAATAGAACATCAGGATGTTGTGTGCAGATTGTTCCCTTACTTCTTAGGAGAAGAAGCCTATAGCTAGTACATTAGTCTTACTGAATCAACCATCCGTACCTGGGATACTTTAGAGAAAGCTTTCTTAGGGAGATTCAAAATACTAGTAGATCCAGCCATCACTTACCATATGTTTGCTACGATTAAAAGAGATGAGGGAGAAATGATCTCCAACTTCAATGCTAGGTTTTAAAATATGTACTCCAAGTTAGTTGCTCCATATAATATAGGTGATGAGGCAGCCAGATCCATATATTATTTAGCCTTAGATCCTTTGACATCCATGTTTATTAGAAGAACACATCCACCTATCACTTCACTAGTTGGTGTTTTTTAAGAGGCTATTAAACTCAATCAGTAGTTAACATCAGGCTTTACACCTAATGCTGGATATCCGGCATATCTTGTGAAACCACAAGGCAATGGAGTCATGGTACCTCTAGCCATCATGCCTAGTCCCTTGCAAGTACCTCCACTTAGCATTATGTCTCCTCCAAATAGAAATGGCCAGATGATACTTCATCCTGGACAAATACCTCAAGATGCAAGACAAAGCAATGGTGGTAGTTCCTTCTTCAAACCTCAACAAGAGAATGTAGTAGCCAAGGTCCAAGAAGAGAACAATGATATTCAAGAAATATCTGCACAATTACGGAAGTTGACCACTGAGATTACACACATGAGAAATCAAAATTTCTATTCTCAACCAAACCAGAATAGAGGATATCCTAATAGAGGATACAGAAATAGTAATGATAGATCTGTATATCCTGACAAAGGATATAACAATGAAAGGAATTTCAATAACAATAAAAATAATAGTACTCCTAGACCACCTAGAACATGGACCACTAGGCCGAATAATGGTTCATTACCATCACCATTGGACAATCAGCCTCCTAATGAACCTAAACAAACAACTAGGGTAAATCTAGTAGAAGTTACCCTTACTAATTGGTGCAGGATGCATAATACCAATGCACATGTAGAGTTAAACTATCCATAGTTTAAAATAGCAGCTAGTATTTTCCAGGCTGCAGTGTCCAATACTGCAAGAGATCCTCCTCATCTTGAAGGGAATGAGATTGTTCCTTTAGGCTATGAGTCTGCCCTGATGTTAGAAAGTTCCACTAGTCATCAACATCAGCATCATCGAATGACTTCCTTTCATGAGAATTACACACTAGCATGTGAAGAGTCTGCCTTAGCATTCGAGAAAAATTATGTGTTCCCTTTTGAGGATGAAAATGAGCTAGAACCAAAACATGAAGAAGTTCATGCTTATCAACAACAATATCAGGGTAGGCATAATTATAATCTCGAGAATAATCCTAACAGACCATCTGGTTCTTTAACCACATCGGTTCCTCCCAACAATTTCAACACTCCACCTGATCCCAAAGCTAGTAATAATCCTAGTCCTCCCAAGGTTAGTACTCAATATTTTGCACCCCAAAATATAGTGTCAAAGGCCATCAGTCAACTTCTTGAATCTGACAAACTAGTCACATATCTGGTAGAAGAGATGAAAAAGATCAAAATTAGCTTATCTCTATTAGAATTGCTTAAAACCCCAGTCATCAAGAAGGCTTTTCTGAAATCCTTAGATGAGTCCACACCAAAGGATGATAATCAAGGTCATAATCCAAGTCAAATCTTGACTAAAGATCTAGTACCTAAAGAAAATAATGCTAAACATAGAGAACAGGCTATTGTTCAGGCTGCTGAGACCTCACATATGACTCTATATAGAGACAAAACTGAATCACCCCCATTCATACTTACATTAAGAATATTTGGAAAGAACTTGCATAACTATTTAGTGGATTCGGGTGCATCAACAAATGTGATGCCGGTGTCCATTTGCAATGCCTTAGGGTTACATCCAGCCAAGTCCCTTAAGAAAGTATCATAGCTAGATAAAACTTGTTAGTGTAGGTTTTTATTTCCTAGTTGGGTTATTTATTTTTCCCTATATTCTTAGGTTTTTCCTACACTTCTATTAATCTTGCTTAGGTTAATAAAGCATGTTTTATTAGGTGAGTGGTTGCGAGGTGTCACCTTCCTACATGTGAGCATCCATTAGCTATCTTAGGAAGATACTTTTCTATCTTTAGTCGGATAGATGGTTGCTCCTCATTGGTCGGTGTTGCCACCTCCTCCCTCTTCCTAGTCTATATAAGCATGCTACCTGGCTTGTATTTTGTATCTCTTGCTTTTGCATCCTCTTAATGCTATTTTGCTTCTTTAATTTGCATTACTCTCTTGGAGACTAACTTTGTGTTTCTATTTTGATTTCGTATCATTTGCATTCATAGTTTAGATATCTATTCTTTGCACTAGTTTTCTGGGTTATTAATCTTTTCAGATTCTAACATGGTATCAGAGCTTTGCTATGTGAAAGAGTAGATTTTAGTTTCTTTATTTGAGAGATTTGGTGGGGGCTAATTAAGCTTATTGCAATTTTTTGAAAAACCCAGTATGCTCTTCTCTTGTATCTTCTGATGATCTTGAGAATCAGAAAAGTTTGACGAAATTTTTTTTAATCTCTGGGGTTTGCACATGTTTTATGAAATCTGGGTGATTGCAACATTTCTAGTTATACTGGTAGCATTTCCAGCTATTCCAACGCATCCAGGAGGCTTGAGAAAGTCAGATTTGGCTTTCGTTTCACCGAAATCAAAGATCGTCATACACAGTTGCAGAACTAGGGTTTCAAGCTCAAATCTAACAACCAGCTTGCATATTTGGTGTTTTCAATCAATATTGCAAGTTCCAGCATGCCATTGCCTATCTTAGGTAGTTGATTCAACCTTTGCATGTCATTTTTTGGTTGCTAGGGTCATTTTTTGTAGCTAAAGGCGTTCTATTTACATTGGATCAACATCTTCTATACATCAGCAAGAAAAATGCCTTCTGGGTTTTGTTCACAACATAGAAAAACCATCTGGGTATCTTTCCATTTTTGTATGCAGTCTATATATTTTGCAAAAATATGCTCAGAAAGCTATAGCAGGACCCCTCTCCATTGGCAATTGCAGTTTTGAAGGTAGTTTTCAAATGCTCCGTTCTTACTCATACGGACTCCTTTTCCCACGAATTGTTTTTTTACTTTGGCTATTTTTTCATGCTCTATGCACTAGTGCAGACGTTTTTTGATTTTGATGCCAAGATTTTTTAGAAATTCTAGATTCTCAGTCATGACATTGCACAGTTCTTGTTTTGGGAACTTCGGAAGATCATAACTTTCATATACGACCTCGTATCGAGGCGATTCATTTTTTGAAAGTGCATAATTTTTCGAGTAGATCGCAGTGGTGCTATTCATTTCTCTGGATATTATGCCAAAGTTGTATTTTTAGCATATGCTCTTCATGAGGGTTTTGTAATGCATTGAAATCAAGACCACTTAGTATTTCTTTCTAGTGGTAGTTGTAAATGCACTAATATAAAGTGCCAAATCATATTTTCTTGGGGGGCTTCTTTGATTGAGTGAAAAGGGAGGGGTTGTCTTGGTTGGGTTCTCTTCTTTTTAGCACTTCCTCTCTGCATTTCTTCATCATGGATAAAACAAATCTTCCCATCCTAACTCCATACAATTACTTTGAGTGGAAATCATGCATGACAATTCACTTAAGAAAAGCTCGACTAAATAGGATAACTATGGGACTTGAAACTGAACCTGCTAAAGATGGAGATAAGCCTAAGTGGTTTAACAAATGTGATGAAGCATATGGAACATTGTGTTTGTCTGTTTCTCCTGATTTGCTCTTTCACATTGAATCTTTGAATACACCAAATGAAATCTGGACAAAGCTAGAAAAACTATTTGGCACACAAAATTCAATGAGGGGTCATATGTTGGAAAATGAACTAATTAGTTTAAGTCCAGGCAATTTCAACACAATCCAAGATTTCTTCACTAAATTGAAATCACTAAGGCTGCAGTTAAAACAATGTGGAATTGAAAAGAAAGATGAACAACTGATTCTTAGTATTCTCTCTAAGCTAAGTTCAAAATATTCTATGTTTGTTTCTACTTTCTATGCTACTAAGGGTGCACTTGGTACTCAATTCACCATGCCATCTTTAGATGATTTTGCTGTCAGTCTCACTCGGGAATAGGACAAGCTAATCCAAATGGGCACTCTTAAGTCCTCTAAGTCACATGTCTTGGCTGCCAACCAAGGTACAAAAGAACAAAAAGGACAAAGTAGTAGCAACAATAGTAAGGATAAGAAACATAAGAATAGCAAAGAGAAGAAGGATCAGATACCAGTTGCTTCAAAAGCAACTAATGAGACCCAATCTTCCAAGGGCGACAAGCCTAAGAAATAGAGGGTCCAATGTGCCTATTGTAAAAGACCTGGTCATGATGAACATAAATGTCTGAAGAAACAAATTGATCACTTGACACACATTTTTTAGAAGAATAATATCAGTGTTCCTGAGTCTATCAAACAGAGTTCTAATGAGGGGTCTAACAAGGCAAAAGAAAATAGCAAGGGGAAAGGAAAGGGTAAGGCCCTTATTGCAGTCGCTTCTTCATCATCCACTTGGGTTCTTGATTTGGGTGCTTTGCACCACATGGCTTCATCTAACGAAGAACTTGCATCTTTGGAGCCATGTACTATGCCTTCTATTTTGATGGGTGATGACACTCTTGTTGAGGTGTGTGGGAGAGGGTCTGTTGATGTGGGGGATGGCACATTCCATGATGTTCTTTGTGTGCCCTCATTATCAACTAATCTCCTATCGGTATACCAGATCACTCACACAGGTTCAGGCAAGCGAGTTGAGTTCACTCCTGATTCAATGGAGATTCATGAGTTGCACAATGGTTCTACAGTTGCAGTTGGGAGAGCAGATCATCAGTCATGGCTCTATCTGTTTTCTCACTTTGTTCCTGATCCTCCTTCGACTATTTTGCTCACTCATTCTAATGATATGAGTAGATTATGGCAGGAGCGGTTTGGCCATCTTAACTTCCGCTACTTGCAGTAGCTCAACTAGCAGAGCATGGTCACAGGGTTGCCTTCAGTTCAGTTTTCAGGTGGTGTTTGCCAAGGTTGCATTCTTGGTAAGCATCCTAAGGAAAAGTTTGACAAAGGTAAGGCATGGAGAGCTTCACAGATACTGGAGTTAGTTCACAATGATTTGGTTGGTCCATTTCAGCATCCTTCTTTCAGTAGGGCTAGATATGTCCTCACATTCATTGATGACCTTTCTCGATATACTTGGGAGTACTTTCTCAAACAGAAGTCTGAGCTATTGGATCACTTTCAGGACTTCAAGACTTTTGTAGAGAAGCAATCCGGGAAAGCCATCAAAGTTTTGCGCACTGACAATGGTGGTGAGTATGTCAACCATCAGTTTGAGAGGTTTTGCACTTTAGAGGGGATTGATTTGCAGCATTCAGTTCCATACAATCCTCAATAGAATGGTGTTGCAGAATGGAAGAATAGGTCCTTGAAGGAAATGGCGAATTGCATGATTCACTCTAGATCTCTTGTACCACAGTATTGGGCAGAGGCCATTAACTGTGCTTGTTATATCCAGAACCATGTTCCTCACCGAGCCTTGAAGGGAGTCACTCCTTTTGAAGCTTGGAGCGGTCGGAAACCATCAGTTAAGCACTTTCGAGTTTTTGGTTCTCCTGCATGGGCCCACATTCCTGCAGAGAAACACAAAGCCTTGGATCCATAGAGCAGACCTTGCATATTTGTAGGTTATCCTGATGGTGTGAAGGGTTATCGGTTGTTCCACCCTACTACACATGAGTTGTTCATTGAGAGGAGTGTTCAGTTTGAGGAGGGCTCTTCGAGCTCACTTTCTATCACTTCTCCATCTCCTTCTACTTTAACATTGGAGTCACTTGGGTTACATGACAGATCTTTTGATGAGTCAGATTCACCTGAGCAGTCTTCCACCTCCACTTCTGATGCAGAGAGTGATTCAGAGGACTCACCTCCTTCCTCTCCTAGTCATCATTTAGAGGTTGATGATTCTCCTCCAGATTCTCCATCTTCCGGTCCACTTTGGGCTAGACAGACCTTGCAGTCTATAGGTGATTGGGTTGGCGATTCATCAAACACCAGGTGGACTCATTCACAGTTCCAGGATGCTCCACATGTCTTCATTGCTACTGCCTCAGATCCACAGTCTTTTCATGAGGCTTCTGGTATTCCTGAGTGGGATACAGCTATGTAGGAGTATAGTTCCTTGATGAGGAACCACACTTGGGATCTTGTCCCTCTTCCTAAGGGAAGAAAACTTGTTCAATGTAAGTGGATCTATAGGACAAAATTTGATGTAGATGGGTTGGTTGACAAGCATAAGGCTCACTTGGTCGCCAAAGGATTCTCCCAGGTTCCTGGGATTGACTACTCTGAGACTTTTGTGCAAGTTGCTCGAATGAATTCCATCCGACTTGTTATTGCCATTGCTGCAGCTAATCGTTGGGAAGTACACTAGATGGATGTGAAGAGTGCTTTTCTTTACGGTGACCTTCAGGAGGAGATCTACATGGAGCAGCCATAGGGGTTCATTCAGGATTCTTCACTTGTGTGCCATCTTCGGAAGTCTCTCTATGGCCTCAAACAGACTCCTCGGGCCTGGTATGCCAAGATGGACTCCTTCCTTCTATCAGTTGGGTTCACCTGATGCCATTCTAATCCCAATGTCTACATTCTGTAGCAGGATGATTCACTCCTATTTCTGGTTTTGTATGTTGATGACTTGCTGATCACAGGGAGTTCTTCATCCACCATTGGGGCTATCAAAACTTCCCTTCATGATAGGTTTTTGATGACTGACTTGGGCTTGTTGCATTACTTTCTCGGGATTGAGATCTTTCAGTCTTCTTCTGGGATCACCATCACACAGTCCAAGTATGCTCTAGATTTTCTCTTGAGGTTTTATATGGTTGACTGTAAGCCTGCTCTGACTCCATTCCTTTCTGGCGTCAAACTTGAGGCTCAGTGTTCTTCTCCACTTGGTGATGGCTCTTTGTATCGACAGCTTGTTGGGAGTCTCATTTATCTGACTCATATGAGACCTAACATTTCATATGCTGTAGGCATGGTCTCTCGATTCATGCAGGAGCCTCATGAGCTACACTGGAAAGCAGCCAAGCAGATCCTTCACTACATTCAGGGTACTCACAGTTTTGGGATTCACTATGCAGTGGGCATTGAGCTTGACTTGGTGGACTACACAGATTCAGATTGGGCAGGTGATTCTCAGGATCGCAAGTCTACTTCAGGTTACAACTTCTCACTTGGTTCAGGTCTTGTTTGTTGGTCAAGCAAGAAGCAGTTTGCTATTGCTCTATCTTCTACTGAGGCTGAGTATCGGGGGGCTATGAATGCCGCCATCTTCATAATCTTCTCACTGAGTTTGGTATCCAGATCAGACAGCCATTAGTCATATTTTGTGACAACCAAAGTGCCATTCAGATCTCATAGAATCCGGTCCATCATCAGCGGACCAAACACATAGAGGTCCACATGTATTGCATTCAGGAGCTCATCCATGGCCACATCATCAACCTTCGCTATTGTCTGACTTCTGAGCAGGTTGCTGATATCTTCACCAAACCCTTCACTGAGAGCAAGTTCCTTCATTTGCGAGCTTTGCTGGGGGTGCGAGATGCTTCATCTTCTGGGGGTGCTTCTTCCTCTTACTCGGAGTCCTGACTCTCTCTACTTTTAGGGGGAATTTTATGTACATGGGTACCTCATCAGGCTTGATTTGTTGGGACCCATTTCTACATCCACCTAAGCTTCACTTATGGGGAGGTGTTAGTGTAGGTTTTTATTTCCTAGTTGGGTTATTTATTTTTCCCTATATTCCTAGGTTTTTTCTACACTTCTATTAATCTCGCTTAGGTTAATAAAGAATGTCTTATTAGGTGAGTGGTTGCGAGATGTCACCTTCCTACATGTGAGCATCCATTAGCTATCTTGGGAAGATATTTTTCTATCTTTAGTTTGATAGATGGTTGCTCTTCATTGGTCGGTGTTGCCACCTCCTCCCTCTTCCTAGTCTATATAAGCATGCTACCTAGCTTGTATTTTGTATCTCTTGCTTTTGCATCCTCTTAATGCTATTTTGCTTCTAGCATTTGCATTACTCTCTCAGAGACTAACTCTGTGTTGCTATTTTGATTTCATATCATTTGCATTCATAGTTTAGATATCTATTCTTTGCACTAGTTTTTTGGGTTATTAATCTTTTCAGATTCTAACAAAACTGAGGTGAGTGTAGTAGGAGAATTGACACATATCCACATGCAATTAGCATCAGATCCTAGGGTTCAATATTATATTGACATCCAAGTGGTGGATATCACTAACACTTATGGTATGTTGCTCAGTAGGGATTGGTCAAAAACACTTAACAGCTACATGTCCACTGACTTCAGCCACATGTGATTACCCTGGAAGGGGATTCCTAGTCAAATAAGGATAGAAGATGAACCTAGGATGAAACATATGATCATTGAGTATAATAATACCAATGAGATATTATATGTGGATTTTGAACTAGGAGTTTATACTATCAGACCTCAAACAGTTAGAATAGAGGAAGTTCTAATGTACAACACACACATGCATAGAAATGTTCATGTTGTGTGGTTACACAACACGCCCCATTTTGACTTGGCAAAACAGGGACCCAACTTTTCTTTTGGCTTGTGTTGTTTGCGTTCTGGCGGTTTGGTAAAATCAGTCATGTTCATCATCATGAAGGTCAGAATGAGGTAGGTCATCATCATGAGGTCAGTTTGTCAAAGTTCATATTCTGTTTCTATGACCTCATATTTAGAAAGAGTTTGAAATTCCATGCAGGTTTGCCTTTTACATCACCTGAAAATTCGTCCATATGAGGAAGTTATGCACAGTCAAAGTTTTGGTCAAACCTGATAATCGCAAGAGGATCATCATATTTTTATCCTCAGTCATGTTGTCAAGGTCATCATGATCTTGATCTATCACCCGATAAAAATCATGCAGTCCCAATATCCGGATGTCAATCTTAGGTGATAGTGTGTTTTACCCGTCAAATGACCTTGGGCGCATCGTGAGCATCATGTTTTGAGGGTAACCCGATATTTCATAACAACGAGCATCATGATATTATAACATCACCTGATATTATAATATCATGCTAATATTATAATATCCCCCTGCTTATGAAAGTCCACTATCTGCATAATTTGCACGCGCATGTCAAAGTCCTATCGGAGGGTCATCATCCTGATATTCGCAAGAAGAGGGTCATATCTTATAAACTCAGTTTTGCTGTTTGAAGAACATCATCATTATATTTGAAACATCCCCCCCGATAATATCCTGCGGTTCAAATATCCGGACGTCAAATTTAAGTGGTAGTTAGTTTTCCCCGTCGAGCGGTCTTTTGTATCGCGAGCATCATATTTTGAAAGCAACCTGATATTCGTTAATATCATCCTGATGCAAAATATCACCCTTAACAAATATCCTGATGATGTCATCCGAAGACGATAAACGAAGAAAGAAACATCCTGATGACATCATCATCATATTTGCACTTCAATAGGATATTTTGTAAACATGATCATGTTCACCCAATATGACGATGACGTCATAAGACATTTCCAATACGAAGAACAAATATCATGATGACGTCATCCTGATATTCCGAAAGGAGAATGAGTAAGTATGAAGGTCATCATCATATTTTGAAATATCACCCAATGAACTGAAATATCCTCCTGATGTGCTAAAATGAAAACAAAGGTGCGTTGTCATCCGAATTTGGTCGCGATAACAACTTCAAGACTAGGGAGGATGATATTGAAACTCAACCTGATATTTGTGAAATATCATCCTGCCCTCATGATATCTTGTCGTATGGATATCCCCCCGCTCCCTTTGCCGCCACTGCCATTAAATGCGCGCAGATTTGCTAGGTGATTCCCGCCGACCCCGGAACCCAATGAAACGTCTGGCGAGATCCTGAGTTTTTGCACGAATGATCAAAGATTGCGATCTAACTTGTCAGAGTTACCCTAAGTTTGCCCTAACTGCGAGGTTAAAAGGTAATTCAACCGCCATTGTTACATTCACCTACGTTAAAATTGTTTTACAGAGCACTAGCCTCCATATCTACATAATAGCTACCGTTGCGCGACTGGAGCTCATAAACTGAAGAAGGAAGGTGATCAACAGCCGAATCAAGAACGTCTTAACGATATACTAGTATAGAAAGAAATCTGCATAACCAGGTAAGTGAAATGAAACCCTCATCATGTTGTTTTTATATGATGCTGTAAGTTCTGGTTATATATCCATGTGGGCAGGTAATGTGAAATTGATGCAGTAGGCATGAAATTGGCAATATGTATGCATGCATATCCTGTTGTGAGAAGAAATGTTGTTAATTGCAGGTACCCATGGCTGAAAAATGCTTAGTCAAGAATCAGGAAGAATTCAGCCGGCCTATGTTCTCTTCACAGAGAGGGGTCCTGTTCAAATTTGGGGCAATTATAGATACCCATCAGGGGAGTACCAATCTGGAAGCTTGGTCAGCCAAGCTGAATGATGGACAAGATAAGAGTCCAGTATTGGACACCGTGTTTGTATCCGGCATGTGGAACGCTGCTGGCTTCCCCTACTCCATGGAATCTCCAGAGCTGGTTATTGAGTGCGCCCGGAATTACAACCCTCAGACGAGGCAGGTGGTGAAGCACGGGAGAGTGTATGCAGACCTATCCATCAAAGGTCTATCCCAGACATTTGGACTGCCAATGGGCAGTAAGGTAAAGAGTGTAGACTTGAAGAAGTCTAAAAGAGAGTATGAGGCCAACAAGAAGACGGCCAGAAAGAACATGTATGCTTGGTGGGCCGAGAACAGCACATATAATGCAGCGGCCAAGCTCCCTGTGCACATGTTCAAGTTTGATTTTAATGAGGAATATCAGTATGTGATTGCCCTACTGAACAGGGTGACTGGCCAGCCTGATACTAGAGAATTCAGAGACTGGATGTACGGCATAATAATGATGTGCCTATATGCAAACATCAAGCCACTATGGGGCCAAATCATAAGTGATGCTCTGCATGAGCAGCTGCTGAACCTGGGAGGTTCAGATTGTGCCTTCTATATGACCTCTTACATTGTTTATTCCTGTGCATATAGAGGTACGTTTGATGCCTTAACCACAGATGGGAAGCTAACAGGCACAAATGCAGCTTATATCTGGGATCATCATCCCCAGCTGCAAAGAACCAATTATATCAAGGACTATAAACTGGTCAACGATGCATTCTCTATGCATCTGGTAAGGACCATGGAAGATGACAGGACAAAAAGACTGAGCATGGAAGCTCAGGAGGCAGTATTCAGGCATGGGGCATGGTACATCCAATTTGCCACCTTTTCCTACATCAGGATAGAAGGTTTTGAAGGGCATCCCCTGATGCTGCCAAGATATCCTACTGATGCAGTAGTTCTAATGGAATTTATCAGGCAGGGCTCCACCATCATACAGACTTATAAGGATGCCAAGAAGCTGCCACCAATTTTGTTCCCAGTCAGCATCGGCAACTATATGTGCCCTGACTCGGATCATATTAAGAAGGTGATGGTCACTCTGAACAAGATGAATCTGCTACCCTTCCCAGTAACAAGACCATATGATCCTTACGGCCGAATGCAGAAGATCCTAGGAAAGCCTATTCACCAGAGGCACCTAGAGGATTTTTGGGCTGACTGCGAAGATGAGGCAGAGGCCAGGAGGAGGAGGTATCAGAGGTTGACTCTGAACCAGATCAGGACATTTGACTGCATACCTCTCCCTCAGCAGCTGAAGAGTGATGACAGCAGGATCATGGTAGATGAATACGAACAGAAGAAGATATACAATGACACCATTTCTGCCCCTGACCTCACCATGCAGGAGGATATGTCCTTGGACCCATTCTTTGCCAGAACCATACACTTGACCCAAGCTTGGGTAGATGCACAGGTAGAGGCATTGGAGAAAAAGGGTGTTGCCATCACGGTGGACAACAAGAAGAAGGGGCAGGACATCCCCACAGACGAATATGATGACTTCCTGCTGGAGAAACAGAAGACCAAGGGAGAGAGGATTCCTCCATCACAGCAGCCAAGCAAGAGAGCCTCAAGAGGCAAGAAGGTGGAAAAGGGACCCAAAGGGGTCATAATTGAAAGGGCAGTGTTTACAACTGAGGAAGCAGCAGGAGCAGGATCAGAATCAGATTCTCCTCCCAAGCCCAAGAAAGCCAAGACAGCAGAGGCTGGAACCACAGAGACCCAAGAAGTGGGTCAATCATCCAGACAACCAGGCAAGGATATCCTCATGGAGGAAGAGCCTAAAGAAGAGGAGGAAGCTCCACTAGTAATTAGAAGAAAGAGGAGAGCTCCCCAGGTGTTGGTTCCTACCGCACCTAAGAAAACAAGAACCTCCATGAGAGGTGAGATGAGTCATCCCCCAGTGCAAGTACGAGGGGTAGGTAGTGAAGTGCAGAAGGAACTTCAGCACAATGTTCCACTTCCTACCATTGTCAAGTTCAAAACAGAACTTGCAGAAGAACAACAGAAGGAAACATCTCAGGCACAAGCAGAAAAGCATGTCTCGCTAGACGAGACAATAAACTTGTCTGATGACGAGGTGGTGCAGGATGTAGCTACACAAGAAATGGAAACACTTGTAGCTGCTGGCATCAGTGTGGCTCCTCACAAGCCTCCATCTGTCCAATCAACGCTTGAAGAGATGAAACAAGCAGAGGCGGAGCAAGAAAAGAGCCCAGAACCAGAGAAGAGCCCGGAGCAGGTAGCTCAGGACATAGGGCTGGACACACTGATTGCCGAGGTGATAAGTCTTGCAGTGGTAGACTTAACAGAAAAATAGGATGCAAGTCCTGAACAGCCAGCAGGATCACCTGATAAGGGCAACCTAACAAAGGAGATAGAGATGGCCGAAGCAGAGGGCCATGCTCTTGAATCAGGCCAACAGAGCCCACAAGATACATCAGCAGGACCTGCTATAGTAGAGGTCCAAGAAGCAAAGGCTGATGATGAGGAGAAAGAAGCGACACAAGATCCTGCTGATAAGGCGCAAGAGGTGGATGCTGTAGGTACAGAGCAAATAGCCGCTGCGGAACAGATGCCATCACCTCAGGCAGATCCTGCAATATTAAAGGTGGTGGAAATACCACCAGAAGTTGAAAAGCAAAAGGAGGATGATCAACCTCCACAGGGAGAAGAACTGGGGACAGATGAAATAATGAAGGAAAAAGATCATGATCATCATGATCTACCTACAGGTACACCACCAGGTTCCCCACACAGAGAAGATGCTCCCCCAGGAAAAGAAGCTCCTCAATAGGAGGAGGCGCCTCAGGATCAACAGCAGCAAGGCAAGCATCAAGAGCCGGAAAGAGAAAAGTCACCATCTCCACAACACATATTGGTGGAAACAGGAGATAGAGGTGAACAGCATCATGCTGCTGAGAAGCATGATCAGGTGCCTCCATGGTTAGAAAAGGAAGTGAATATTGAGGAGGAGCTGGAGATTCAAGAATTCGACGTCTCCACCCTGTTCACCGCGGATATAATGAAACCCAGGAGGAAGGCCAGGATGACTTCGGCCATCAAAAGAGATCCGGCGACAGGGAGAAGGACCGCACAAATTGCTGTGCCTGCAGTAGAGAAAGAAAAAGGCAAAATCACTGTGGATGAGTTCCAAATAAGCACAGTTGATCTGGGTTTTGCCAATGAAGAGTAGGAAGGTCAGGAGGGAAAAGACATCATTGACTCTCTAATTCAGAAAGTGAAAAGAGAGAAGGAGAAGAATAGGCAACATAAAGAGCACATTGCTCAGTTGCATGCATACATTAAGGGTTTAACCAACCCTGAGGATACCACAGGTGAAGCTGCAGTCCCATTGACTGCCATTTCTCAGGAGGAGGTATATAAACTGGACCTCATGAAACATGAGGTGTCCGTAATCAGAAAATGGGTGTCATCCACATTGGATGATGCTATTGAAATAATGAAAGGTTCTTTGAGGAGATGGAGCATATTGAGTGACTCCAAAACTAAGGCAGACAGGTTGCAGATGCAGGCCAGGAAAAGGTCTTATAAACTGGAGAAAATCCTCAGCCTGCTGGACGAAATAAGGCAGATAAATCCACAACTGCTTATCAGTAAGCAGGTGTTAAATAATAATACTGCATTATTAGTGGATATCTGGTATAAGGATGTACAGTTCGAATGTGGAGTCCTCAAGAGATGCAATATTAAGCTGAGGGAGATTAGCATGAGGCTACATGATTTAATGGGCATTGAAGCAGACATGCTCGAAGCATTAGAGGGCAAGGTGGAAGGGAAGATAGAGAATCAAGATGAAGATTCTACCCTCAAGGCTCTGCGTAATAACTTCCAGGTGGAAGATGATGGTCCGTTAGTCCACTTGACAGAAGAGATAATAAATAAAATGATGAGGATCAAGGTCAAGATGGAGACCTATAATGAGACACTACAGGACAGAAAAAATAAGCTGGATAACAGCAGGGATAAGTATGAAGCGCACAAACACGCCATCATCAAGGCAAAGACTCAAGATGGCGGAGGAATAGATCAAGTTGTGCAGTCATACGAACAAATCCAGAGCAGCATGCAGCCCCATATGCAGCAGTGTCATCATCCGGATAGCGAAAGTTCAGAGAGCGATGCACATGATGATGACCCGCGTGCATCAGATGAAGAGCATGATGAAGATACATCATGAAAGGGGAACATTTTGCATATGCAGTATAGATAGTTGCCAGCTGGCAACTTGTGCCTTTTTGTAAAATTAACAAGTCATGAAGTGGTGACCGTTGATTGGTATTGATAAATCTGATCCGTGGATCTTTTGTAATGGATTCCTCACCTTATTCTATAAAAGGTGGTGGAATGCCTTGTTATTTTCATTCGAAACTTAATTGAAATCTGATTGCTGAAATATTCAGGACTTATTTCAAAGCTGCTGTATATGTACATGTCTTTTGCATACTTAATGAAAGGGAAGAGTATTTTGATTACAAATCTTCGTAAATCTTGAGTAATCTGTGTCTAAATTCTGGATATATGCTTTGATTTGTTGCGTCCCTTGGAGTGCTCATCATGTTGCATGTATTGTTTTCATTCATTATCCTCTGAAGTTTGCATCAACTGTATCTAGCTGTGGAATGTCCTGGTGAACATATGGTTTGATTTCTTCTCCTCATGACAGTATCAAGCATGTATGTGGATCAAAAGCTAAAGGTTCAACTTAATTAGAAGTATTTCCTTTAATTTCTTTCAATTTCAGAGCATCTCACTATCACAATTGCAAATAAACTGATAATCTTAAGAAAACAACCCAAAATATGCAGACATCTCGTAGATAATCATAAATATTTAGCATATTTGAACACTAAGCATGCACAATTGAAAATATCATGCAAAGATTGAGGTATTTTACATCTTTTCATCAAATAGCTGCATAATTTGACTCCTCTGTAAGGAATTTCTGCAGGAACTTCATGATGACGGTGCATTTTCACGTAAGGCCCCAAAATGGAAACCGCAACTCACATTAACCACTGAGTAACGTCAGTCGATTAAGACCTAATCACCGGAGACTTGGGATAATGAATTCTTTGAATTCACTGTATCTTTCAAGATGAATAAAGGTTAATGTGTACTTTTATTCTATGTTTGTTTGTGACTAACATCATGACTAACAGTTCATCAGGATAATAAGGTGATCATAGAGTCTGATTGTAGTTCAGTTGATAATGATGAAACAGATCGCTTTAAATATTTTGAATTGTACTTATCCAGAGAGATGCAATGTTGCTAGATACAAGGCATACCTAATGAGGATATCCTGATTAAAGGTTGGTATAGGTTGCATGACGAAGCACATTCATAGAAAAGTTGTGATGCATGCTTGGACATGATGGAATTAGAAAGAGCTTACAGTGAGAAGGGATTATCTTCAACTGAGGTAAGTAATATATCTATCTATGATGATATTGACTCTTGTTTGTCATCTGCAGATATAGGAGAATCTGAATAAACTACACATCAGGATAAAGGTTGGATGCATAATCCATATGAGATCTTGATGTATGATGGAAATACTCATAGAAATGAAAATAGTATCACCCCAGGGACTGACTACTTAATTGAGTTAGAATATGAATTGTCAGATGAAGATAAAGGAAGTAACCTGACAAAGTTTGAGGAGCTTCTATCTAAGCAAATTCAAAAGCTTACATTGCAGGAGGTTTCTCCACATCACGCCTTAATTAAACGTTGGTGCATGCTCCATGAGGCATCACATTGTGAAACCACATGTGCCTTATGCCTACATATACTGAATAAGCAAGAGCAGCTTTGTTCAAGGAATCAGTTATCTGATAGCAAAGATATGTCGAAAGAGAAGAAGAAAGATATTGAAGTACATCAAGATGATGATAGAGATGATACAATAGAAATGAAAAGAAGAGAGGTATCATGTTCACATCAGTCACCAAAAATGAAAAAAGGTGAATCCCAAAAGTTGAAATGGATATCAAGTGGTGCAGCTACTAGAGCTAAAAAAAAAGAGAAGGTCCTGATAAGCCATTAACAAAAGATAAGCTATGGATCCTTAGGTTTGATGGATCCAAGTCTAAACAAGGAGCTGGGGTAGGCATAGACCTTATTGATCTAGTAGGAAAGTCCTTTTTGGGAGCATACAGATTGCAATTCCCATGCACCAATAATGTAATAGAATATGAGGCTTTAATTCATGGGTTGTTGTTTTCTCTTAAGAAGAAATTCGAGATTCTACATGTCCATGGAGACTCAGAATTGGTGGTAAAACAAGTAAGAAGCATCTATGCTTGTAATTACAAGAAGTTGTCCAACTATAGACATAGGGTCTAGGACTTGATTGAAGAATTTGATGCATTTAATATCACACATGTTCCTAGAGAACAAAATCATAGAGCAGATGCTTTGGCATAGGCTGCTAGTACATTAGAGCCTTTGTCCATTTTTGGATTAAAGAGATTTTTAGTTGAGCTGAAATCAATACCCTCCATACCTGATAATGTCACTAATCTTCAACTATTTGATGATGATCAGCATATCTTGGATTTCTTAGCAAACAGAGACATATTTGATGCACAAACCTTGGATGAGAAAAATTTAGAAGATCATACATGGGAAGAGGAAGAAATTATGGATTTACCAAGCAATAAGATCCCTAAAGGTATGATAGAACTAGAAAAGGCATTTGATTTGCATAATATGATGAAACAAAAGGATCTCCCCAAGACAGATGGAGGAGAATATTCACTAGTCAACATAGGACAAAATGAAGATGTAAGGAATGTCTTAATTGGTAAGGTCTGTACTGAAGAAGAAAAGGTAGGGATAACCCAAGCATTAAAAGATTATATTCATGTTATCGCCTGGACTTATGATGAGCTAAAGACATATGATACATCAATTATCACCCAAACTATTCCACTGAAACTAGATGCCAAGCCTTTTAGGTAGAAGCAGAGACCAGTCAATGCACTGTTGGAACCTATTATCTTTGAAGAAGTTAAGAAATTGCTGAATGCCAAGATCATATTTCCTGTCAGGCACTCAACATTGGTGGCCAATTTGGTTCCAGTGAGAAAGAAAAATGGTGACATATGCTTATGTGTAGACTTCAAAAATTTGAATAGGGCCTCTGAAAAGGATAACTATCTGTTACCCTCATTGGATGAAGTTTTGCAAATAGTGAATGGAGCACAAATGATGTCCTTCCTGGATGGTTTCTCAGGATACAACCAAGTAATGGTGGACAAAATAGATAGATTAAAAATAACATTCACCACCAAGTGGGGAATATTCTCTTATAGTCTCACGCCTTTTGGCCTTATCAATGTTGGAGCCACATTCCAGCGTGAAATGGACATAGCATTTAGAGGCCTGGTTGGCAAATGTATAGTTATATATATGGATGACCTGACCATCTTTTCAAAGAAGAGAGGTGACGACATAGAAGACCTCAGAAAGGTACTCAAGAAATGCGAATAATATGGTATCTCACTAACCACAGGTAAGTTACTTGGTCACCTAATATCAAAAAATGAGATCACCATTGACCCTGCTAGGGTAGAATCCATTATGAAGTTGCAACTTCCTGGGAGTAAGAAGGAACTTAAATCTTATTTTGGTAAGATAAATTTTGTAAGAAAGTTTATCATAGGATTTGCAGATATTGTTAGGCCACTCAATGCAATGCTTAAGAAAGATGCCAAGATCGAATGGACACCTGAAGCAAAGGCTGCATTTGAGGACATCAAGAAAGCCATATCAGATGCACCTGTCCTGATCAACCCAGACTACACAAGAGAGTTTTATATTTATTCATTTGCTTCAGAGCATACATGTGTAGCAGTCTTGACATAGAGGAATGAAGCCAAGGAAGAAAAACCCATAGCTTTCATGAGTTCTCCATTTAAAGATGTAGAGATTAGATATATGGATGTTGAAAGACAAGCTCTTGCTTTGGTCAAAGTAGTAAAGAAATTCAGGCATTACATCCTGAGAAGTAAGGTAATTGTTGTGGTACCTAATGCAACAGTAAAAATGCTCCTGATGCAGAGTGAACCTGGAGAGAAAAGAGCCAAGTGGATAATAGTTATCCAAGAATATGACATGGACATAACACCCATGAAATTGGTCAGGGGGCAAGCCCTAAGTTAGATGATTTCTGAGATTGATCCTAACATAGTGAGTCAACAATATGTTGTGAACACTAAAGAAAACAAAGAATGGTATTCTGATATCAAACATATCCTGATCACTAGGAGATGTCCACTGAAGATGCAAGCTTCTCAAAGGAGAGATCTAAAGATAAGATCACAAAAATACATTATCAAAGGAGTCCCCTTCAAGAGGAATTATGAAGGAATATACCTTAGATGTCTAGACAGACCAGAAGCAGATAAGGTTCTCAAAGAGTTACATGACAAATTTGGAACAACACATGGCTCCCATTTAGCCACTGTACATGCTATCCTGAGAACAGGATATTACTGGCCCATAATTTTTAAGGACACTGCTAAGCACATCAAATCTTACCACACTTGTCAAGTTGTTGCCAATAGGGAGAGATATGTTGCTCAACCCCTGTAGCCAGTTATGGAGATGCACCCATTTACCCAATGGGGCATGGATTTTATAGGTCCTATTAATCCTCCATCATCTTCAAGCCACAGGTATGTTTTGACAATCACTGATTATTGCACCAGGTGGACTAAAGCAGTCAGCAGCAAAACATGCACTCTAGAGGATGTGATTAAGTTCCTAGAGAAAAACATAATAACTAGGTATGGAGTTCCATATGCTCTTGTATGTGATAATGGGTCAGCTTTTGCATCATTGAGATTGTCTAGTTGGGCTTTTGATTATGGAATCATGTTGAAATTTTCTTCAAACTATTATCCCTAGGGAAATGGCTTAGCAGAGTCAACAAACAAAAATTTATTGAGTATAATACAAAAATTGATAGAAAAGAACCCTAGGGAATGGAATACCCTACTTAAGTATGCCTTGTGGGTGGATTGAAACAAAATGAAAGTTGCTTTAGGAAATTATCCTTACCACTTAGTGTATGGGGTGGATCCCATCCTCCCTGTTAATCTCAAGATCCCCACATTATAGTTTGCACAAGAATATTTGGGCATAGATAATAAGCAAGAAGTTAGGTTGCTACAACTCATGCACCTATAAGAAAAGAGAGATAAGGTGATTTATCAATTCACCAAACATTAGGCTACTGTCAAATGTTGGTTTGATAAAAGAGCCAAGATAAAAGCTTTTAGGATTTTAGACCTAGTCCTAGCTTGGGAAAAAGCACATGAAAAGAAAGGTGATCATTGAAAGTTTGATGGTCTTTGGATAGGTCCTTTCCAAATTTTAGAGATCCTAGGAGATAGTACTTACAAACTCAAGACCCTAACAGGTGAGGATGTTCCATTGCCAGTCAATGGAAAATTCCTTAAACATTATTTCCAAGCTTAGACAGGGTCATGTCATGATACTGTAACATAATGTACATTTTGTATAGTTGTTTGTATAGCTTGCTTTGTGTGTTTGCTTTTGGTTTGTTGGTATTGAGTCTTTGCTTTGATTTGGCAAGATGGTGCACCTTTTCACTATAGAGCACCACTGAAATTGTTAGAATTCAAAAGTTGGATATAAGTTTTTACATAGACTGTATCTCATGTTAGCAAGTATCGCTGATCAGGTCTGTGATACCCTGTTCATCAGTATTACTTTTCTTACTCAAGGAGATCTTCACATGACACACCTAATAGCCTTGGGTTTGTTGAACATACTAGTGTGGAGTTAAGTGAAAAATCAAAAGGTTGCCCTTGCTACCATTGCAATTCCCAACTTAAATCAGCAAGTGACTACACTTTGCAAAATGTGCTTACACGATGACATCTTATGAATACCAAAAAAAAAGAAATATACTAAATATCTAAAGAGAAATTAGGCCATCTAAGTAACCTTACCGAGGCTATGGACACCTGCTGGTAGTGGGGTTCTACTTAGGGGAATTGCAAAGATAACCTTGCCGAGGCTATAGACGCCTGCTGGCAGCAAGGCTCTATCCAAGTTGGCTATGAGGGATAAATCAAATTATGTAGCTTAACTCTGTCACTAGTGTTTTCAACTCATCTTCAAGATGAGGGATATGAATCACATGCACACACTTGATCCCTTCCAATACATTGTTCCATTGATGAATATGATACCATCCAGAAGATGATGATGCTTACGCTTAACAAGAGACGGAGCATAATGTTTTAACTTATCCTTACCTCTTGAATTATTGGAATTTCATTGTTTTCTTTAGTGGCAAGTTGTTGTATGGTTACACAACACACCCCATTTTGTCTTAGTAAAACAGGGACCCAACTTTTTTGGCTTTCCCTTGTTTTTCTTGCTTTCGGTGGTACAGTAAAAGTCAAGTATCAAATGCAAAGAGATATCACCCCCGGGTATGCATAGACCTCATAAAGGAAGGTTAAATGTTGAAGTCAAATTCTGCCATCATGAACCCCATAATGTGAAAGAGCGCAAAATTCTAAGCAGGTTTGCCTTTTGGATCACCCTGAAATTCTTTAAGTGTAGGAAGTTATGCTTGGTCAAAGTTTGGTCAAACCAGATATTCCCAGAGAGTCATCACATTCCCTAATATCCCTGATATTCACAAATATACCTGATATATGTTTTAAAGAAGAAAGACCCGATATCCACATATTTGTTAATGCGCAGATGTCAAATTTAAATGCGAGAAGGCATCTACCTGTCAAGTACCCGCACATAGTCATATTTCTTTATATCCCTCATATTCGTTAATATGTGGATCACCTTCAGATATAAAGTAAACACTTAACATCGACATTGTCCTTAATATCCATCATATTAGTTAAGATCCCTGATCTTCCTTAATATGATGATGATGTCATCCTAACTCGATATAAAGAAAACCCGATATGACAATGACGTCATCAATATGCCTGACACCAGGAGGGTCATCTATTTCTCAATATCCCGCATATTAGCTAACATGCTTGATCTTTGTCAATATGATGATGACATCATATCCCAAGTGGATTTGAAATATTAACGATGACAATGATGTCATCCTGATCTTTCAAATGTAGGGGATGTTTCGCAAAACTAAGATCCCTGATATTCCTTAATATCCTCATATCCACACTTGAGGCACGTAACACATAGATCCTTGAAAACCAATAGGAAACTGCCACGTGGCACACTGACCCAATCATGTTAGCATCTTACATTATCACGATTGTCAAATAGGGGTATGATAACCCGATTTTAGTCATTGGTCAACGGTTGGTCATCTTCATGATGACGTTGTCATCATCTTCCCAGATATCAGTCATATTTTTTAATATCCCTGATATCTGTGAATATGCAGCCCCGCATTAAATACCAGTATAACGGTGGTTGAACCTTTCAAAATTTCAAATAATCTCCCGCCACCTGTTAACATCTCCAGCACTTGGGTGTTGATCAATGGATACCAATAGAATGACATTAATCACACCCTAATTTGCCATTGCTTTTGATTAAAAGTAAGGATTTAGGCTCACTTTTGAATTTATCAATTATTCAAGCAAAATTATAGAGTTACTGTGCAATCAAGGTTATATTACTGTAACTTGTGAAAGTAACAGAACGGGTGCGGATTTGAATGACAAACGAAGGAGAGTATCTGCAGGGTAAACGCGTGCATCCGGATATCAATTGAATAGTAAAAAGGGTAGCAGATATCAGGTATGTAACGACAAAACCCTCTTTTGTCATTTATGGATAAAATGAATAGGTAAAATTGTTTTTACTGCAGTAAACCAATATGATGATGCATGAAGTGTATCAAATGAAGATCAAAACATCAGGATATTCATGTTATAGTTAAATTGTATGATCACATGACATGTTAGGGTAAGATATACATGTATTTCATCACAAGATTTAATGGTGCTCTAAAAAAATAGGTCGGATGTAGAATTCCTGAAACCCATGTGCATACAACCAGAGGGAATTGCATTCAGATATGGTCAGATAAATGACACCCATCTGGGGAATACTGATTTGGATGTATGGATGACAAGGTCAGAATAGGGAAGCGGAGAACCCCTGTTTATTAATATTTACAGCTCAGGCATGTGGCATGCAGGAGGGTTTTGATGCAGAGCAGGGGTATAAATTATTCAAACTCACTCAAACAACTATCCACAAGAATCTTTAGCCATAAAACAATAGGCTTTCCTTCACAAACTACCCTTAATCCTTGTAGCCCTCCAAAATAACTTATTTTGGAATAACTTTCGGAAAAGATCTTGAAACAAAAATAAAAGGGCAATTTTAGATACCCTTTATTCCCTTTGACAACATATCCAATTTTCATGTGGGGTTGTTTTGGAACACTAAGGCCAAATCTTGACTATCCTACTCTTGACTAGGCTTAAAGTGGTGCATCAAATAGGATTTTTCGGCCATAATTTTCAAACCAGAACTGATCTCCAAGAAAGAAAACTTGATTCAAATACCTATTTGGCCCTTATTTAACATATCACAAAATTAGGGTAGGTTATTTTGTACGGAGACCCTCGAATTTGGACTATTTTCCCTCAAATTAGGCCTACTAGGGTTTCACACATGTTTTAGTAAAATGGACATAACTTGCTCAAAACAAAATGAAATTGAGTGCAACAAAAAGAAGTAGAACTAGATTCAATTATATTTCCAACCATACCACATGCAGGTCATACAAATTCTATATAGATCTATACCAAGCTTTGAAACAACTAAATAATGTTTAGAAAATGTAGAAAACAGAGCACTTTTATTAATTTTTGTGCAAAACTTCAACCACCCAACTTGTGTCGACCATTTATAGGTTAATACAACATGTTTCCATCAGTTTCTAACTAATTTTTCAACTTCCACCTTTTAGTTTCTTCATTTACAACATGTGACTCTTCAAATTCCACCATTTTGCAACTTTTGACAATTTTTAACATTTGTAAAAATGACAACATGGACTCACCAAAACTCCTAATGACCTAACATGGACTCTAACACATCCAAAATGGTCTTAAATGACCTTATTACAAGTATTCAACACCAACAAACCCAAAATTCAAACTTGACCCCTAACAACCTATTTAACCAAGGTGCTCCTGCACCATACTCCCCAAGAAAAAAATTGAGTTCCACCTCAAATATGAATCTTCTTTCTTGTCTTCCAATTCCTTTTCATGCATGCATTGTTTTCATTTTGTTGGATCTCAAATACATTTGTATCAAATGGTGCACTTGTGCTTTTTGGTCCAACAACATGCTTCTTGAGCCAAGGCCAACGTGGTACAATGTAGCCATGTGCTTGTGTTTGTTTTCTTGTTCTAGATTGACCTTGGATGGCAATTGTAAATTTACTTTTGCTATCATCCACTTTGTCTTCTTTACTTGCACAGGAAACAAACATATTAAAGAAATCATATTCTTCTTCTTCATACTTTACTTCTTCATCCACCTTATGTTGTTTGCCACACATTCTTTTCTCTTCATTATTCTCCAAAATCTTTAGCTGCACCTCAACCATACTTAGCCATTCATTTTCATTTTTGAATTACTCATCCATTCTTCCATTCTCTTTGACATCAACATTCTCAACTCTCAGTTCTTCTCCTAAGAACCATGCTATCTCCTTATCCTCCATAACTATCTTCTCTCTTTGGACTATCCTTGAGTCCTCTACAGCTTCTTTTACTGTCTCTTCTTCTTCTTCTTCCTAAACATCACCCACCTCAACATCAATGTCACTATTGCTTTCATAAGTTTGAGCAAATTCAAAAGAAAACTCTCCCATTTCTCGTTCAACTGATTTTTCAAACAACATGTTGTTTTCAAAATTTGTTACCTCAACCATTACCTCATTTGGCTTTGCTTCATATTGTTGTATTGTTGTCTTCTCACTTAACAATAAGCTTTCAATTCCTATGCACTCATCCTTCAAGGTTGTTAATGCAAATTTCATCCCATCTTTGTCCATAATGTCACATGTTGTTTTTTATGTTATGCTTCGCTGCCCTATTATAATGCCACAACCTTCCAAACACAAGGTGACATACATCCAAATGCATAATATCACAAACTATTTCATCCTTATAACCACCTATGTGAAACTCAACTTTGCATTGCTCATTTACAATTACCTGATTACCAGTTTGAAGCCAACTCATAGAATAGGGTGTGGGGTGTGGTATTCTTTTCAAACCCAATTTATCTACCATGTATTTAGAAACAATATTATCCATGCAGATATTTGAAATCACAACTTGACAACATTTACCTTTGGACTTGCAAGTAGTTTGGAATAAGCTTTCATTTTCCATCTTGCTTTCTTTCTTGGCTGCAATTTCTTCCTCCTCTAGCTTCTTAGCTAACTTGAACAATGTATTTAACAATGATGATTCCCTTTTCCCATCTTTCTTCTTATTAAAAGCCATCCTTAAACATCAAATCTCACTAAACCACATTAGCCAAAAGAATAAATCATTCCCAAAAATATTCTAGATCTGATACCAATTTGATGTATAGTAGGGGTATAAATTGTTCAAACTCACTCAAACAACTATCCACAAGAATCTTTAGCCATCAGACAATAGGCTTTCCTTCACAAACTACCCTTAATCCTTATAGCCCTCCAAAATGACTTATTTTGGAATAACTTTTAGAAAAGATCTTGAAACAAAAATAGAAGGGAAATTTCAGATACCCTTTATGCCCTTTGAAGACATATCCAATTTTTAGGTGGGGTTGTTTTGGAACACTGAGGCCAAATCTTGACTGTCCTACTCTTGACTAGGCTTAAAGTGGTGCAACAAATAGGGTTTTTCGGCCATAATTTTCAAACTAGAACTAAACTCTAAGAAGAAAACTTATTCAAATACCCATTTGGCCCTTATTTAATATATCTCCAAATTAGGGTAGGTAATTTTGTACGGAAACCCTCGAATTTGGATGATTTTCCCTCAAATTAGGCTTACTAGGGTTTCAGACCTGTTTTAGTAAAATAGACATAACTTGCTCAAAACACAATGAAATTGAGTGCAACAAAAATAAGTAGAAATTAGATTCAATTATATTTCCAACCATACCATATTTAGGTCATACAAATTTCATATAGATCTGTACCAAGCTTTGAAACAACTAAATAATGTTTAAAAAATGCAAAAAACAAAGCACTTTTATTGATTTTTGTGCAAAACTTCAACCACCCAACTTGTGTCGACCATTTCTAGGTTAATACAACATGTTTCCATTAGTTTCTAACTACTTTTTCAACTTCCACCTTTTATTTTCTTCATTTACAACATGTGACTCTTCAAATTCCACAATTTTGCAACTTTTGGCAATTTTTGACAACATGGACTTACCAAAACTCCTAATGACCTAACATGGACTCTAACACATCCAAAATGGTCTTAAATGACCTTATTACAAGTATTCAACACCAACAAACCCAAAATGCAAACTTGACCCCTAACAACCTATTTAACCAAGGTGCTCCTGTACTAGGTTTCCTTATGCAATGGAGGCCACAGAGCTGGTAGTCGAATGTGCACATAACTATAATACCAACACCAAAAAGGTGGAGAAGCATGGTCAGGTATATGCAGACTTTTCAATCGAGGGTATCATTGCAGCCTTCAGTTTGCCCAAAGGACCTCAAGTATGTGGAATAAATTTGGAGAAATTAGAAAAGAAGTACAACAAAACTGAGGAGTGCAGAAAAATAATGTACTCATGGAGAGCCAATGATAGCACATACAAGGTTGCTGCAAAATTACCTGTGCATCTATATAAGTTTCATTTTGCACCTGAATTTCAATATATGATGGTGATGCTTTGCTGCATGACTGGAAGACCAAATGCTAGAACCTTTGAGAATTGGATGTATGGCCTCATGAGAATGGTGGCAGATACAAATGAAAAACCCTAGTGGGCCAGAATCATAAGTGATAGCCTGGATGAAGGAATGAGAAAGTTGGGAGGAAAGGCCAACATGTTCCATATGACTTCTTATGTTGTTTATGTATGTGCATTCAAAGGCACATTTAATGGTCTACAAACAGTAGGTAGGGTTGGAAGTAACCCTAGAGATGTAAACATATGGGATCACTATCCACAACTAAAATAGAGGAATTCTCTCCAGCACTACTGGAAAGTAAATGATTCATTCTCCATGCATTTAGTAAGAACTATGGAATAGGATAGAGCTAAGAGGCTGATCATGGAAGCTCAAGCCATGATATACAAGCATGGGGCTTGGTTTATCCAATTCCCCACATTTACCTATATGAGGAGAGGGTTTTACTAGTCAACCTCTTATATTGCCAAGATATCCGAATGATAACATTATCCTGATGGAGATAGCTAGGCAGATACTGCCTTCATTTGAGGCCTCTATGGAAAAGGGTAAAATACCTAATATTTTATTCCCAATCATGATTGGATGGTACATGTGCCCCGACAAGGAAAGTGTCAAGGAAGTAATAGGGGGACTACAGTTAATGTCTTTGCAGCCTTTCTCACTGTCCAGACCATATGACCCATATGGCAGGATGCAAGCACTCTATAAAAAGCCAATGCATCAGATGCATCTTGAAGACTATTGGGCTAACTATGATGATGAAGTGGAAGTGAGATGGAGGGGCTTCCAAAGTCTCTTTGAAACAGATCTGTACATTGGACTACATATCAGTGCCTATACAACTACATGAAGATGATGGGAACATCATGTCTCAAGAGTATGAGACTAATAAAATATATAATGAGACTATATCCTCCCATGACTGGGATCAGCTAGAAGAGACCTCATTAGACTAGATAACATAGAAGGTCATATCATTGACCAAAGACTGGGTACAGGCAGAAGTTACAAAGATAAAGAAGAAGGGGATGGCTCTTACAGTTGACAATAAGAGGAAAAGATGAGAACTGATAGATGAGGAATATGATGACTTCCTCAAGGAAAAGAGAGCATCCAAGGGAGAGAGGAAATAGAGTAAATCTAAAAAGGGAAGCCAAGTGGGTGGGGTGACAATCATTCGTTATCCTCAATCTAAGGAAGATATAGACTCAACTTCTACTATAACCACCTCTCATGCACCCACAAAGAAACAGGAACCTGCTCCAAAGCCTATACCTATGGTTATAGAGGAAGGAGAAAGCACTGACGATGATGATCTCTTGATAAGTAGGAAAAATAAGAAAATTTAGGAGATGCCTCAGAAATAAGCATCTGTAATGAGGGGAGCAGTAGGAAAGAACCCCACCATCATACTAAAAGGGGTAGGTGGTGAAGGAATCAAAAGAACTATGCAGCATGAGGTTCTTATTCCTAACATAGTACATTTCAAGACAGAAATGGCAGAGGAACAGAGAAAAGAAAGGCAAAATAGGAGAGATGATGTGCCTTTTCGATTGGATGAAACAATAGATTTATCAAATGATGATATTGTGAATGAAGTATCAGCTAGTCCTATGGAGGCATTAGTTAAGAACACCAAAATGATGCCTCATGGTACTCTGATGGTAAAAGAGAAGGGCGAAGAAGATGAGACAGTAGAGGGTAACCTTAAGATGATAGCACAGCAAATCAGTCTGGTAGGATTAATGGATCAAGTTACCAGCCTGGCTGCAATAGACTTGACATATCAGGGTGAAGATGACCAAAATAAGGATAAGGACATTCCTCTAGAACAAAAGAAATTAGAGGTTAATGTACAAATGGAGTATGAAGAGGTAGCTGATTAGAAGGATGATCAAAATAATGAGCAGATACCTAAGAAGGAGCTAGACAAAATGGAGATAGAAAAGCCCTAAGATCCTAATGAAGTAAATGTATCAAAGATTGAGGAACAAGGCTCTTAGATGGGTGGTGACCAAGAAAGAAAGAAGATATGGATGAAGAAAGTCACAATGGTCAGAAAGGAATGACAGAACATAGCAATCCTAATGCTCATGCAGATCCACCATCACAAGGAGAGTAGGATGAAGTTGAAAAAGGTACATAAGAAGTCCCTACTCATGAGGAAGAGCATGAAGAGGAAGTACCCAATGAACAAGAAAATGAACAATCACCACCGAGGGTGGAGCAGAACATAGAATCATAGAATGTTCAAATTTGACATTCAGATCAGCAAGGGTTCACTAATGATGTACCATATTGGCTACAACAAGAGGTACATGCATATCCACCTAGTGTTGTACCAGAGTTTGATATTGCTTCATTATTTATAGCTAATACAGTTAAACCAAATAGAAGGGCTAGGGCCACCTCAACCATAAAGAGAGGTTCAACAACAGGTAGGAGGATAGCTGAAATAGCTATACTTGTGGTAGCTAAAGCCAAAGGAGAAATAAGTGTTAATGAGTTTCAGATGACCACTATTGATTTGGGCTTTGCTACAGAGGAACACGAGGGCCAAGAGGCCAAAGACATCATTGATTATTTATTGAAAAGTGTAGAAAGAGAAAAGAACAAAAATAAGGTGAACGAGGAGCACATTGCTCAACTGCACACATTCATAAAGGGGTTGATAGATCCTAATAATATGCCAGTCAACACTTCTACCCCACTGACCATTATATCACAAGATGAGGTGACTAGACTGGATATCATGAAACATAAAGCACATACGATGGACAATTGGTTCATCCAATTCATTGCAGAGGTAGAGAAGGTGATAAGAACCTCTCTCAATAATTGGAACATGCTTAGCACATTGAAGAGCAAGGGGGACAAATTACAAAAGGAAGTCAAGCAGAGATCAATCAAAATTGAGAAACATCTGAATGCCCTGACAGAAATGAAGTGCATAGATGTTAATGTTCTAGTTTCCAATAAAATACTAAACAACCAGACATCCAAGTTGTTAAACATATGGTATGAAGATACCAAGTTTGAGAGTGATGTACTTAAGAAGTGCAATGCAAAGTTAAGAGATATCAGTGTTAGATTGCACAAACTCCTGTCTAATGAGGCATAAATTTTAGAAGCCCTTGAAGAAAAGGTGGAAGGGAAGATTGAAAATCAAGATGAAGACTTTGCAATAAAAGCCTTCCAAGACAATTGCAAACTTTCTGTAGATGACCCCCTACATCATCTATCAGAGGATACAATTAATAAAGCCATGTGGATGAAGGCAAAAGTGGAAAAGTATAATGAGATGTTGAATAGCAGAAAGAATAAATGGTGTGCATTACAAGCATAGTTAAAATGACAAGAACATGCAGTCAAGAAAGCCAAAGTCCAGGATGAAGGGGAGATTGAAAGAATAGTGCAATTATATGAGCCCATCAGGGGACATATAAGTCTGGCTACAGAAGAAGAAAACTTATCTACTAATGGGGAAGATAAAGAATAGGCAGGATGCACATGATCATGTGGAGGATATGATACCAGATGGTTGCCAACTGGCAACCTGTGCCACATGTACTGTTGACTTAGTCAAAGAGTGATATGATTTGTTGATCTTAAATGATAAATCTTGATCATAGGATCTTTGTAACCGCCTCCTCCTCTTATTCTATAAAAGGGAGATGGAGTGCATTTTTTGATTGATTTGAAACTTAATTGAGATTAGATTGCTGAAGCATTAGGACTAATTCTCATAGATGATTGTAAATGTACATGTCTTTTGCATACTTAATGAAGAAAAAGATCTAGATTGCATACAATCATAAACTTTGAGTAATCTGTGAATGAATTCTTAACTTGTACTTTGATTTGATGCGTCCCTTGGAGTGCGATTCATTTTGTGCATGTTGCTTTCATTCCTTTTCCATCAAAGTTAGCATCAACCATACTTAGCTGTGGAACATCCTGGTGACCCTATGGTTTGATTTCCTTCTCTTCAAGATAGTATCTGGAATGTATATGGATCAATAGCTAAAGATTCAACCATTTTAGTAAAGTTTAACAAGCATTCATTTACAATTTGTTTAATTTAATTTAGAATCATCATCATAATTGCAAATTCATAGAAAACATAAAGCAAATATAGTTAAATATGCTAATATCTCAAAGAAAATTAAATATACATAGCATATTTGAGTTAAAAAGCATGTATAATTGAAAATATCATGCAAATACATACAAATCCTAACAACAATCATGCAACTATCTGCCTATGAGTACATTGTTTAGATAAATTCATGTGCAGAGGTGAAATTTAGACAATAGCAGTTGATGATCAGAAGAATTGATCAAAATTAGAAAATATCCTCATCATCTGTTAGATACAATAGGATTAATCTTGTCTGTTAAAAGATTTACAGAAAGCAGGTGAAAGAGCAGGTGTTCAAGCATTAGTTCTTGGAATAAAAAATATAAGGCCCCTTGAATGGAAAATAGAATGGTACATCAAACCAATGAGCAACATCAATAGTTTATGAACTAATCCACAAAGACTTGGGATCATGAATTCTTTGAATTCATCGTATCTTTCAAGATGATAAAGGGTTGATTTGCAATTATTTATTTATGTGTTTTTGTGGTCCTAACATCATAACCAATAGGAGGGTGATCCCTAGACAATATTTATCAAAAGCTCGTGCCAATTACTATCAAATACTGTGAACAACATATTTGTTCTATGCAAATTTACTTGAGGATTATGAAAAATATGAAGACCTAGATTAAATCATTCAAGCATTTAAAATTTCTAAAGACCATAGAACAAAGTGAAATGTCAATCTAACAAACACTTCCAACTGAAATATAAATATTTTCAAAGGTGTTTGAGCTTGTTTGATCCTGGCTTTGAAGGTCATACACGGTGTTAGGACAGTAAAAATTTTAAAATTTTACTGTTTTCTCACTCAATCATGTTTGAACACAATCCTAAAAAATATCCCAAAAATCATAATAAAATTTTTTATTCATCTCACAAGGTGTCTATAGATGAGCAGTGTTAAATTTCTTCAAGGCCAATCTATCGGCAAGATGTTGTGTTGTTTACACCGATACATAAGGAATCATTTGAAAATAACCATCGGCATGAGAATAGAGATCGGAAAGAGATTTATAGAAGTCACCGATGGAATAAGTGATACCGATGACTTTACATCGGCAAGAAAAGCGAGTGGTCATACTGATCGGTATGATAGATAACTATCAGATGACCTTTTAAAAGTTGCCCCGACGGTATATATCATACCGATAAAGTATTTCGGCAAGAGTCTCACCGAACATCCTGCGGAGGTAATGAAGCAAATGACCATCGGTAAGAAGTAAACTATCGGGATAAGATACAAGGAAGTTTCTGATACTAAATGTCTTGGCGATAAGAGAGCTTTCGGCAAGACTCACAGCGATACTATTATCTATCGGGATGACTCAACATATCGGAACAAGGGAATTAGGTCTCGCCGATTCACAAGTCACAGCGATCAAAAGGTATCGGTGATACTTTGACATACTCTGCCCGATAAAGAATATGAAAGAACCATCGGTGAGATGATTCGGATCGGGTTATCTTTTGAAAGCTATCCCGATAGTATGTTTCACTCCGATGGGTATGCTCTATTGGCAAGACATTAAAATAGTCATTCCAATCCAAAGTAATATGACTATCGGTGGGACAACAAGAGTCGGGGAAACATAATTATGTTATCCCGATAGTATTAATCATCCCGATAAACAAGTCATATCGGTAAGACTCATTACATCGGAGTGAAATCTAAATCATATGGCGATGAATGAAGTCATGTCGATGGTCGCACCCACTTGAAGATATGACATTTCATAGCGTCGGGAATACAAATAAGGGGTCACACTGATTGATTGTTTGCGCCATAAAAATACTAAGGTCGCCCAGACATTTCAAAATTCACGTCGATAAGAGGAGTTATGGCGATGTGACATTTCACAGTGATGAACATTGAATTGATCAGATGATTAAATACAAACGGCTACGAAATTTCTATGATCATTATAGTTGCAAAAAACCGTCCAAGAAGAGAATACAGAAGAGCTCTTAAGGCGAAAGTAGAGGATTCCAATTCCAGCCACCAAACGACAGGTACATATACACAAACCACTGTATAGCCTGTATTTAAATTCTCTGCCAAAGTTTTAAAATGGAAACTCTGGGGAAGGGAAAAGGCAGAAAGTTACAAGGGGAAACCAGTAAACCCAAGAAACAAAAAACTGAACAAACCCCTGAGGAGAAAGTAAAAGAGAGAAAACTAAACCAGAACCTAATTGATCAATTCCCTGGGTCAACTCCCAAGGCCAGAAGGTCTGCCCAACTCAGGGCAGAAGTGGAGAAATTAGAAGATAAACACAAACGCCTGGGAGAAATTTGGACCCCAATTCGGGGATATGAACTTTTCAGATTCCACTACAAAAGAAGGTTTAGGAATGCTCCTGTGTCAAACCCATGGCACATGAATTTAGGAAAACTGGTTGTACCCAATGTATTCCTGAATGTGGAACTCCTTCAGTTACTTGCCAGACATTATAATTCAAACCTGAGAGCCATCTGCAACCCATAGGGAGAACCAATTGTGCATTTGTCAAAAAATGTTATTTGTGAGGTGTTTGATTTAGATGATTTATGCACTGTCCCTATCATTTATGAAGATCTGGATAAGGAGTATTGGAGAATGGACACAACTTACAATGGATGGAGGTTACCCATTCATAGGCCCAGGATTGAAGGAGAAGTGATGCCCTTAACTGAAAATGATGGCCCTCCCTTTCATGTAGCCATATTTGAACCATATATACAATATACCTATTACTCTGTAGGCCAAATCCTGGGTTTAGAGGTCCCTGAGTTCATGACTATTCCTCTGATGGTCATAGCCTCTGACATTCAGTGTCATAATGCAAGGCAATTTGATTATGCTTCCTATATTGCTAATAGAATGGACTCTGGTCTATCTGCAATAAAAAATAGTGCTCCAGCATGCTCTTTTGAGCATTACTCAATGCTTATGCACATGGTGTTATATTATGGCCAGGAGGTAGGGTTATGGCCAACTGAGTTTCAAGTTATTGCTGCAGATAAGAAAGGGGAAAAGATACCTGTACAACTGTGGACTAGAATTTGGGAAAGTAGATATGCCCATTCCAGCTATGCTCAATTTGAAGAGCATTGTGTAAAAGTACTGTATAGGTATTTTAATCACCCCTGTGAATATTCAATTTCAACTGAAATAAAAAGATTCCTCAGACCAAAAGATTTTGGTGGCCCCCCTACTGTCACTCATAATTGGGGAGATTGGTATTGCTTTGAGGATGCTACTATGATCAGAGTTTATGGTTTTGAAGATGCTCCATTCATATTGCCCAAGACTGTCCCTGACAGGCTTGCATATCTGGAGATAATTAGGCAAATGCATTGTTCAAATGTGATGCATTTGAGTTCACATGACAAACAATCGTTTATGCCCAGCACCTTATGTTTTGGATATTTTACTGTAGTTTCAAAAGAAGGTTACAATCTCATTATGGATAAATTGATGCATTATAACATGATGACTGCTGAGATAAGAAAAGGATTTGACCCTGAAGGCTTTATTGATTCTGCAAGAAGAAAACAAAATCTCAGTGGATACATGCACATACATTATCCACATGATGATGTCATTAGAAATTTGGAAGAAGCAGAAGTCGAATTGGTGGTAGAAAAATATAATAGGGATCTAGATGAAAAGAAAAAGTAGTTAGCAAAAATTGAGGTTGTATCCTCTGAAGATGAAGAACTGACAGGGCAAGAACAGCCACCTGATAAAAAGGTAGAGATGTCCAAGAGGAAAATGCAACAATATCAGCCTCCTGTTGTACTACATGATGAGGAGGGGTCTGCTGATGAGGATCCACGCCAAATAGCCTATGATTCTTTCATTTCAGATGATAAGTTTATTCAATCAAAGGAATTTAAATCATTTTTGTATAAATACAAAGGGAAAGAAATCAGAGAGACAGTAGATGATGTTTTTGCTGATAACGAAAACAACTATTAGACACGCTGAAGGAAACAGTAGATAAAGAAATGCAAGACATGATACCTAGCAAGGGTAGACAGTTGCTTAAAGATGCAGGGGTCATGATTTTTCCTGGTCTGGATTTAAATTCTGCTTTGGTTTTTGATAGTTTTCTAAATAACACAGATGATAAGTATAAACTTACTCCAGAAGGAGTTAATGAAGTATATATGGGAACAAGGTATAATAATGATGAAAATTCCTTGATGATATGGGCGTTATACCCTCCCCATAAGAAGACGGCCATCATAGATACTGAAAAGACTTTTGGCCATGTTATGACTTTGAAAGCAGGGGAAACTGACCCTATAATTATAGCTGACATTGGTATCAATGTTGCCAAATTGAATAAAGCACAAGCTCAAATGTTGATCAAAGAAAGGGATGCATACAAATTGAATTGTGAAAGACTGACAAAAGAAAATGATTACTTGAAGGATGCTGTTAAGAGTACTTTTGGCCAGTCTACAAAAAGAATAACTCAAGGTGAGAGCTCACAGGGCATTCAAGTGTTATCCCCTGATCAGGCAACCCAAATTCAGATGGATGCATTTGTTACAATACTGCAGAGCAGGTATGCAAACATGGTGCAATGGTTAAACCAGTTTTTGGATAACTTCTCAGAGAATCATAAAGCAGTTCAAGAACATGAAAGACTTGAAAAGAGAATACGAGAAAAATTGACTGAGATACAAAATAGGAGTACTGCTGATAGTACAGATATCTCTGATGCAAAAGCATTTCTCAAACAGCATCAAAATTACTATGACAAACTTAAAGCTAATGCTAAGGAAGGAAATGATGTCTCAAATGTAGGAGTGTGTAGGATATTTAAAGACAATGGAGAGGTGAAGAGCAAGGAAGAATGGATCATGGATTGTCAAAGTATATTACACAAAGCCACAGGAGCTCTGAAAGACAAAGCCTCTGCGTCTAAAGAAGTTTACAAACAATTGGAGAGCATGATTACACTTGACATAATTACCAGAAGTGTTGTTCACCTTACTGATTCTCATCGTGAGCAAGATTACTTGGATTACTTGGCAAAAGTCTACTTGTGGGTAAATAGAGCCTAATCATAATTATGTTATAATTGTTAATGTTTGTTAAAGTTCCCAAAAGACTTATTGAAGAGTTATGACTCTTCATAGAAATATCTATATAAGTCCAAACAATCGATGCTGAGAGATCATGAGGAGTAAGATATATTCAGATATATCATATATACAATGTTTCTAAATGACTATATTGCATATTTTATTTGAAGAAGAAGTTTGAAGTTCTCTGATTCAGTGGTTCTGCTTTGGTATCAGTTGTTTGTTAAGATTATTCAGTTGTGTGGCTGTCTCCATTTCTGCATTTCCTTGATATTCAGATTAAACATATCAAGTATATATTTGATCTGTCAATACACATTTGCTGTATCTGTGTGATTAAATAGGTTGGTATCCATTTGAGGAATTAAACCCTTCTGATTTAATTACAGTAGCCTGGAAGTATTAAGCTTGGATTACTAAGTAGGGCCATACAATTAGATTGCCATTCTGTCTCTAGTAAATATTATCTGTTAATCTTGTCTATTCATTTCATTTGGTTCCTTCAAGTAAGGATTAAAGTACCTTCTGGTGAATTATAAGATATCTGATTTTATTTGGTTGGATTATCAAGAAGAGTCTGTCAGTCATTTACTTGCACGTTTATACAAGCTATAAACTAAAACTGTGCCAAACAACTAGAATTATTACCATTAGGAAACCGTTAGTCCTGGTCCTTCAAACTGACTCTATTACCCAACAAGGCACTAGTCTTATTTTACTTAAAACCTTTTTACCTTGATATTGCTTATACAATTCTTACCAATCACTCATTATACATTAAACCTAAAATCAGTCAGCAAGCACTTCATCTATCCTACATCTTGTGCCATTGTAGATAGATTTAGTTAGTCCAAGCATTCACATTCAATCTGCTTTAATTTTCCAAGGTTTACCCACCTAGGTGTAGCAGGACCTAAAGTGAAGGAAATCATCTAACCTTAAAGTTTGATTTCATCAAGTTAGTTCAGAAACGTTGCCAATCTAAACATAGAGCTTGGCATCCCCTTAGGATTGGCAACCTGCATTTCTGAGACCTAACAAATTGGCGACTCTACTGGGGACTAGTAAAAGACCTTAGAAAGTAATCCTTTCCTTCATAGAGTCAATTCAGAAAATTTAAGTTGGTAACTCTGCTGGTGACAAGAACCCTACAGATAAAATATAAACTTTTCCTATTTAATAGGTGGTGACTCTAGTTACAATTATAACAAAAAAATTCAATATCAAATGGATGGTAGGAGATCCAAGATGGAAGGCAGAAATTTGCAGTCATCTCCACCACTTAGAAACATTTCCAAAAGAAATGTGAATCCAAAGTATTCCCACCAAGATAATAATCTGGACATCCAAGAGAATGATTCAGAACAAAATATTGCAATTCACAACAAATTCACACCTCTGCATGATTCAAACGAGAACCTCAGTGGAGCAACTGATGATATTTTGGCAAGATACAGACCCACTCCTCAAGAACAGCGAGATCATGATGCAAAGGTCATGAGGGATATTGATAGGAACCAAGCTGAACATGATTTCAAGATATCATTTGACCAGGGAGAAGAGATAGGGTATGGATTTTCAAATCAAGGAATGAATGATAATCCAGAACATCAGGAAATAAATAATCAGGACATGAGTGAAGAGCAACAGGAAATACTCATGCTCCGAAAGGAATTTGAAAGGTACAAGATACAGGAAGAGAGGGAGTTGTTGTAGCAAGAAATTCAACAGAGGAAAAATAAAGCCAAAACAGCTCCCCCAAAATATGTACCCCCGCATAGAGGGAATATTTCAAGAAATACACAGCAAAATACAAGTAGTGCTCAAAACTCACATGCTTCCGGAAGTCATCAGAACACTATTCCCCAAAACCCTAGACCACCTCCCATACGTAATGTATCTCAACACATGGTAAATACTTACCCACCCCCTGGTCAACAATACTATAGACCACAGAATCATCACACAAACCCCCACATGAACCAACATCAACAATATGCATATCATCAGCCACCAGGTGGATACAATTATTATCCCAATCCACCACCTTTGAATTTCCCTCCCCAAAACCTTGCAAATATATGCAGTTAATTTGATTTAACTGGATATCAGTTGTATCCATATCCTATGGATAGTACTTGGAGAAATATGGTTCCCAAGTTTACTGGAAATAATGCAATATCTGCGGAAGATCATATCAGAAGTTTTAATGCTTTTGTACAGGATATTGGTATGGATTGGGAAGACATTAGAATGAGGTTATTTATGATGTCCCTCACTGAAGATGCCAGAGATTGGTTTAACAGCTTGCCTGATGCATCAATCAATTCAATAACTGATTTCCATAACCAGTTTAAGGATCAGTATGGTAACCAATATGCTCCTGAGTTTGCACTACATGAATTAATAAGTATACAGAAGTATCAAAATGAGTCAGTATTTGATTTCAACTTGAAGTTTTCCAAGTTACATAATAAGGTACCACATGGAGCTAAGTTATCTGACCAGGCAACACTAAGTATCTATATGAAAGCATTTGACCCTAAAACAGGATATGAACTTAGAAACAGGTGTCCTGCAACCTTGGCCGAAGCACAGAAAGTGACCATAACTATTGAAAATAATAGGAAGGCTGCAGGAATGGTCAGCAAGAGGGATAATCATAGAAATCCTCAGAATTCAAATGTTCAAAAAACCAAACCAGAGGGTCAGCATAGACATGATAGACCTAGGTTACATGATATGCCCTACAATACAAATTGGAAGGATGGAAGACCTATCGATAACAACATAAAGCAACCATATGGAAAAGATACTCCTGATCCCCTGAAAAGGAACATGGCACACATGGCAGAAAATAAGCCTTGGTGTTTTGTATGTAGTTTACCACATTTACCTGAATACTGTGAGGTAGCTAAATCCATACAGCAAGAGGAAATGCTATACAACTATAATAGGGATAATCATACCATCAATATGATGCAGGATACACCATGTGTGGTGACAGAAGATTATTCTTCTTCAGAAGAGGAAGGATATGAGTATGATGTAGGGAACCAGAAGTATCATATTAACATGGGAGAACAAGAGGTATTTTCAGACCAGGAAGATAGTTATAACAACAAGTCATATGGTCAATGGAGAAAACCTACTGAGGATGAAAGAGAGGCTCTCACAGTGGCTGCAGTGGCTCAAACTCGAAACACTTATAACTTGAGGAATAGAACAACAAATGTTGGGCAAGGAACTCCGGGAAGTGTATTTATAAAAGACCAGAATAACAAAGGGAATAACACAAAATCATCATCTAAAGAACCAGAAAAGGGGGATAAAAGTAAAATGAAAGAAAATCAAGAAAAAGAGAACACAAAAACAGAAAAGAATGACCAGATCATAGCCCATTCTTTTGATATTGCACATGCAGTGTCTCAGGTGAAGATATCAGTCCCACTTCTAGAGATGATGAAAATAGATAAATATAGGAGTACAGTTGTCAAGATGATTTTTGATTCACCTAATCCAAAACATAAAGGGTTTGAAAAAACAACAAATAATGTACATCAGGAAAATTTCAAGATGCCTGAGGTATACCTTGGCGACACACTTACAAAAAATCCCTTGCAGGTAGACCCATTCTATACCACATTAGTAATCAAGAATAGGATATTCAGAAATTGTATGATTGATTCAGGTGCTGCTATGAATATCATGCCTATAGCAGTTATGAAAGAATTGGGAATGTGGGTTGATACTACGTATGGCCAGTGTTATGCAATGGATAACAGATCTATTCCAGTAGTTGGTATCATGAAGGATGTAGAGATAAAACTTGCCTCACATCCTGAAGCCACTTATAACATTGACATTACTGTGGTTGACATCCCACCGTATTATGGGATGCTTTTATCAAGGCAATGGGGTGCTATGGCAAGAGGCAATGTTTAGTTAGATTTATCATATGCCACCATACCAGTGGGTGACAAGGAAATCAAATTGTGCAGAGAGCCAAGGTATGACAATATCATAGAAAGAATGGACCGGCATCAGGTGAATTTCTTTTGTGACACATATTTGGGAGTTTTCAATGTTGGAGAAACTACACCAGAGTTGCATAACACTGACCCAATACACACTGAATCTATGAAAGAAGAAAATGAGTTGTGGAAAATGTATTTTGATGGTGCATGCAGCAAAGTAGGAAATGGGGCTGGAGTAATTTTCATTTCACCAGGAGGTAAAACTTTTAAATACTCTTTCCTATTGACATTTGAATGCACAAATAATGTAGCTGAGTATGAAGCCCTGCTCATTGGCCTAAACATAGCCACCAAACACAAAATAAAAAAGTTGGTTGTCTATGGTGATTCTGAATTGGTCATCTCCCAAATAAGAGAAAAATACTTATCTAAAAATAAAAGATTAAGACAGTACAGAAATGCAGTTTGGGATAGTGTTGAATTATTTGATGCCTTTTCAATCAGCTGGGTTGATAGGTCTAAAAACATTATGGCAGACTTTTTAGCAAACATTGCATTAAAGAGAGATGATGTCACATTGGGAGGAATCACAGAAGTTGAATTTAAAACTAGACCTACCATCCCTGATAATATACAGAACTGGCAAGTATTTGATAGTGATGCTGATATAATCAATTTCTTGCATTGTGCTGATTATTATGAAAATCAAGAAATTGATTTCAGTGCATTTGTGGAGGAACATGATGGGAAGGAAACCCTTTTTGGCCAAGAAGTGGTCCAGTTGAAAATGAATAAGATACCCAAAGGACTTATTGCATTAGAAAAGACATTTGATGGCCATGACAGGTATAAAAAGAAAGACACACCAGTGGTACCTAGTAACCTTGAAGAAATCAATTTGGGGACACAAACAACTCCAAAAAATGTGTATATTGGAAGAAGTCTTGACCCAAAAATCAGAAGCAAACTTATCAACCTGCTCAAGAAGTACAGGCATGTGTTTGCTTGGTCATATGATGACTTAAAAGCATATAGAGAGGATCTATTTCAACATGAGATACCACTGAAGCAAGATGCTAAACCATTCAGACAGAAGCAGAGACCGATTAATCCTACACTAGCCCCTAAAATGTTAGAAGAACTTACAAAGTTAAGGGATGGAGCTATAATCAAACCTATTAGACACTCTTCCTGGGTTTCAAACTTAGTGCCTGTTAGGAAAAAGAATGGTGACATTAGACTGTGTGTGGATTTCAGAAACTTGAATAAATCTTCCCTCAAAGATAATTATCCTCTTCCCAATATGGAGGCAATATTGCAGAAAGTCACTGGATGCAAATTATTGTCAATGATGGATGGTTTCTTCGGTTACAATCAGGTAAAGGTTAAGGCGTCTGAACAATTTAAGACTGCATTCACCACTCCGTGGGGAACATATGTGTATTTGAGAATGCCATTCGGATTAACTAATGCTGGAGCAACATTCCAGAGAGTGATGGATGTAGCTTTTGCTGAATTGATCAATAAGATTATGATAGTATATCAAGACGACTTGACAACATATTTTAAAAGGGCCGAAGATCATTGCACACATTTAGAACAAGTATTTATCAAAGCCCTAGAATATGGGATATCATTGAACCCTAAGAAATGCCATTTTGCAGTGACAGAAGGAAAATTGCTTGGCCATATAGTCTCGAAGGAAGGAGTTAAAATAGATCCTGAAAGGGTAAAAGCAATTGATCAGCTCCCTATTCCAAAGAATGTAAAAGCCATACAATCATTTTTTGGCCAGATAAATTTTGTCAGAAGATTTATACCAAATTTTGCAGAAATTGTTTGTCCTATATCAAGAATGCTAAAAAAGAACTCAGAAATAAAATGGACAACAGAAACACTAGAAGCATTTGGTAATATTAAGGAGGCAATCAAGCAAGCTCCAGTCTTAGTGTCCCCTGACTTCAATAAACCTTTCCAACTTTTCTCATTTGCTTCCTATCATACAGTAGCAGCAGTGTTATTACAGAAAAATAATGATGGATATGAACAGCCTATCTCATTCTTTGGCAAGTCCCTTCAGAATGCAGAGTTGAAGTATGACATTATTGAAAAACAAGCATATGCATTGGTAAAAGCAGTTAAAAATTTTAGACCATATTTGGTGGGAGCTAAAATCACAGCATATGTTCCTAATGCTGCAGTGAAGGATGTATTGGTCCAAACTGAAGTCACCGACAGGAGATGTAGGTGGATCAATAGGATTCAAGAATTCAACATTGAAATCCAAATCACTAATTTGGTAAGGGGACAGGGTCTTGCCAAATTGATGACTGAAAGTAACCTAGAAGCCTCTCAGATATGTAATGTTGATGCAAGTACCAGTATTGAACACACTCCATGGTATACTGATATAATATATTATCTAAATCATATGAAATGTCTTGAAGGATATGATGATAACAAAAGGAGGACACTCAAACTACAAGCTTCAAAATATGTACTCATCAGTGGGGATCTTTATTGGAAAAATAGAGATGGGATTCTACTATTATGCTTGGATGAATATCAGTCAAAACGTATTATGAAAGAGCTGCATGAAGGCATGTGTGGAGGTCATTTCTCAGCGAAAACTACAGCCCACAAAATCCTGAGGGCAGGATATTATTGGCCTAAAATTTTTAATGATTCATACCAGTACACTAGAAAGTGTGAAGCATGCCAGAAGTTCTCAGGCAAGTTAAAATATCAAGGAGCACTACCCTTAAAACCTATGCAGGTTGAGGCTCCATTTTATCAATGGGGTATTGATTTTATAGGTGAAATCTCAGAAAAATCAAGTGGAGGGCACAGATGGATTTTAGTGGCTACTGATTACTTTACAAAATGGGTGGAAGCAATCCCTACCAAACAGGCTACAAGTAAAGTTGTGATCAATTTTCTAATGGATAATATTATATGCAGATTTGGTACTCCAGTAAGATTGATTACAGATAATGGGATGTGTTTTAGATCTGATGAATTCAAAGATTTTTGCAGTACACATGGTATCACTGTTTCTTATGCTACTCCCTACCATCCACAGGCCAATGGACAAGCTGAATCAAGTAATAAGAGCCTCTTGAAAATCATAAAAAGAATGCTGGATAGAAATAAGAAAGCTTGGGATTCAAAATTGAGAATGGCAATATGGGCTGATAGAATTACTATAAAAAGGGCAATTGGGAGATCTCCTTATGAGTTGGTATATGGAACACAAGCAAGATTACCATTGGACAAGCTTATACCAGTGTATAAATTCATTCTCCAGGAAGACTTGAATATTCCTGAACCAATGGAGGAAAGGTTAGAACAATTGGCAGAGCTTGATGAAACAAGAAGAATAGCTCAGAGGCAGAATGTTAAACTACAATCACAGGTAAAATATCTCTTTGACAAGAAGGCCAAAGACAGGAAGTTTGAAATAAATGATATGGTACTGATGTGGAATGCAAGATGTCAGGACAAAGGAAAACATGGAAAATTTGAAGCCCTGTGGTTGGGTCCTTTCGTTATCACCGGCAAGGGAGGTGATGATTCTTACTATGTACAGAATATGTCAGGAGAGGAGCAAGAATTGCCTATACATGGGCAATATTTGAAGCAGTTCTTTCAATAAACATGTACAAAGAGAATTGAGCGTTGCCAGTGCATGGACAACCCTCAAATAATTCTCAAAATATTTTATTCCATGCACAGTAGTCTAGGAATCATTCCCGATCCCCATCATTTGTTACTTTCCTTTTCCCATTTTCATAAAAACATCACCCCCAAATAAATAAAACATGCGGTCTACTTCCCCAGGAGATCTGGATCCTTGTCATACTCACAGGGAGTATACATCCCAAACAGAGCCACTGTTAGGACAGTAAAATTTTTAAAATTTTACTGTTTTCTCACTCAATCATGTTTGAACACAATCCTAAAAAATATCCCAAAAATCATAATAAAAATTTTTATTCATCTCACAAGGTGTCTATAGATGAGCAGTGTTAAATTTCTTCAAGGCCAATCTATCGGCAAGATGTTGTGTTGTTTACACCGATACATAAGGAATCATTTGAAAATAACCATCAGCATGAGAATAGAGATCGGAAAGAGATTTATAGAAGTCACCGATGAAATAAGTGATACCGATGACTTTACATCGGCAAGAAAAGCGAGTGGTCATACCGATCGGTATGACAGACAACTATCGGATGACCTTTTAAAAGTTGCCCCGACGGTATATATCATACCGATAAAGTATTTCAGCAAGAGTCTCACCGAACATCCTGCGGAGGTAATGAAGCAAACGACCATCGGCAAGAAGTAAACTATCGGGATAAGATACAAGGAAGTTTCTGATACTAAATGTCTTGGCGATAAGAGAGCTTTTGGCAAGACTCACAGCGATACTATTATCTATTGGGATGACTCAACATATCGGAACAAGGGAATTAGGTCTCGCCGATTCACAAGTCACAGTGATCAAAAGGTATCGGTGATACTTTGACATACTCTGCCCGATAAAGAATATGAAAGAACCATCGGTGAGATGATTCAGATCGGGTTATCTTTTGAAAGCTATCCCGATAGTATGTTTCACTCCGATGGGTATGCTCTATCGGCAAAACATTAAAATAGTCATTCCGATCCAAAGTAATATGACTATCGGTGGGACAACAAGAGTCGGGGAAACATAATTATGTTATCCCGATAGTATTAATCATCCTGATAAACAAGTCATATCGGTAAGACTCATTACATCGGAGTGAAATCTAAATCATATGGCGATGAAGGAAGTCATGCCGATGGTCGCACCCACTTGAAGATATGACATTTCATAGCGTCGGGAATACAAATAAGGGGTCACGCTGATTGATTGTTCGCGCCATAAAAACACTAAGGTCGCCCAGACATTTCAAAATTCACGCTGATAAGAGGAGTTATGGCGATGTGACATTTCATAGTGATGAACATTGAATTGATCAGATGATTAAATACAAACGGCTACGAAATTTCTATGATCATTATAGTTTCAAAAAACCGTCCGAGAAGAGAATACAGAAGAGCTCTTAAGGTGAAAGAAGAGGATTCCAATTCCAGCCACCAAACGACAGGTACATATACACAAACCACTGTATAGCCTGTATTTAAATTCTCTGCCAAAGTTTTAAAATGGAAACTCCGGGGAAGGGAAAAGGCAGAAAGTTACAAGGGGAAACCAGTAAACCCAAGAAACAAAAAACTGAACAAACCCCTGAGGAGAAAGTAAAAGAGAGAAAACTAAACCAGAACCTAATTGATCAATTCCCTGGGTCAACTCCCAAGGCCAGAAGGTCTGCCCAACTCAGGGCAGAAGTGGAGAAATTAGAAGATAAACACAAACGCCTGGGAGATATTTGGACCCCAATTCGGGGATATGAACTTTTCAGATTCCACTACAATAGAAGGTTTAGGAATGCTCCTGTGTCAAACCCATGGCACATGAATTTAGGAAAACTGGTTGTACCCAATGTATTCCTGAATGTGGAACTCCTTCAGTTACTTGCCAGACATTATAATTCAAACCTGAGAGCCATCTACAACCCACAGGGAGAACCAATTGTGCATTTGTCAAAAAATGCTATTTGTGAGGTGTTTGATTTAGATGATTTATGTACTGTCCCTATCATTTATGAAGATCTGCATAAGGAGTATTGGAGAATGGACACAACTTACAATGGATGGAGGTTGCCCATTCATAGGCCCAGGATTGAAGGAGAAGTGATGCCCTTAACTGAAAATGATGGCCCTCCCTTTCATGTAGCCATATTTGAACCATATATACAATATACCTATTACTCTGTAGGCCAAATCCTGGGTTCAGAGGTCCCTGAGTTCATGACTATTCCTCTGATGGTCATAGCCTCTGACATTCAGTGTCATAATGCAAGGCAATTTGATTATGCTTCCTATATTGCTAATAGAATGGACTCTGGTCTATCTGCAATAAAAAATAGTGCTCCAGCATGCTCTTTTGAGCATTACTCAATGCTTATGCACATGGTGTTATATTATGGCCAGGAGGTAGGGTTATGGCCAACTGAGTTTCAAGTTATTGCTGCAGATAAGAAAGGGGAAAAGATACCTGTACAACTGTGGACCAGAATTTGGGAAAGTAGATATGCCCATTCCAGCTATGCTCAATTTGAAGAGCATTGTGTAAAAGTACTGTATAGGTATTTTAATCACCCCTGTGAATATTCAATTTCAACTGAAATAAAAAGATTCCTCAGACCAAAAGATTTTGGTGGCCCCCCTACTGTCACTCATAATTGGGGAGACTGGTATTGCTTTGAGGATGCTACTATGATCAGAGTTTATGGTTTTGAAGATGCTCCATTCATATTGCCCAAGACTGTCCCTGACAGGCTTGCATATCTAGAGATAATCAGGCAAATGCATTGTTCAAATGTGATGCATTTGAGTTCACATGACAAACAATCGTTTATGCCCAGCACCTTATGTTTTGGAGATTTTACTGTAGTTTCAAAAGAAGGTTACAATCTCATTATGGATAAATTGATGCATTATAACATGATGACTGCTGAGATAAGAAAAGGATTTGACCCTGAAGGCTTTATTGATTCTGCAAGAAGAAAACAGAATCTCAGTGGATACATGCACATACATTATCCACATGATGATGTCATTAGAAATTTGGAAGAAGCAGAAGTCGAATTGGTGGTAGAAAAATATAACAGGGATCTAGATGAAAAGAAAAAGCAGTTAGCAGAAATTGAGGTTGTATCCTCTGAAGATGAAGAACTGACAGGGCAAGAACAACCACCTGATAAAAAGGTAGAGATGTCCAAGAGGAAAATGCAACAATATTAGCCTCCTGTTGTACTACATGATGAGGAGGGGTCTGCTGATGAGGATCCATGCCAAACAGCCTATGATTCTTTCATTTCAGATGATAAGTTTATTCAATCAAAGGAATTTAAATCATTTTTGTATAAATACAAAGGGAAAGAAATCAGAGAGACAGTAGATGATGTTTCTGCTGATAACGAAAAATAACTATTAGACACGCTGAAGGAAACAGTAGATAAAGAAATGCAAGACATGACACCTAGCAAGGGTAGACAGTTGCTTAAAGCTGCAGGGGTCATGATTTTTCCTGGTCTGGATTTAAATTCTGCTTTGGTTTTTGATAGTTTTCTAAATAACACAGATGATAAGTATAAACTTACTCCAGAAGGAGTTAATGAAGTATATATGGGAACAAGGTATAATAATGATGAAAATTCCTTGATGATATGGGCGTTATACCCTCCCCATAAGAAGACGGCCATCATAGATACTGAAAAGACTTTTGGCCATGTTATGACTTTGAAAGCAGGGGAAACTGACCCTATAATTACAGCTGACATTGGTATCAATGTTGCCAAATTGAATAAAGCACAAGCTCAAATGTTGATCAAAGAAAGGGATGCATACAAATTGAATTGTGAAAGACTGACAAAAGAAAATGATTACTTGAAGGATGCTGTTAAGAGTACTTTTGGCCAGTCCACAAAAAGAATAACTCAAGGTGAGAGCTCACAGGGCATTCAAGTGTTATCCCCTGATCAGGCAACCCAAATTCAGATGGATGCATTTGTTACAATACTACAAAGCAGGTATGCAAACATGGTGCGATGGTTAAACTAGTTTTTGGATAACTTCTCAGAGAATCATAAAGCAGTTCAAGAACATGAAAGACTTGAAAAGAGAATACGAGAAAAATTGACTGAGATACAAAATAGGAGTACTGCTGATAGTACAGATATCTCTGATGCAAAAGCATTTCTCAAACAGCATCCAAATTACTATGACAAACTTAAAGCTGATGCTAAGGAAGGAAATGATGCCTCAAATGCAGGAGTGCCCAGGATATTTAAAGACAATGGAGAGGTGAAGAGCAAGGAAGAATGGATCATGGATTGTCAAAGTATATTACACAAAGCCACAGGAGCTCTGAAAGACAAAGCCTCTGCGTCTAAAGAAGTTTGCAAACAATTGGAGAGCATGATTACACTTGACATAATTACCAGAAGTGTTGTTCACCTTACTGATTCTCATCGTGAGCAGGATTACTTGGATTACTTGGCAAAAGTCTACTTGTGGGTAAATAGAGCCTAATCATAATTATGTTATAATTGTTAATGTTTGTTAAAGTTCCCAAAAGACTTATTGAAGAGTTATGACTCTTCATAGAAATATCTATATAAGTCCAAACAATCGATGCTGAGAGATCATGAGGAGTAAGATATATTCAGATATATCATATATACAATGTTTCTAAATGACTATATTCCATATTTTATTTGAAGAAGAAGTTTGAAGTTCTCTGATTCAGTGGTTCTGCTTTGGTATCAGTTGTTTGTTAAGATTATTCAGTTGTGTGGCTGTCTCCATTTCTGCATTTCCTTGATATTCAGATTAAACATATCAAGTATATATTTGATCTGTTAATACACATTTGCTGTATCTGTGTGATTAAATAGGTTGGTATCCATTTGAGGAATTAAACCCTTCTGATTTAATTACAGTAGCCTGGAAGTATTAAGCTTGGATTACTAAGTAGGGCCATACAATTAGATTGCCATTCTGTCTGCAGTAAATATTATCTGTTAATCTTGTCTATTCATTTCATTTGGTTCCTTCAAGTAAGGATTAAAGTACCTTCTGGTGAATTATAAGATATCTGATTTTATTTGGTTGGATTATCAAGAAGAGTCTGTCAGTCATTTACTTGCACGTTTATACAAGCTATAAACTAAAACTGTGCCAAACAACTAGAATTATTACCATTAGGAAACCATTAGTCCTGGTCCTTCAAACTGACTCTGTTACCCAACAAGGCACTAGTCTTATTTTACTTAAAACCTTTTTACCTTGATATTGCTTATACAATTCTTACCAATCACTCATTAGACATTAAACCTAAAATCAGTCAGCAAGCACTTCATCTATCCTACATCTTGTGCCATTGTAGATAGATTTAGTTAGTCCAAGCATTCACATTCAATCTGCTTTAATTTTCCAAGGTTTACCCACCTAGGTGTAGCAGGACCTAAAGTGAAGGAAATCATCTAACCTTAAAGTTTGATTTCATCAAGTTAGTTCAAAAACGTTGCCAATCTAAACATAGAGCTTGGCATCCCCTTAGGATTGGCAACCTGCATTTCTGAGACCTAACACACGGGTGCAAGAAACGGGTGCCTTAACCTAGGGATACATAGTCAAAGCTAAATGTAACTGAAACTTATTAACAACATTCAACCTGAACATCAGAGAGATTTATAACATTGCCTTACAATATTATACTCAAGATTTCTAAATCCATCATACTTACGATATCCTCGTAGGCATTCACACAAATCTATGTTTTTATTAAAGCATTTAACTCATTCTTTGAATAAGAGCCTTACATAGAAAGATATATCCACAAGAAAATTCATGGAGACAAACTGAACAATCTTTGATTTATTCATTTCCTAATTTGTGTAAACCACACATCATGAGACAACTATCTTTAGAAATTTTCCATTTGTATTCATTTAGATGCTAGTACTGTTAAACAAATTTACAACAACCATACAGTTCAAAATCAGAAAACCTAGGACAAAATATGATTTCTATTCTCTGCTTCTTACTTCAAAATCATTCTGAAAGATCAACCAAAAACCCAACCCTTGCAAATGGCCTTGAAATACCCTTTTATAACACAAGGGAGCAACAAGCATCAGGCCATTTAGACATAATAGTTGTCACATTTTCACTTGACAATCATTTTACACATGATGCCAAAATAACCATCTTCAACCACTAAGGCACGCCTCCTATAGTAAATCATTACCTTTGGCAAATAGGAGCAACTAATTTTGTCTTGTATGCTTTCTTATTCTTGATGTGGAGGCAAACCAAGATATTGACAGGTGGTGTTTTGTTAGATGCCTTTTCAGCTCCGCCACCTTTGATTTCTAGATACTTGTTCCCAATACAAGCATCCTCTCCTCTGCCTCACCATCCACGCACAAAGACATAAGAATACATGTAAGGGACAACATCGGAAGGAAACTCTAAAAACTAGAAATTCCCTCATTATGTCCATTCCCAGGCACATACATGTGACTCCTCATATTTTGATGGGAGGTTTCCAACCACCTCAACCACAAAGAAACAAGAGGAAGCCACTCATAGCTAGTTTTTGTTGCTCCAAAAATCCAGCTAGAAAGGAAGCACCAACAGTCGTATATTTCCCCTCCATTTCCAATTGTTTCATCCAGGTAGGCAACACTCCGTCCATTGTTGCCTAGGCTCTGTTAGGACCTAGAATACTGAGGGAGGGAAAGAGAGAGCAATGATGCCTCTCTACCTCCAAGCCCAATCTGGAGACTCACAAGAATAGGAAGTTACATGATTCAGCAGACTGGGACACAAAACCCACATTCGAATGAAAGCAAGGATAAAACAAGGGTTTACAATGGTTCAATTGATGTTGCTAAGCTTCCCAAATCTTACTGAATCCTCCCATCCCTTAGAAAAACATCTCTAATCCATTAATCTTGTAAGGACATACCATCAACAATGAGAATAGAGAAGAAAATCCTAAGGAACAAGATGGTAGAAAGAGCATATTGGAAAGATGAAAGTTCATATGTCTGCACAGAAGAAATAGTATACGACGTAATAACTGGTTCATTTATTTATAGCAAGATTATAGAAGCTAGAAGCTCCCACACTTCGGACAACTACACTCTATAAATTTGCCTTATCAATTTTTATCAATTAGTACCACGTCACGTTGATCATAAATGGAAATCCTTCAACAACCTTCCAATGTTGCTAGAAAAAGGAAAGGAGGCAACACTCTGCATCATGTTGATTTCCCACAACCCAGAAATGTCAATTTCCACAAACCAGAAAATCAAATTAGGCTCCTCGGTCACAAAAATTATCCATTTTAAACAACACACTCAGTTCAAACCCTGTTGTGATGTGAGTGAAAGATCCCCTCAACCCTGGATGCAAATCCCCAAGAGCCAATTTTGCACCTAGTCAATCCTCTTACAAGCCTATCTGCTTGTACAATGGTGGCGAAGAACACTCAACACGCATTTGAAAAAGCCCCCCATTGCACTAGCTCATTGATCTTTACGCGCCACCACTCTGTGCTTCATCTATTTTGAAAATGGGTCATTAATGAGATCGGTTCGAAACAAGATCGACAACTGCCACGAACCCATCGCATCATTGCCCCCTTGCTTTAAGGCCTTTCAGCAAGAAATGCGATATGAAGAGGCTCCGCGATGACATACGAAGCTACCATGTAGCCATCCTACCTCTTAAGACCCTACCGTCAACCAACCCCTATGGCCATCGCACATCACACTTCGGCCAATCTCCAACAGAAAGAAAATATGTGATGCGAATAACCATTGTGATGAACTGCTGCCCTTGAAACCTAGTAGGAATATTCCTAAATCATACGTTCCAATGTCCATCGCACATCACCTTTTATCGTATTTTCCTTTTAAGTAACTTGTGAGGTGAAGACACGTTGCGATGAATAGAGATGGAGACATATGGCAAAGATCCAGACACCTAGCGCATGTCGCTCCTTCCCTCTTCCTTCATGAAGTCAAATTGTGATGTGAAGGCCTCTTGCAATGCAACACAAGGGGGACACCTATCTAAAAGACTCCCATCACACATCACATTTGAACATGAAGCGCTAAGAGAATAAATGTGATACAAAGGATAAGTGTGATGGAGAACTTAAACGGGCAATTTGAGCACATGTGCCAAAAGTTGTTTTAAAATGGGACCGTGTTGGGTTAAACGAACATAGGGGCTTAGTTTAAAAGCACACTCACAATCCAACATAGGGATAAAACAGTATTCTAATGAATTGGATATGTGATAAAAAATTTAAGCCAAGGGATTAGACGGTGCCACTAGGTATGAAGGGCTGGTTAAAAACACGAAGATGTAGGCATAATTTATTACTAAACCAACCAAGAAACATGCTCTACTGGTCAATGGGGAAAAAGAAAAGGCTACCCAATGACCAAAGACTAGCATTTTTTTAAGGTTTCAAAAGTTATGATCAACCCTAAACATTGTTTCACATAAACCCTCACCCACAAAGGCCAAGCAGAGGTTCAAAGATGGAAATTCACACAAAAGACCACAAGATTTTCATAAGTCCTACCAGGCAAATCTTTAGAGTTTGATGTGTGCAGATTTGGGAACCAACAGGGTTGTTGGATTGAGTACCTGCAATATAGTTGGACCTTCTCACTTGTGGTATTTTCTTATTTTTCACCCCACCAGTCCCTCCAGTCCCTTTATCTTCTTTCTTAGCAAATAAATCCATATCCATGAATTTAGAATCCAGAACCACATACCGGACCCCTTCGACCACCTGGTTCCCTTTCGGCTTTTTATTAGTCTGATCCTCATCCCCTTCACAAGTTCTTTTGACAAAGAACATTTCACCCTTTTTGAGAATACCCTGACTAGCAATAGTATTCTCTTGGGCTTTTTTCTTACCCTAGGTTTTAGAAGATTTACTTTTGGGTTTCATAGTGGATTTAGGATTAGGGGTTGAGGCCAACAGAGTATCCTCAGAATCAACCTCTTCAATCCTAGGCAAGTTTGAGGGAGCATTAGGCGGGGGGCTAGGAGAAGAATCCACCTCCTTTTGTAAAGACACATATTTCTTGCTCTTTCCCTTAGCACTCAGAGGAGTAACTACAATATAACCAGGGGGTTTCCTCCAACACATTAACTTTGATGGCCTTCGAGGGGCAAAGGGCCAAGTGAAAATGATAAAGGTAGAAAATTAACCCTTAGTGAAGGGGAATAATAGGGATGTTGGGATTTTTAACATGGACTTCTTTTGTAGCACATATGGAGCTATCAAGGGATGATAATAGGTAAAAAGGAAAACTAATCAATGCCTTATGCTAAAAGTGAATCTTCATTAAGGCAAAGTGATAATGAAAATGAATCTCGAAACGACCTTCTAAAGTAATGTATTTCATGATAATGAGACAAAACCTGGTCCAGGGTTTAGGGAGTTTCTCTCTTTCGAAGCCCACTGTAACTTCACCACAGATTCTCCTTAAAAAAAGAAGTCATACTATCAGGGTCAGGAACCTTACTTTGTTAGGGTCAGGAACCTTACTCTATTGGCAGATTTTTTTCCCTTTACAAGACATACCTGTGGCTTGGCCTATCATCTCCTCCATCACTTCAAAGTTGATGCCACCCAAACGAACATGCTGCCTATCCCACGAGTCAATGAATTGTTGAGAAAGGTTCTTGTCATGGCCATTATATACTTTTCTTTGTTGTCCTTAGTCCTAGACGCACATAAGCTAAGCACATATACTCTCTCCATTTTTATCTATATCATTGGCTACTTGTGGAGGTTGAAAGACCAAAATAGGGACTTGACCATTCTTGGCAAGCTCCTAAGCAGCCCCAACCTTCACTCTTTATCTTAGCTACAAGTTTCTTAGAGGGATTCATGCACATAGAGTTTATTGCCATTCATCCTTCACCTTGTTATTTTGTTTTGTTCCTTTAAATTGCAATTAAAATCATTGCTATAAATCTTTATATTGCATTCTGATCATTTCTGGAAGTATTTGGTACATTTTATATTGTTGCATCTCTATGTGTAGGAACCTTGGAAATCTGTATAAAAAAGTATGTTTTGTACATGATTTTGACAATGTGTCAACAAGACAACAACACACCATGCTAACATTTTGGTAGTGAGATCATTTTCCAATTTCATCTCTGTTTTATCTTTTTTAATCTAAACTCTATTTTTTAATTTTGTATTCCAATATTCAAACATTTACCTTTTCGTTACCTATCTCTCTTTTTCCTTCTTGTTCACATAGTTTAATAGGAGGGAAAATTTATAGATAAGACTAGTTAGTTTCTATTATTTGTTATTCAAAATAGTAAACTAGAGAACAACATAAAGCATTAAATATTCTAGTCTTATCATGTAAGGTGGACTAGTGGTAACTTTAAGTTAACATAAATAAATCTAAATCCACTTTTTCTATCTTAAAGAATAATACAAGCTTGGTTCTCTTTGGGGAAAATTTTTCCCACAAGGGTTTCTCCACATATAATCGGTCTATATGATTTGCATTTTATGAGTTTGTTGGTTTATATAGTTTGTTTCTTCACTATTTCATTGATATAAGTTCATTGGCTTAATTGCAACATAATCGAATCAAATCTCTACATAGTTAATATTTCTATTATTATTGTGTTACATGGTTGTTTCAACAAATATCATCTCTACATCAACCAATATCAATTGGTTAAATTTAATTTCAAAAACACGTGCTTATCCACTGAGCAATACAATATTATGTCTACATCAATATGTGTTTGTTGGTTCACTAGATGGGCAATACAATACCACATTCATTTATATCAGGGGCTTCTTAATAAGAAAAATTAAGAACAATATACCCCTAATTATTTGGGGGTGAAGAAGTTATTTTAAATTAGATTGATGACTTTTTGACCTTGTGTTTCAAATATTCTTCTCCATGAAAATTTATAAAAAGTAGACAAGGGATAAGTTTCTAACATTTTCTAATGTCAAGATAATACGACAAATTATTTACTAGACACATTCACAAAAAGTACAACATTTATAAGTAATTTGATTATATTTTAGAATTTAGTATACTCCTCATCCTTATTTTTTGACTCATGATATTGATATCTACTCGAACTAGATTTCAACATAATATTGTTTTTATTCATGTTGTTGGGACTAACAAATGAGCATCTAGCACATGTATGTACACATCTGACATGATATAAATATTTATTAAACCATGTATAGTCAATTCTAATAGAATTCCATTTAAATATTGTCTCCCCGTAGTCCTAGACTATAATTTTGCAAAAATGGAAATCTCTTAGTCAATATCAAGCCTTTTAATTGTCTAGCAATTGAATTTGACAGTGATAGTCATGACATATTAAAAAATAAAATACTGTGAGGGGTATAAATAAAGAAAGGATATAAAAATGTCTCTAGAAAAATGAGTAGCCAAGGTATCTAATAAAATAATGAATATTTTTATTGAAAATATGTATAAAGAGGGGTTTTTAAAATATAACATGGTAGGTAGAAATGAAATTAGGGATATTGTTACATTATGAATGAAGGTGATACAACATAGGTTTATTGAGTCAATGCTCTCTCTCTCTCTATTTAGGACTAGCTTCTACAATTGCCACCCATCGAATCTTATTTGAAATATATATTATATTTTTGCTTATAAAAAAATAAGTTCTTTTAGGGTTCTTATCTTAACTATCCATACTAAGGGGTATCTCTTGATTAACCAACAAGTGATGTCGACTTAATTAATCCCAACCTATTTTAAAAGGGTTGCTCTCCAACGTTGAGAGTATCTTCCTATCTCTCATTGAAGAGAGCCAATATATGTTATAAATAACTGCCTTGACGATAGATCACAAAATGTAATCTGCAATATTGATATCTACTCGAACTAGATTTCAACGTAATATTGTTTTCATTCATGTTGTTTGGACTAATGAATGAGCATCTAGCACATTGTATGTACACATCTGACATGATATAAATATTTCTTAAACCATGTATAGTCAATTATAATAGAATTCCATTTAAATATTTTCTCCCCGTAGTCCTAGACTATAACTTTGAAAAGATGTCAATATCAAGCCTTTTAATAGTGATGGTCATGACATTTAAAAATATATATATATGTTATGGGGGGTATACATAAAAAAGGATATAAAAATGTCTCTAGAAAAATGGGTAGCCAAGGTATCTAATAAAAAAAAAGGAATATTTTTATTGAAAATATGTATAAAGAGGGGCTTTTAAAATATAATATGGGAGGTAGAAATGAAATTAGGGATATTATTTATTACCTTATGAACGAAGGTGATATGACATAGGTTTATGGAGTCAATGCATGCTCTCTCTCTCTCTCTCTTGGACTAGCTTCTGCAATTGCCATCTGTCATATCTTATTCAAAATATATGATATTTTTTCTTTAAAAAAAACTTCTTTTAGGGTTCTTATCTAAACTATCCATAGTAAGGGGTATCTCTTGATTGACCAACAAGTGATGTGGGCTTAATTAACACCAACCTATTTTAAAACAGTTGCTCTCTAACATTGAGAGTATTTTCCTATCTCTGGGCTATTCTTAAATATCATCCACTTCAACAGTGAAATATCAATTTTGGCCAATAAAAATAGGACAAATATTTACCACTTTTTGTTGTAAATAAGCTGTAAAATTGGTATTGATTGTTTAACCATTGAAGTGGATGATATTTAAGTACAATGCCCATCTCTCATTGAAAAGAGCCAACACATGCTATAAATGACTGCCTTGATGATAGATCACAAAATGTAATCTACAATGTTGATACAAAAACTTCTACACAATCTCCTACTAAAAACTTCTACATTAAATAACATTCTTTACCAAGTTCAAGAATTCCAATTTCACTTCCCCAGAACAGAAGGACAGTCTTGGTCAAAAAGTCTGTAAATTACGGTCTGCAAACTTTTCATATAAGCAAAGAAAGACAAACAGACATTTTGTACGTAGAGAACAAGACTATTGTACGAATACCTCGCCGAAAATCAATCTATTTCTAAATAAATCTGCTAACGCCGACCGGCGCCGGCTATTGACAGAAAGCTGTATAAAATCCCAGTTGCAGGATTTTGTTGGGCACTGGTAAAATTGTACCGTATCAGATATGTCTTGCACGTATTGAACGAGCAACTCTGATATCAGCTTTTTGACATATATTCATTTCATATATTCTATGACATTGGGAAGGTTTTAAGTTTTCAGAATATGTTCCCACCCACAAACTTCTCTGCAATATTTTTGTTCGTTTCTAGTTTTGCTGACAGTTCGTAATTTGGGGAAGAAATGCAGATACTTACTGGGATTTCTTCATTTGTACCAAGGAATAACATGTTAGATTTTTATTGGAAAGAGCAGAGTCTGATGCATTTCTTATACTTTTTGGGTACCCATTTCCATGGTTGGCCATATTATCTGAGTTGCAGATTGCCACCCTTTTTTGGTTTTGTCACCACCCTCACGGGAAAACATCACCTCTGCAACATGTCATCATTGGATGGTGTGGAACAAAATTGTTGTTGTACTGATCATTCCTTCAAGTAAATGTTTGTGATGGTTATCTATTCAAAGTAAAATTTGATGATTTGTCTGAATTTTTGAAGTGATACAATCTTTCTAAAATTTTAATTGTATTTTACAGTTGAAATGTTTAAATATGATTATACGGCCATCAAATTGAAGCCTTGATAGTGACAACACTTTATTTCTAAAATTTTAATTGTATTTTACGGTTGAAATATTGAAATATGATTATGCGGCCATCAAATTGAAGCCTTGATAGTGACAACACTTTATAAAATAGGGTTTTTTTCATAAAGATCAATTGGTTCAATTGTTAAAGGTGTCTTTTTTCTGTTTTAACGTAAGTTGACTATTTGTCACTTTCACATGTGAATAGTCATAATTGATGTTAGCAACTTGACTACATTTGTTGTTATACATGTGAATAGTCATAATTGAAGTTAGCAACTTGACTACATTTGTTGATATATTTATTTTAATGTATAAGATAGGATGTTGGAACTTAGTCAAATTGATGTTTTAGTTATTATAAGATAGATGTTGGAACAAAGCCATTGTTTGTTGTGTTGTTGTGAGAAAATAAAATATGATTTAGGTTTAGTGCTTAGATCTAAAAATAAAAGTTGAGTGTTGAGTATTGAATAACTGAAAATTGAGAAATAAAAAATTAAAGAGAGTAATGTGTTTATCTTATCTTTTGTGTGAAGTCAATTATGACCTTGTTTGTTAATTAACTATTGTGATGCAACATAAGATTCAAGCTCGGGATCCAAATTTGGAACTAAGATCTAAACACTGTAATACAGATTCTTAGAGGTTCATGTTGTTGAGGATAGTATCGTGCCATGACGTTTGGCCTTCTACGTGGCCTAGTCTAACTAGTGCAACTTGGTTTGTTCTTGATGTGACCTCTTGTAGTTGCTTATGCATTGTGTACTTGTTGTGGGGAAGGGTAATGTGCTTAAAAGCACAATGGGGCTTGATAGGATGATACAAGACCTTTGCCTGCCTTGATAGCAAACAAGCGCCTTAGGAGTTACATATGTGCCTTAGGAGTTGTATAAATCTAGAAAGCACACCAAGCACAAATGCAATATTGATGTAATTGAGACTAAGTTTAAGATTGATGCAACAAGGAGTTGATGTCTAATATATATCCTTGATGATCTTAATGACTTAGGAGATGCCCATAAATACATGATCTTAGACACTTAACTCAAGATTTGGCATGTGAGTTAATGAGATAATGGTTATATATTCTGAAAAAGTTAGCCTCCGAGAGAGATTTGAATTTTGAAATACGTGGACTAGGCTACATTGAGTGGTCTATTCTAAGGACTAGGCCACACCACATGACATAGTCCCAAGTGGGAAATGCTAGGAATGGTGATTGGTTTGGACCAAGGGAAACTATAGTGATAGTTGGCCACTGAGTTTAGGCCCATAAGTGTCAATAAGTACACCAAATTGATCAAATTGAAGACTAAGACTATGCATTTACAACATCTATGCATAGTAGCATAAAACAAACATGTAAAAGTGTAGGGTATGCACTTTTATCCCTTATAGTTGTATTGTGAATTTGTGGGTGGTAAAGCATTTGGAAGGAGGGACATACACTTGAAACATGGGGCACGAAAGATATAAGTGGGGCCCCTAGTATTTTATAGTGCATGTAACATGAACTTGTACTTGCACAAGAGAAGAATGTCATAAGAAATATGCTACAAATACTTGATAATAATAGGTCACTTCGAGGGGGAAAACCTCCAAAAGTCTTCAATAAGAACAAAATTCACAATATGATGCTTAAATACTAGTCACTACCTCCTATATAGGCATCATTAGGTAACATTAATACTCTAATCTTAATGAGTTTGACTTAGGATACCAAAATTATACTTAGGGACTCATGATATACTCAATTCGGGATTATGTGGCCCATAGTAGGTTATCACATATACTAAAACAATAAATAGGTTAAGGGCATAGCATGCCCCCCTTTCACAAGTGTTTTCCTCGACAATGGTTAGTTGTGGATGCTTCTACACAAAATCTTCATCTTCCCATGTAGCATATTTGATAGGTAAATTCTTCCACTTAATGAGGTACTCTATGATTATCCTAGTCCTCAACTTCTTTGTGCATGTCTGGAGAATTAATTTTGGATCCAAAAGGATTTTTCCCTCTTCATCAAGCTCATGTAACACTATGGACCATAATATTTAGGTGATAGCTTGTTATTCTTCTTTTGTTACTTCAAAGATATTTTCTTATATGGTTGCAACCTCAAAAAAAACTAATTTCCTACTTCAAAATTCATTTCACTACAATGTTGGTCATCCTATCATTTCATTTGGATTTGTGTCATGTCCAAATTCTCCTTGAGACTAGAAAGTACTTGTTTTTTTATGATTCATGTGGTCTTCCACAACTTGAACTCTTGATGTAGCCTTTAATGATAATTTGATTGAAGGGGGATAGTATCCATATAATGCCATAAATGGGGACATTTTTTAAGCACTATGAAAGGAAATCTTATACCACCATTCTGCTAGTGGCATCTAAGCCACCCATTAAGAATGCTTATCTAAAGTAAAACAATGTAGATACCCAGGTCCAAGCATTTTTTGATGACCTTAGTTTCTATTTGACTGCGGATGATATGAAGAGCTACAAGCCAATTGAGTACCCAAATAAGAGAATAGATCTGTCCAAAATTTACCAGTGAATATAGGATCCTAATCACTTACAATAACCTTTGGGGTGCCATGTAACTTTTGCATAATCTCCATTTAAATGCTTTGGCCATTGTACTTGTTGTAAAAGGATGGGATAGTACACAAAAATAAGCATATTTGGTGAGTCTATCCACCACTACCATAATGACATTCTTCCCTTCAAACTTTAGTAGGAAGTGTGATGAAATCTGGATGGAAACCTCTTCCCACCTTTTGGCCAGGAATAACCAAGGGTTGTGTTGACACTCATTTTGACCAGGGGTTGATTTGTCATGATCAGGAGGTTTCTTCATCTGAGGCCTTCATCTTCTTGCCCAAATTTTCTAAGTGTTGGACCTCCTCAGCATTTTTCAACTGCAGCATCATATTTTCCTGAGGAGGAGGTCATCATCATCATCTTGTCTTCGATGATGATCTGCATCATCATGTTCCTCGTCGACTTGTTTTTCAACGTCATCATCATATTTCAACTGTCGGGTGATGTTTGCTTATTATCCTGATGATACTGATGAGCTACAGTGCGCCCTCATCTGCTTGCGAGGGTGATTTTTCAAAGTATCCGGTGATCTTTCATTTATCACCTTGCTCAAGCATGATGATGTTGCCCCGGTATCCTGAAGGGGTTATTCTCTAAGTGTTCGACCTAACTTGTTTTTTCCTAAGGGTTGTCATCATCATGATATTTCCAGTTATCATCCTGCTGCTTGCGGAGGTCATCATATTTTTCTGCCTTCATGATATTTCACCGGGGTGATATTTCTATCATCGGGTGATCTTGGTTATGATCATCCTGATGATGATGTTGAAGAGTTTTAAGTGCGACCCGATATTCACTAGGGTCATCATATTTCGAACGTCAGGATGATCTTAGTCAATATCATCCTGATGATGTTGTATCACTTCTTGTTCTTTGTTTCTCATCCTGATGATGCTGACGTCATCCGTATATCAGGGTGATATTTTTCTTTCTGCCTATCTGCATCATGATATTCCGAAGGAAGGGGTGATATTTTCATATCACCCGGATATATGTTTGCTCGAGCATCATGATGATGCTGATATCAGGGAGATATCCGCCTGCTGGCTTCGCGCATTATCTACTGGGGGTGATCTTTTCAAGCAGCATCATCATATTCAGTTTTCGCCCCGATCTTACAGAGGAGCTACAGTGCAACCTGATATTTTCACGTCAGGAGGATATTTTCATAATATCCGGTTGTCTTCCGAATATCATCCTGATGTTAATATGATGATGACGTCATCAAGGTCCGCGGGGGTCATATTTCTAACAACTGATCATCTTGAAGAGACCTCCTGATATTTGTAAACATGATGATGACGTCATCCAGATATAAGGAGGTGCGCAGTAAGCAGATATGATGATGACGTCAGCAGTATATGATGATGACGTCATCAGGATGTTCATCGGCCAGATTTTTGTTTTAAGCTCAGCAGGAGGATGTTCCTCCGAAGGATCAGGTTGTGCCGATTATCATGAAGGGTATATTTCAAATATCATGATGACGTCAGGGTGATATTTCGAACAGCAGGATATCATGCTGCTGGGGGATGATGATGATGAGGTTATATACTAGTGTCGTCAGGAGCAAAAGCATCGACATGATATATGCTCATGACCTAGTATATAAAGTGTAATTGAGGTCGTCGCGGGGTGCATGTGGGATATTGTTATCCTGCATTTTCAAATATCATGATGATGAATATCGGCGGGAAATGCTTGCGATAGTCTGTATGATGATCTTCCCAAGGCCGCGGGTTGGTGCACCATTAATGGCGAAGGTTGCAGAGGTATGGGCGATGGCGTGGGTCGATCTTGTACCCGACTGAAGGTGTCAATCAGCGGATGATGGCGCAGGGCTCGAGAAATCTTCCTGTCTCCTCCCCTACCTGCTGCATTCAAGTTTGGGCGCCAATCTGGTTGTGTTTGAGCGCCATTTTCATGATACCGTGTATCTGGCGAGATTTTGGTCAACATTGTAATTAATTGCTGAGCACCTACCTGGCTGTTATAAGCAGGTTGTGTTGTTCATTTGTGGTTGTTGAAAGTTGATGATTTTGGCTCTGTAATGCATAACAAGCTGATCTGGTTGCTCTGTACAGCTTACCTGTGAGTTTATGTATCTCTTGTTGTTTGTTTTTGGCATGAACCCACTGATTTCATGATTAAACTTATATGAGAAATGCTGTTTGGCATGTGTTGTGTTAATTCTGTCTCCAGTATTGCATGTATTCTTCTTCTGAATCTGGATGTTTGGTAATGTTTAGATTCTAGAGCATAGAATTCCTATGTTGACTGTCTGATCTTTTAACTTCTACTCAAGGGGTAGATTAAACTGTTTTCAGGTTGAACATTGGGAGGGATATACTGCAGTAGGGATACCATAAGTAGAGATAACCTAACACTTTGTATTGGGAGATGCCTGTAAGGCAGGTATCACAGATATCCCCTTGAAATCCTGCTTTAGTTGTTCATGCTGATCATTCACAGGTGTATGTCTACTGACTCCAGGCCCTGGATAGGCACCAATCATGCTTTGTTTTGTGTTATAACCATATCCAGCTTTACATCCACACTTAAACTTCAAATCAAAATCTAAAACCAACATTAGGACACTAGAGTTAGTTTAGGATCCTCAGTCCTCTGTCTACAACTGCTAATAGGCCCAAAGCTAGCCCCTTTGCTCTTATCATTCAGTTTTGGTCTACTTACAGGAGGACTATCTGCTTTCTGTCAGCATCCCAGCCTTGTATGCATATCCTCATGGATGTTGAGTAGGGAATACCCCCCTAGGTCTTGCAGAGCCTGAAGAAGAAGAGGAGATAAAATATAGAGTCTATCTCCTATACTGTTGACCCCCTGGCCCAGAGATCCTGTTGATCACTGATGGCTACCTTGTAGGGAAATCTGGGAATAAGCATCCAGTCTGGGAAAAAGTCAACAGAAATTGGCGACTCCGCTGGGGACTGAGAAGTAAAAGTGCTATCTAATCATCTCCAGTGATATATATGTGACCCATCTGAGTCAGCAACAGAAGAAAACACCCTGGGGAACCTTGTGAAAGAACCCTGGTTTTCAGAAGAAAACAGTTCCTAGAAATAGGTGGCGACTCCGAAGTAATCTCCCAACCGGTCAAAGTAAAATTATATGCAGGGGAGAAGATCCCAACAAACTCCTTTATTTGAAGAGTTACCATTAACAAAAAGAATGATGTATAGAAGAAAGGGAACTGTCTCAGCTAGTCATGAGAGCTCCCCCAGAAAAAGTGATGAGGTACAAGATAACCCTAGGCCATCAGGACAGCATGCTCCTTATTTTTCAAGTGCAGAAGCAGATATCCAAGGTGCATATGAGAGGCAACAGGGTGGTAGTATCAGAATGAGGTCAGAGGTGTTCCAAGAACGCCCCTTTCTAGACCCAAGTGAAAGGTTTGAAGAGGCAGAGTCTCTGAGGGATGATGAGGATGATGACCAAAATGGCATGAGACCATCTACCTCCAGACCTAAGGATGAACAGCTAGCTGAAGAAATCAAAAGCCTAAGAGCAGAACTAGAATACCTACAAGCCATGAAAATCAGAGATGATATACAGCAGAAAGTGCAAGCCTTGAGAACTGCCCAAAATAATTCAGTTCCTACTCTAGAGAATGCAAATATGCAAAGACATCAGCAAAGATATGAAATGCAACATCAGCATCATGATGACAGACAATATGTGAATGATGCTAGGATACCACTGAACAATGCAGGAAACCAAAATGCAAATAGAAATGTTAATGTTAATCAGCCAAACAGACAGCCCATGCAGTTGGACAGATTCAGACAGCTGGTGTTTGATGGTATTCCTGGGTATCCTAACCCTATTGATAAGCATCTGAGGCTGCAAGTGCCTAAGTTTTCAGGAAACAACACAGTGTCAGGAGAAGATCATCTAAAGGCCTTTCAAAATGTCATGGATAATTTTGAGGTTGAGCATGAGGATGTTTTCATGAAGTCATTCATGCAATCCTTAATAGATGAGGCAAGAGAATGGTACAGGAATCTCCCTGACCGGAGCATATCATCATGGGATGATTTTAAGAGGATATTCAAGGAGCAATATGGTGATAAAACTGACCCTAGCTTCTTTGTAAATGAGTTCACCAGCATCACCAAAGGGTCAAATGAGAAGGTTGCAGACTTTAATGCAAGATTTACTAAAGTGTTGAACAAATTGCCACATCACATGAGGCCAAATGAACCAATGTGCATAATCTTGTACATCAATGCCTTTGATGCAAAGACTGCATATGGACTGAGAGATAAAGGTCCTGCCACTCTCAGGGATGCTTTCAGAATTGCAGTAAATATTGAAAACAATAGGAAAGCATCAGGCAAAACAAATAGAAGGGATGATGTAAAAATTCTGCAGAATCCAAACAAGCCTCAGAACACTCAAGGTAGTACATCTGCTCCTGAAGATAAGATAGACAAACTGACAAACGTTGTTAAGGACCTGAGCTATAGATTAGCTAGAAGTGAAAAAGGGATGGGTCCTGATAGGCAAGTCTATCAAAGGCAGGAAAAGAGGCCATCGTTACATGATATGCCTTATAACACCAATTGGCATGATGGTAAGCCTGTATATCCACGTAACAACACAAATCAGAGGGCTCAACATGCCAAGGAAACTCCTGATCCCCTGAAGAAAACTGTAAATATTGCTGATGATGCTCCGTGGTGTATAATCTGTCAGATGCCACATTCACAGTCACAGTGCATGATTGCCCAATCTTTGTATGATAATGCTACATCTTGTAATGAGTGCAATGAGCCACATCATGTGCAGGATGATGATGTTAACATGATGTCCATAGGCAATGGATATACTCTGTATGATGCTGATGACAATACAGATCATCAAGTTCAAGCCTGCCAACAGTCCCCATATGATGAAGATGATGAAGATAATTATGTGTATGCTCAGAACTCACACAATTTTCTGAGTAACCTACAACGACCTTCTGATGAGGAGATTAGAGCCTTCACAGCTGCAGCAGTTGCTCAGGTTAAGAGCAACTACAATCTCAGAGGTAGAAATCACGTTGGCAGCTCACATCAGCCAGAGGATATTTCTGCAGGTCAGCTGGTGCATGGTCATAAAGGAACTGAACCACAAAAAAGGCAGTGGGTAAGTAATAAACAGAACTTTAGATACAGAGCAGGTCCTGAATTTCAAGGACCAGAAAACAAGATCCCTCAGGCAGAAGATCAAAGTAGAGGTTCCCAAGACAAGAATGATGATCAGGGAACTATGAAAATGAAAGCTAAATCAGCTCAGGATAAGAGCAAGATTGTGGAGCAAGCTACAACTGTTGCACAAAACTGTGCTCCATTTGATATAGCCCAGATCCTCTCTCAGGTAAAGGTCTCTGTTCCACTTATGGAACTCATGAAGGTGGAAGAGATCAAGAATAGGACAATATCCCTAATCTCAGGGGTACCTTTTCAAGCTAAGCAAAATGATCAGACCCAGGGTGAGAAACAGGTCATGTGTAATGAAGAAGATGAGACTCCTGAAGTATATTTAGGAATGACCATGACAAAGTGTCCTTCACAGGTGGAACCATTTTATGTTTCCCTGGTTATAAATGGTAAAATAATTAGAAATTGTATGCTTGACTCTGGAGCATCTACAAATGTCATGCCTTTGGCTATCATGCAGCAAACTGGATTAAAGATTGACAAGGCATGTGGGAAATGTTATGCTATGGATGCCAGAGAGGTACCAGTTATTGGAATCATGAAGGATGTAGATTTCAAGCTGGCAGCATTTCTTGAAAAAAGATACAAAATGAATATAACAGTGGTTGACATCAAGCCACAGTATGGTATGCTGCTGTCAAGAAGATGGGCAGCACTAATTGGTGGAAGTATGCAGCTGGACCTATCATATGCCATGATTCCAATGAATGGCAGGGATGTCAAGCTAATTAGAGAGAAAAGATCATCAGAGACAGTGGAAGACCAAGAAGCAAATGAACAGGTGTGCTTTGTAGACACTGACTGTGATAACTTCAAGGTTGTCTCAGATGATGCAGAAGACAAAAAGAAAAATGCCTGTGTTGGAGAGCTAGATCAGCAGGGGTTATGGACCATGTTTTTTGATGGAGCTTGTGCAAAAGAAGGCTCTGGAGCTGGAGTTGTTTTCCTGTCTCCAACTGGTAAGCTCCTCAAATCCTCTTTCTTGCTGAGGTTTGATTGCACAAACAATATTGCAGAATATGAGGCTTTACTTTTAGGCCTGAATATTGCTCTCAAACATGGAATTAAAATGTTAAGAGTATTTGGAGACTCTGAGCTGATTGTATCCCAAATCAGAAATAAGTATGCTGCAAAGAATAAAAGACTGAAGCAATACAAGCATGCTGTTTGGGATACTATTGAACTTTTTGATGCATTTTCAATTGGCTGGGTAGAAAGGTCAAAAAATGTTATGGCTGATTTCTTAGCTAATATTGCAATAAGGCCAGATGACATCACTCTGTCAGGTGTCACAGATATAGAAGTTAAAATTAGGCCTGCCATACCAGAAAACATATGCAGTTGGCAAGTTTTTAATGATGATAGGGATTTGCTGAAATTTTTGCACTGCATAGATGAGTATGAGAATCAACAGATTGATTTCCAAGCTTTTGTAGAGACTGTAAATGGAAAAGAGACCCTTGTGGGAAAAGAGATCATCCAGTTGAAGACTAACAAGATCCCTAGAGGGTTAGTGGCTTTGGAAAGAGCCTTTGACAGTAGAGACAAAATGGTCACAAGGACATCCCCCACAAATAAGGAGGATTTAGAAGAAATAAATTTGGGGACATCTCAGGCCCCTCAGAAGGTATATATTGGAAAACAGCTCAAGCCACACATAAGAAGTATGCTGATTGCATTGCTAAAAAGGTATAAACATGTTTTTGCTTGGTCATATGAGGACCTAAAAGCTTATAGAGAAGACTTATTCCAGCATGAGATCCCACTGAAGCCTGAAGCTAAGCCATTTAGACAGAGGCAAAGGCCTATAAATCCTACCTTAGCTCCCAAGATGCAGGAAGAACTCAAAAGGCTCAGGGATGCTGGAATAATTGTGCCCATCAGACATTCAACTTGGGTGTCTAACCTTGTCCCAGTCAGGAAAAAGAATGGTGATATTAGGTTGTGTGTTGATTTCAGGAACTTGAATGTATCCTCTTTGAAGGATAACTATCCACTGCCTAATATGGAAGCTATGTTGCAGAAAGTGACTGGTTGTGAACTCCTATCCATGATGGATGGATTTTCAGGATATAATCAGGTAAAGGTAAAGGAATCAGAACAATATAAGACTGCCTTTACCACTCCATGGGGAACGTATGTGTATGTTAGAATGCCATTTGGACTAACAAATGCAGGTGCTACATTTCAAAGAGCAATGGATGTTGCTTTTGCAGGGCTAATTGATTCAATCCTGGCAGTATATCAGGATGACTTGACTGCCTACTCAAAGAAGGAAGAGCAGCACTGTTTGCATCTGGAGCAGATTTTTATAAGAGCACTAGAATATGGTATTTCTCTAAACCCAAAGAAGTGTGCCTTTGGAGTAGTTGAAGGAAAGCTTCTGGGACATATTGTTTCCAAGGATGGAGTCAGGATAGATCCAGAGAGAGTGGCAGCCATTGACAGGATCCAAATGCCAAAAACTGTGAAAGGAGTTCAGTCCTTCTTTGGACAGGTAAACTTTGTCAGAAGATTTGTTCCCAACTTTGCAGAGATCACAAGGAACATTTCCAAGATGATGAAGAAGGATGCAACTGTCAACTGGGAAAGGGAAGCAACAGAATCATTTCAGAATATCAAAGAGGCAATAAAGATGGCCCCTGTTCTTAAATCTCCTGATTTTTCTAGGCCATTCCAAGTGTTCTCATTTGCTTCCTTTCATACTGTAGCTGCATGTTTGTTACAGAAAAATGAAGATGGTTTTGAACAGCCCATCGCCTTCTTCAGTATGTCCCTGCAGGCCTCTGAATTGAAGTATGATATTATGGAAAAGCAGGCATATGCACTTGTTAGAGCCATCAAAAGTTTCAGACCTTACTTGGTAGGGTCATATATAATTGCATATGTGCCTCATGCTGCAGTCAAAGACATATTCACTCAGCAGGAGGTGACTGGAAGAAGGTGCAGATGGATAAACAAACTGCAGGAATTCAACATAGACATACAAGTTACTAAGTTAATAAGGGGACAAGGATTAGCCAAGATGATGGCACAGTCAAACTTGGAAGCATGCCAAGTTAATGCAGTCCAAGATGAGAATGTAAGTGTATCAGGATCTGAGTGGTACAAGGATATTGTCTATTATTTGCAAAATCTGAATTGTCCTTCCCATTTCAGTGACAATCAAAAGAGGACTCTGAAGCTGCATGCAATCAGGTATGTTGTTGTTCAAGGTGAGCTGTACTGGAAAAATCCTGATGGTGTGCTGCTGAGATGTGTGGATAAGAACATGGCTAACAATATTTTGATTGACATGCATAAAGGATTATGTGGTGGCCATTATACTGCCCAAACAACAGCTCATAAAATTCTCAGGGCAGGATATTGGTGGCCCACTCTCTTTTCAGATGCACAAAAGTTAGTAAGGAAGTGTGACCCTTGCCAGAGATTCTCAGGAAAGCTGAAATATCATGGTGCTTTACCCCTCAGAACTGCACCTGTGGATGCTCCATTCCAGCAATGGGGAATTGATTTTATAGGGGAAATTGCAAACAAATCAAGTGGGGGACACAGTTGGATTTTGGTGGCAACTGACTACTTTACCAAATGGATTGAGGCCATTCCAACTAAAAGAGCTACAAGTAAGGTGGTGACAGATTTCATACTAGAGAACATCATCATCAGGTTTGGAGTACCATCTAAAATAATCACTGATAATGCTATGTGCTTCAGATCAGGTGAGTTTGTTGACTTTTGCAACAGGTATGGGATAAGCCTGTCATATACATCACCATATCACCCACAAGGAAATGGTCAAGCAGAATCAAGCAATAGGAGCATCATGAAAATTGTCAAGAGGATACTGGACAAGAACAAGAGAGCTTGGGACTCAAAGTTGAATTTAGCAGTATGGGCTGACAGAGTGACTGTGAAAAGGGCTATTGGGAAGTCACCTTTTGAGCTGGTATATGGTACATCAGCTAGACTGCCCATAAATAATCTCCTACCAGTTTACAGATTCATTCAGGAAAATGATGAGGACATTGAAGATCCCATGACAGAAAGAGTGAATCAGCTGGTTGCATTGGATGAAGACAGAAGGAGAGCCCACCAGATCAATCTCAAAAGACAACAAGGGGTGAAATATCAGTTTGACAAGAGAGCTACAAAAAGGAAGTTTCAAGTAAATGATCTGGTGCTCATTTGGAATGCTAAAGATCAGGAAAAGGGTAAACATGGTAAGTTTCAACCCTTATGGATGGGCCCATATCAGGTTTGCAATACTCATGGGGAGGATTCTTATTTCCTCCAGGCCCTAGATGGTGAAATTCTGGAATTGCCTGTGCATGGCCAATTCCTTAAGTTCTATTTTGCATAATGACTGGTTGCTGTGCACATTTGTAAAATATGTATGTAGTGTAAATGCCTTGTACAGCTCGCGTTTTTTGGCTTTTTGTCAGGTCTGCCCGGAGATCTGGTTCTCGCTGCAGGTTTTCACCTGCACGTCCCCATTCGGAGCCACTGTTGACACTCATTTTGACCAGGGGTTGATTTGTCATGATCAGGAGGTTTCTTCATCTGAGGCCTTCATCTTCTTGCCCAAATTTTCTAAGTGTTGGACCTCCTCAGCATTTTTCAACTGCAGCATCATATTTTCCTGAGGAGGAGGTCATCATCATCATCTTGTCTTCGATGATGATCTGCATCATCATGTTCCTCGTCGACTTGTTTTTCAACGTCATCATCATATTTCAACTGTCGGGTGATGTTTGCTTATTATCCTGATGATACTGATGAGCTACAGTGCGCCCTCATCTGCTTGCGAGGGTGATTTTTCAAAGTATCCGGTGATCTTTCATTTATCACCTTACTCAAGCATGATGATGTTGCCCCGGTATCCTGAAGGGGTTATTCTCTAAGTGTTCGACCTAACTTGTTTTTTCCTAAGGGTTGTCATCATCATGATATTTCCAGTTATCATCCTGCTGCTTGCGGAGGTCATCATATTTTTCTGCCTTCATGATATTTCGCCGGGGTGATATTTCTATCATCGGGTGATCTTGGTTATGATCATCCTGATGATGATGTTGAAGAGTTTTAAGTGCGACCCGATATTCACTAGGGTCATCATATTTCGAACGTCAGGATGATCTTAGTCAATATCATCCTGATGATGTTGTATCACTTCTTGTTCTTTGTTTCTCATCCTGATGATGCTGACGTCATCCGTATATCAGGGTGATATTTTTCTTTCTGCCTATCTGCATCATGATATTCCGAAGGAAGGGGTGATATTTTCATATCACCCGGATATATGTTTGCTCGAGCATCATGATGATGCTGATATCAGGGAGATATCCGCCTGCTGGCTTCGCGCATTATCTACTGGGGGTGATCTTTTCAAGCAGCATCATCATATTCAGTTTTCGCCCCGATCTTACAGAGGAGCTACAGTGCAACCTGATATTTTCACGTCAGGAGGATATTTTCATAATATCCGGTTGTCTTCCGAATATCATCCTGATGTTAATATGATGATGACGTCATCAAGGTCCGCGGGGGTCATATTTCTAACAACTGATCATCTTGAAGAGACCTCCTGATATTTGTAAACATGATGATGACGTCATCCGGATATAAGGAGGTGCGCAGTAAGCAGATATGATGATGACGTCAGCAGTATATGATGATGACGTCATCAGGATGTTCATCGGCCAGATTTTTGTTTTAAGCTCAGCAGGAGGATGTTCCTCCGAAGGATCAGGTTGTGCCGATTATCATGAAGGGTATATTTCAAATATCATGATGACGTCAGGGTGATATTTCGAACAGCAGGATATCATGCTGCTGGGGGATGATGATGATGAGGTTATATACTAGTGTCGTCAGGAGCAAAAGCATCGACATGATATATGCTCATGACCTAGTATATAAAGTGTAATTGAGGTCGTCGCGGGGTGCATGTGGGATATTGTTATCCTGCATTTTCAAATATCATGATGATGAATATCGGCGGGAAATGCTTGCGATAGTCTGTATGATGATCTTCCCAAGGCCGCGGGTTGGTGCACCATTAATGGCGAAGGTTGCAGAGGTATGGGCGATGGCGTGGGTCGATCTTGTACCCGACTGAAGGTGTCAATCAGCGGATGATGGCGCAGGGCTCGAGAAATCTTCCTGTCTCCTCCCCTACCTGCTGCATTCAAGTTTGGGCGCCAATCTGGTTGTGTTTGAGCGCCATTTTCATGATACCGTGTATCTGGCGAGATTTTGGTCAACATTGTAATTAATTGCTGAGCACCTACCTGGCTGTTATAAGCAGGTTGTGTTGTTCATTTGTGGTTGTTGAAAGTTGATGATTTTGGCTCTGTAATGCATAACAAGCTGATCTGGTTGCTCTGTACAGCTTACCTGTGAGTTTATGTATCTCTTGTTGTTTGTTTTTGGCATGAACCCACTGATTTCATGATTAAACTTATATGAGAAATGCTGTTTGGCATGTGTTGTGTTAATTCTGTCTCCAGTATTGCATGTATTCTTCTTCTGAATCTGGATGTTTGGTAATGTTTAGATTCTAGAGCATAGAATTCCTATGTTGACTGTCTGATCTTTTAACTTCTACTCAAGGGGTAGATTAAACTGTTTTCAGGTTGAACATTGGGAGGGATATACTGCAGTAGGGATACCATAAGTAGAGATAACCTAACACTTTGTATTGGGAGATGCCTGTAAGGCAGGTATCACAGATATCCCCTTGAAATCCTGCTTTAGTTGTTCATGCTGATCATTCACAGGTGTATGTCTACTGACTCCAGGCCCTGGATAGGCACCAATCATGCTTTGTTTTGTGTTATAACCATATCCAGCTTTACATCCACACTTAAACTTCAAATCAAAATCTAAAACCAACATTAGGACACTAGAGTTAGTTTAGGATCCTCAGTCCTCTGTCTACAACTGCTAATAGGCCCAAAGCTAGCCCCTTTGCTCTTATCATTCAGTTTTGGTCTACTTACAGGAGGACTATCTGCTTTCTGTCAGCATCCCAGCCTTGTATGCATATCCTCATGGATGTTGAGTAGGGAATACCCCCCTAGGTCTTGCAGAGCCTGAAGAAGAAGAGGAGATAAATTATAGAGTCTATCTCCTATACTGTTGACCCCCTGGCCCAGAGATCCTGTTGATCACTGATGGCTACCTTGTAGGGAAATCTGGGAATAAGCATCCAGTCTGGGAAAAAGTCAACAGGGTTGCAAAAGACCAGGTGTCTTAATTGTCTCCCCTTTATTCTTTAACATACTAGACACTCTACCACAACTTTTTGAACATCCCCTTTAAGCCCTTCCCAAAAGAAATCTTTCTTAATTCACTAATATGTCTTCAATAATCTTGAGTGACCCCTGACTTGAGAATCATGTAGCTCCTATAGAATCTTTTGTTTGAGGGTGGAATTCTTGCATGAATATAGTCTCTCTTTATACCATAAGGATGTTGAAAGAAAGGTAGATAACTGAGAGGGGGGGGTGAATTAGTTATCTCAAAATTTCCTTTCTTTTGTTATCTCAATATTCAGTGTTATATCAAAACATGAAGGCATATGTAATTATAAGAATAGAAATAAAATCAACACACATAACACAAGGATTTTTACGTGGAAACCCTGTTAAGGGAAAAACCACGGGGTGACTAACCCAAGATTGTATTCTCTGTTAAAAGAATAAAGGGGTACAAAATGGCACTTGCCAATTAGGGCTCACTGCCCGAGCACACTGCTCACAAGAGGGCACACTGACTACAAGAACTTACAGAAGATAATCAAGTGTTTGAATTGATGAGAAGCATCTACAAATACAAGAGTTTAGTTTCAGTTAGGCACAATATACCGATCTAACGCACTTCATCCTTCCTCTATTCTATGTTGTTATTCAGTCACATACTGGACTTGAATTGCTATTCTCACACTTATCACTGCTTTTCTTCGCACCTTATCTCTTTTCAACTTCAACACACTTACATGCTAGAATCCATATGTATATATTTGCATCAAGGATTTCCATCAACTTTCTAGTCAGCAACAGGAACACTCAAGATATTTGCAAGTTATTGATCTGTCGGCTGAATCCATGCTTGATTTGTGATGTGTATCAAAAGCTTAAGCATAGAAGTCATTAATCATGTCGGCCAACAATGTATAATCCCACAAATTGCTTGATCAACACCTTTTACTCATCCGGATTGAAGTCTGATACTCTGTCAGTCAGTTCTTCCTCCGTTTGCTCTACCTAACTGGAACCCAACACTCAAATGCTCATATCTTTTTCTTGCTTTATCACCAGAGGCTAAATATTTGGAATATAGTAGTCATGATACCCTCTTGACTTGTCCAAGTCCGCAACTTACTGAGTTACACCATTTGAGAGATCCAGACCTGATTGTCAGGACCTTGTTACATACTTTGTTCTTGTTCACTGGACCAAAATAATCTTCAATCTGACTTCTGGTATAGGCATACTATGTACTACAGATGTGTGTGATAGACTTTGTTGCCATCAATGACAACACTTATGAAGCCACACCGTGTCTCTTGCCAATAAAGGAGTCTCCCTTCCAACAAAATGTATTTGAGCCACTTGGATCATTTTTCAACTATTGAATGAGATTCTACTTAGCAACATCTTTTTTATTATGTAAGTGAGAAACAAGGGTCTCGACCCTTTACAAAAGTTTCCCTAAGACATAGTAAAACAAGCCCAACCTGGCCAAATACAACAATTTAACAGCACAAACAACTAATAAAAATAGACACCAAACATAGAAACCAAGAGAGACATATAGGCAACTAGGGAATAACTTCCCCCATTCCTCAATAAGGAACTTATACATCTCATCATACTGATCCATGTTGGTACTAGAAATCCTTGATTTTTTTGCTCCTTATCTTGCAACAAAAAGAGAGTTGTGGCCGATCTATGCATAATCTTCATATTAAACTTGATCATAGTATTTAAATTCTTTTCCATGAAATCCATTCTAGTCTTAATAGCTTCCATCTGACTTGTAGTTTGAGCACAAATATCACAATGAGTCTATTTTTCCTCATTAATAACAAGGGCCTATGGAGAATCAATTGAATCATCATTAGTGTATGGTGCATTCATTTCTTCAAATAGATTGTTTCCCTCAAACTTCATGGGAGGGGTGTGCTTAGAGGTTTTATCTTCTTCATCACCTTCTACACTAACCTTATCCTACTGCATCTCCAAAGTGTCATTGGATATCTCGATATCCTTCAACTCTGTGGTTGAACTCTAGCCAATCTAGTGGATCTTCTCACACCAGCACCTTTACCCTCCTATTTGTCAAAAGTATCTTCTTGACCATCCTTATTTCTTTTCACAGGGGTGGGATTAAATAGAGCCTCTCCAAACAAACTAATTGATGCCCTCCTGTATCTAAACACCCTTGTTATCCTAGCCCTAAATCTTTTTGGGCACATTTTATACCAACAACCTCATCAAGTTTCCTCTTTTCAACTACATTATTCTTACATAGACTCTCTATTTGGTCGAAGGACTTTGTTTTAAGGAACATAGACCTACGACAGTCTCCTCCTTAGAAGTGGAATATTTGCCTTTAGCAATGGGGGTTGTGGGAAGAGAAGAATTAGGCTGCTTGGAGTTTTCTTAGAAGGAGATGAAGGTTGGCTCTTAGTATTCACCCCCTTTTATCAACTATCAACCCCTTGAACAATCTTGTTTCCACTCTAATCTCACTTCTTTAACCCTATCTACTTATAACATTGAAATTACACACAACAATTCATCATCCTTATCATCCTATCTAGATAGTGCATCAGCCACTACATTCTCATTTCCTTTCTTATAGATTATCTCAAAGTCATATCCCAACATCTTAGTGACCTATTTTTATTGTTCTCTAGAGATAATTATTTTTCTAAGAAATATTTGAGGCTATCATGATTTATTTTACTTTGAAGTGTCTACCCATCAAATATGGACGCCATTGTTTAATTACATGAAGAATAGATAACATTCCCTTCTCATAAATAGGTTTTAGTTTATTCTTACCTTTCAATTGATGACTTTTAGAAGAAATGGGCCTACCTTCTTTCATAAGTGGTAATCCTATACCATTCCTGAAACATAACACTCTACAATAAAATTCATGGTGAAATCTAGAATGGATAGAACTAGAGGAACATGTAGCCTCCTTTAGACTCACAAATCTTGTATTAGCTACCTCATCTAAGTTTGAAAGCATCTTTTTTCAAAATTGTTGTCACGAGTGGTACTATACAGCCATATTTTTTACAAATATTCTATAGCATCTAGTGAGTCCTAGAAAACCCCTCAAATTTTTAATGGATTTAGGAATAGACCACTCCACCATAGCCTTGATTTTGTTGGGATTAACCTTTACTCCTTCATGAGATATAATGTGACCCAAGTACTCTACCTATTTGAGTCTAAAAGCATAGTTGAAATGTTTAGTATAAAGCTAATGTTGTTGGAGAATTTATAATACTTGATCAACATGGTGCAATATTCCTCCCATGCTTTACTATAAATCAATATATCATCAAAGAGCACTAATGCAAACTTCCTCAAATAAAATTTAAATATGGATTTCATCAAGCTTTGAAAAGTAGAAGAAGCATTAATAAGACCAAGTGACATTACCAAAAAGTCATAATGAATCTAATGAGTCCTAAATGCTATCTTGGGAGTATCTTCTTCCTTAATTCTAATTTAGTGCTAACTTGACATAAGATCAAGTTTTGTAGAAAACATATCTCCATTTAGTTCATCTAACAAATCATCAATAAATATAATAGGAAACTTATATTCGATGGTGTACTTGTTGAGTTCTTGATAGCCTAGACACATGTGCCAAGTGTCATCCTTCTTGTGTACCATCACCACTAGAGAGGAATAAGCACTCTAACTATGATGGATAATACTTTCTTCCAACATCTCTTGTATGATCTTCTCAATTTCACTTTTTGCACATATTGGTACCTATAAAGTCTAATGTTGGGTAGTTGGGTCTCTGGTAGTAGCTGAATGGCATGAACTTGATCTCTCTTAGGAGGAAAACCTTTGGCATATCATAAAAATTACTAAGTGCCTATTTAGAATTTCTTGTAGATCTAGTGGTGTAAGTCTCTTTTCTTGTTGGGCTTGTAATAAAAATAATTATGCTACAATTCCATCTAAATAATTTCTTAGCATCTTTTACATTTGGTGAGAACTTTCCATCTATGAAGAATTTACATGCAATCCACACAATTCAAATGTCCTGCCTACTAAATGAAAATTCAAGAATAACTCCTAGAAATTCATCTTTGTTGTCCTTGTAAGGGTGTAAACATATAGATTACAAGTGCAAATACAAACTAATAAATAATACCCCTACTTTGGATTAGAGCACATGTAATGAAAGATAACTTAAGCAATACAGAATATGAAAAGCATTATACCTTCCATTTGATGTTGGTGATGTGCTCCAAAATGATCGTGATGTGTGTTGATGTAGAGTATGTGGTTTCTCTTCAAACTCGTAGCATGCCTTTGTTCTTCACTTGATTGATTGAATGTTCTTGGGAGAGGGTTGATTTATAGATTTGGAGGATGGAGGATAAAGGGATGAGATTCATTCTTGATATCAAGGGCTAAGATTGAATGAGAAACAAGGATGAATGAGAGGCCTCCAAGTGGCACCATGTGGTTGGTGCACATGATGAGGGTTTGGATTGAGAAGATATGGAGGGTAGCATTTTCTAGGAAACGATGGAGGTTGAGGATTAAAAGGTACTTTTTTGAACCTTGTGCAAGTTCTCACACATGTGTGAGAAGAAACATGGAGATGTGTGATTATGATAAGTGGGACATCTCATACATGTGTGAGAAACATAGGGAAGTGTGATTGTGACAAGGGATTGATCTCACACATGTATGAGAAACATGGGGAAGTGTGATTGTGACAAGTAAGAGATCTCAAACATGTGTGAGAATCATATCTGTGAAATGAAGGGTAGAGATTATATTTATTAAGTGAATGACTAGGATTGAAAGTTGATTTTAGTTAGGATTGAATGGATAGGATTTGGTTGATTAGATTAATAGCTAGGATTGAAGATTAGTTTTGACTTAGGATTGATGATGTAGATTTTAAAATTGTTATTAAATATTAGTTGTTAGAAATGGGAATTTTAATTAGAAAAAATAGATGATGTGGATTTTGGATAACATGACATTAGCTTACAATTTACTATTTAACTGAACAATCATCTATATCTACTATATATTCAAAAAAATGTTGTGCAACTTTCCTGCTCTTCCTCTATTTTGAATTTGAATAGGGTATGGATTCGGTCAGCCCAGGGGGGCTTGTCCCCCTATGTCAATGGAGGTACAGGTTGATGAGGGTACTGCCTCAAGTAAATGCTCAAAAACTGGGAAGATTGCCTTGAACTTTGTTCCTAAGGCATGGAAAAATGCCCTCCTTGGTTTGGCGAAGGAAAAAGGTAGGTTTGATACTATTGTACCAGAGATGCAAGAGACCAGCGAGGGATCGACCATCAAATTTCTTGACTCAATGGTGGAAAGGATAGTTTCATTAATGGAACATACCCTAGTGGGTAAATTTTTCTCCTTTCAACCCAATATCGACATGATCAAGATACATAGGTCTTGGGTAGATTGCACCTCAAAGGGAGTGTGTCGATTAGCGCAATGGCAAGAGGACTTTTTCTTTTCAAATTTACATCAAAAGAAGACATCCTCTCTATTCTAGAAGGAGGCCCTTGGATCTACTGGAAACACAATCTATCTCTTTGTAGATGGAAACCTAGCTTTGATGCTATTACTAACCTAAATAAAGTTGCTTCGGCGTGGGTCAGGCTCTCAGGTCTTCCCTTGGAGTTTTGGGACAACGAATTTTTCATCTAGATAGCAAACTCATTTGGCCACTTTATTGCCCTAGACAACACAACCAAGGCCAAATCTAGGTTAGTGTTTTCTTGCTTCTGTGTTAGTGTAGATATTCATAAAACACTTCCTAATTCTATTACTTTAAATTCTAAATATGGAAGTTATACCCAAGCTATAATTTATGAGAATGCTACCACTTTTTGCCAAAGATGTCTTAAAAAGGGCATCTAATTTATGAATGCAAAGCCTTGAAGAAACAACCTCCAAAACCCAAGGAAGTTATGGAATAGAAGGAAGTAAAATAGGAAGTGGATATGGTTGAGGAGTACCCTTTTAAAAAGGATATCCTCAACTTACTAAAGTCTCCTCATAAAGACCCTAGTGTCCCAATCGAGACTAACAGCAGTGGGGGCCAAAAAGAATTACCCATGGAAGACAATGATGGTCAAGACAACACTTTAATGGAGATGGAACAACAGAAGATAGACCAACATAAACCCCAAGAGCAACCAAGTACCTTGTGGAAGGAGGATAAGGAGAAAGGGGAAATCTAAGAATCCCAAAATGACCTAGGTATGAATCCCCCTGAAGCTCTTCTAGAGACTTTGACAGAGGGGAGTCAACCCCCTGTTGACGGGGTACAGAAGGAATCCCCCTTAGAAAGGGAGAAGAGATGACCTTTGAAGAATAATGGGCCATCACCTCCCCTAAAAGGCTTTTCTCTATCACCAAGAACTAGACCTAGTACAATGCAAAGCTCATGTGACAAGGAGGGATGGATAACACCTAGGAAAAAAGGAAAGGGACTGATAAAGAAGTTTGTAGATGTAGGGAGGGATGCTAAATCTGGTAGGCCTACTTATCAGGAGACCGAATAGATAGAAGTTGCTAAAGAAATATCAAGTGGTAGGTAGCGTACCCTAGAGATGGATTAGATTTTATTCTAGAACATACGAGGACTAAATAGTCCTCAAAAGCATTTTTGGTTAAAACTACATTTATGAGAACAAGATAGATATTTTGTTACTCCAAGAAGTTAAAATGTCAGTTGATAATTTCAATTTGATTGCCAAGAATATGTGGCCCAATGCAGAGTTCTATGTTAGCCAAGCTATAGGAGTTTCTGGAGGATTGGTCACTATGTGGAATAAAATTAGCCTTAGAGGAGTCTACAGATTGCATAGTAGAAGTAGTCTGGAGGTTAAGTTTACTTCCTAGAACAGGGAATGGAACCTTATCAATGTTTATGCCCCCAACTCTAAAGAATCCAGAAAGGAAGTCTGGGAGGATCTCTCTGCACAAATTTTAGACATCAAGGAAGATCTTTGGATGGTGGCGGGCATTTCAATACCCCTCTGTTCCCCTAAGAGAAGTTAGGAGGCATAATGGACTTCTCAGATAGTATGGGGGACCTTGCTGAATTCTTGAATAATACAAGTCTTATGGATATTGAATTGAATGACCAAATGTTCACATGGACCAATAGAAGAAGGGGTGACCAATTAATCTAGGTCAACTTGGACATGTTCTTGATTTCTTCAAACTTGGACATTCTAAGCCAATCCAAGCTGGTTACTCTCCCTAGATCACTCTTGGATCATAACCCCCTTATGTTCAATTGGCAAGATGGCAACCAAAAGGGACCTTTCCTATTTAGGTATGAAATCATGTGGGCCTCCCACCTGGATTTTAGAAAATGTATTCAGGAATGGTGGAATATCTCTATTCAGGGGGTTGCTATGTTCTAGATTGTCAAAATACTTATACATGTCAAGAGTAAAGTTAAGGGGTGGAACAAATACTACTTTGGAAATGTTCTTAAAAAGAAAAAGATAGTCTCTACAAATCTTGTTGAAATCCAGAATAAAATGGCCAAAGGGGATATCATAGAAACCGCTATCTCTTTGGAAAATTCTTTAGTCCAGGAATGGAAGGACATCATGAAAAGGGAAGAAATATTTTGGAAATAGAAGTCTAGGGTCTAGTGGTTGAAGGAAGTAGAAAGGAATATGAACTTTTTTCACCAGTCTGTCATGAAGCACAGGAAGAGAAATACCATCCTTAAACTTTTAAATGAGGAAGGTTTGGAGGTTAATACTAATGAGCAGATAAGTCAGATGGCAACTAATTGCTTTGAATATTTTTTGTTGGAGAAATCAAACATTACTAATGAAGAAGTGGTTGAGAAGCTCTTGGACAACATTCCCACTCTGTTGACTAATGAGGACAATATGAGTCCTTTGGCTCCCTAATAGAGGAGGAAGTCTATGCTATTATGTTCTCGATGGGTTCCTTTAAGGCACCTGGCCTTGATAGGTTCCTCCCAACCTTATTCCAAGATTATTGAGATATTGTTGGTATTCATGTTAGTGCTGCAGTTAGGGACTTCTTCAGGACTAGTAAACTACTTAAATAGATTAACAACACTGTCATCACTTTAGTCCCCAAAAAACAAGATCTTGTGAATATGAGTGACTTCCATCTTATAAGCTTATGTAATTAGTCCCCAAAAAATAAGATCTTGTGAATATGAGTGACTTCCATGCTATAAGCTTATGTAATACCATCTATAAGATAATGTCTAAAATCATGGTGTTTTGGCTGCAACCTTTCTTAGATGGTATGTTTGTTGGTTGTTAGAAGGGATTTGTTCCTGGAAGGCAAATCCTTGATGCAACAATCTACACCCATGAAGTCATACAATCAATGGATAGAAATAAGGCTCCAAGGATGATTTTCAAATTGGACATTTCTAAAGCTTATGATAGGGCAAATTGGGACTTTTTATTCAAAATCCTTGAAAAGATGGGGTTCTAGAATGGCTTCATGAATCTTGTTAAATAATGCATCAGAACTGCTAAGTTTTTAGTGTTGGTGAACAAAATTCCCAGGGGCTTTTTCAAGTTTGGAAGAGGGATTCGACAGGGTGACCCTCTATCACCCTACCTCTTTATCCTTATGGTTGAAGTTATGGGATGAGGTTTTATGAATCTCTTGAGGACCAGAGAATTGAAGGGCATTAAATTTGCCTCTATTGCAGAACCCTTAGCAATCCAACAATTTGTTGACAATATAATCCTTTTCGAGATAGCCTCAGTGGTGGAATCAAGGAAGTGGAAGCAAAGTTCCTCAATAATTATGCTATGGTTTTTGGTTAATACATAAACTATGACAAAAGTCAGATATACTTCTTCAACACAGATGATGAGCTCCTACAGAAAATTAAAGGTATATTGGGTTGCTCCTGTGCAACACTGCCAAGTGTCTAACTCAGCCTTCCATTGACAGTTAAAGAAGTTACTCCTTTTTAGAACTCAGTCCTGGAGAGAGTCCAATGTAAGCTAGTTGTTTGGAAGGACAAAGTCCTTAGCCTGGTAGGGAAATATCAGCTTCTGAAAGCCTCTCTATAGGGGGTCCCCATATACTTCTTAACTCTGTTCAAAATGCCTAAGTATATTGCTAAAAAGTTTGAGAAGATCTAGAGAACTTTTTTGTGGGTGGGACTTGAGGAGAAAAAAGTTGGCCTTGGTGAGTTGGGACAAAGTCTACTTACCTAAAAAGCAAGGGGTCTTGGGATCAGAAAGATACATCTAATGAATAAAGCTCTATTAGTGAAGCTTGGATGGGGCTTTATTAAAGATGGAAAGGATTGGGATTCGATAATGGAAGCTAAATATTTGTACAACTTGGGGCATAATAGATTCATAGACTAGGAAGGATTTCCAAAGGCTCGATCATATGGAATAATGTTTTGAAAATTAGGAACCTCATTCTTAAAGGCACTAAATGGAAATTAGGCAATGGAAGAAGGATAAGGTTCTGGATGGACACCTGGCTATAAGACAAACCTCTTCTCAATTAGCAGACCTACAACACTCTAGTGGAGCATGCTAGAAACTTTTTTGGGGAGGAGTTGATTAATTATATACCCCAACTTAGAGGTGGTAAACAATGGAGGGTTATGTCTGAGTGTTGCTCGAACCAAGATCGATTGAAGTTAATTGCAGAGGACCTTCAAAGGGAACTTCTTAAACATAGAATCCATATTTTCCCCAAGGAAGATGAGATGGTTTGGTCTCAAGACAGTAAAGGAAGATTCACAGTTAAGACTGCTTATGGTCTACTATTAGACCTTGTCAGAAATAGTTTATGGAGACTTATTTGGAACCATAATTTGATCCCCATAGTAAATTACTTTTGGTGGACTGCCACACAAAATAAGATCCTCACATAGGATAACCTAAAATGAAGAGGGTTTCAAATAACCAATATGTGCGTGTTGTGTTGTAAAGAAGAAGAATCACTTCCTCACTTGCTTTTCTACTGTGACTTTACTAGGGAAATATGGGGTATGAGTTTGCAAAAATTAAACATTGATTGGGTTTTGAGTGACAATTTAAGCTCAGTTGTGGAAGCCTGGAGAAAACCTTTCACACACCCCAGGGCTAGAGAGTTATCGAAGCAAACCCCTCCCCATTTAGGCTGGAGCATCTGGAAAGAGAGGAACTGATGCAGAGGTAAAACGCAACAGGAGCTTACAAATGGGAAGGAGGAATCATTCGGCTTAACAGCATCATCATATTTCTTGCTAACACAGTCAGCATCATGATATTTCGAAGAGGCATGAAATATCCTCCTGCTAGCCACTGTTCACTTCCTTATCGCCTTTCGCCTTTCGCCTGTCAGCAGCATCATCACATTCGGCAAGCGCAAACATCCTCCTGATGTTCACTGTTCATCTTACCACCAAACTCTACCTTCATCATCATGATGTTTAGCATCATCTTCATCAGCAGGATATAAAATATCCGGTTCCTCCGATATATCCTGATGACGACAACTTCAAGCACCTTTCCTTCGATGCTTACGTCACCCCGATATCTGACTACTCAAACAACAGCATCATGATATGACTTATCCGGTCATATTGAAACATCCTGATGATGTTAACCAAACTTTATGCAGATGACTTACGCCGATGCCAAAACACTTAGCGACAGCAGGATAAACTTGCATAGGGTGATATTCGCAATATCCTGATGACGATGACGTCACGTGCACCTGATGATGATGTCAACAGGATATAAGACACTTATATCCTCCGCAACATGATAATGAATATCCGGTGATCTTTTCAATATCCTGATGATGACCTCTTCGGTCCTTAGTCAAAAAGTGAACTTTCACTCCTGCATGCGATAGCGATATGCGGATGATGGATACACACGAAAGATGATCCTGACGATGATATATACCCTGAGTATATATCCAACCTATATCATCCTGATGCACTTGAAACATACAATCTTCATCAGCTTCATAACCCGATCCAGATAGCGATATACTCGCAGATGACGATGCGATTCACTCCGGCTGGAAAAGTACATGCAGATCCCTGTATATTTGTCAGCTGCATGCAAACTCACAGAACCGCACAATTTCACAAAGAAAATATGATGATCGAGCCGGATCATCTTCAGATCAAAACTTAACAGTTTATCTTCCTAAACCCTAGCACATGAGGATGCTAGGTTGATTCATAGCATGCTACCAATCGATCTCCCACACAATGAAATGCATAAACAGAAAACTAAAATACAACCTAAACTAACATGCATGACCATTCCACCGATTCACAGAATCAACCAGTGGAAGGGTTGAAAGAATCCATCAACTTGTAATCAGAACAGAGATCAAAACACAAACAACTGATAAAACCAGATAATGCAATTGATGAGATCTTATTTAGATGAAACACAAATGTCCTATTTCTACAATGTTTCACAATGTCTGGACTGATCTCTGGATTTCACTCAATCACCAGTACAACATAACATAACTACTCTCTACTACTCTGATATCTTAACATGATCTCAAACCCTAACTGATCTGAGTTATTTATAGCAATATCCTACGAGTACTACCAACTCGATTCCCAGCGGCTGGGAGAGGACAGCTCTTACTACCTGAACACGAACTCTAACTGCCTGCACACTCTCCTAGGCTGATCTAATACATATGCATTGGTCCAATGGACCTTATTACATTATGAAGTCAAACATGCTAAAAATAGACTAATGTCCTGTCATGCGGACAATGAACCTATATCCTGTCTTGTAGGGGTGCTCCTGCACCATACTCCCCAGAAGAAGAAATCTCAAGTCCACTTGAGATGAGAGTATGAAGATCTGCACCATGTTTCTGGATCTGCTCTTCAGTCATCCATACTGCTTCAGAATTAGGTTTTCCCTTCCAAGAGACTAGATACTCCAAGTACTGTTTGTTCCGGGTCTATTTGACCACTCTGGTGTCCAAAACCTTCTGCAACTGTGGAGGATCATGCTTGGGAATGTCATCATGGACTGTATCCTGTAGTAGATCCTGATCGGCATCTGGATAAGACTTGTATGGAGTTAAATCACATACATTGAATATAGGGGACAAACCAAGATCAGGTGGGAGTTGTATCTCATAAACATTTTGTCCATGCTTGTGCAAGATCTGACATGGTCCAACTTTTCGCTGCATGAGTTTAGTATATTTTCCCTTAGGAAGTCTGTCCTTCTTCAAATGAACCCATACCAAATCTCCAACATCAAACTGTACATCCTTCTTCTTTTTATCAGCATATTCCTTATACTTCAAGGTGGTTTGCTGCAGTTGGGTCTTGACTTGATCATGAACCTCTTTTATGGCTTCTGCAAAAACTTCTCCTTCTGCACTAATAGGGTCTACTGTAGGTAGATCTCTCAATTCCAAAATTCCTCTTGGATGCATACCATAAACTATTTGAAAAGGTGATTTCCCTGTGCTCCTATTGACAGTATCATTATAGGAAAATTCAGCTTGAGATAGAATATTATCCCACTTTTCTCCATGTTGTTTTGGAATACATAACTGTCCACCTTTGAACAACAATCCATCCTGAATCAAAAATTCAGAGAATTCAGCATGATATTTCTCCCCAAAAGAAGTACATACATGATATATCTCCCCAAAATCTTCATCTGTCTCATACATGGTCTTTAGTGAAGCAATGCCAACACTTTCTAACTGAATCTGGTTGACTGTTAGGACTCTCCTGCTCAAAGCATCTGCAACTTTATTCTTGACTTCTTTCTTATGCTTCAATGTAAAAGTAAAAGCTTGTAAGGTTTCTACCCATTTCATGTGTCTGTGGTTCAGCTTTTCCTGGCTGTTTATGAAACTCAGAGCCTGGTTATCTGTGAATACTATGAATTCCTTTGGCATCAAGTAATGCCTCCATTTCTTGAGTGACTGGACTAAAGCATACATTTCCAAATCATATGAGGAATACCTCTTTTTAGCATCATTGAGCTTCTCACTGAAAAATGCAATAGGTCTACCTTCTTGGCTGAGTACTGCTCCAATGGCCATGTGACTGGCATCACATTCCACCTGAAAGATTTTGTTAAAGTATGGAAGTGCAAGGACTGGCTGCTGTGCCACCTTCCTTTTCAATGTTTCAAAAGAATCATCTGCTCTTTGAGTCCAAACAAATCAGCACTTCTGTCCTCCTTTGATGGTATCAAGCATGGGTGCACAAATATGACTAAACCCTCTTATAAACTTCCTGTAGAAGGTTGCTAACCCATGGAAACTTCTGACATCATTCATAGTCTTTGGGGTTGGCCAAGACAATATGGCACTTACCTTCTCCTTATCCATTTGTAACTTTCCTTGTGAAATGACAAAACCCAAATATGTGATCTCCTCTTGCATGAACAAACACTTGTCTAAATTTATCATCAGCTGCTCTTCATGTAACCTCTTAAGAACCAAATCTATGTGTCTGAGATGTTCTCCTTTTGTGTTGCTGAAAATCAGAATGTCATCTAGATATACTATGACAAACTTACCAATGAACTCTTTCAAAACCTCATTCATCAACCTCATAAAAGTACTAGGTGCATTAGATAAACCAAAAGGCATAACCTTCCACTCATATAACCCTTCATTAGTTTTGAATGCTGTTTTCCATTCATCTCCTGGTCTAATCCTGATCTGATGATATCCACTCTTCAAATCTATTTTTGTAAAATACTTAGCACCTCCCAAACAGTCAAGTAAATCCTCTATCCTAGGGATTGGAAACCTATACTTGATTGTGATCTTGTTAATAGCTCTGGAATCTGTGCAAAGCCTCCAAGTACCTTCCTTCTTTGGTGCTAGTACAGCTGGTACTGCACATGGACTTAGACTTTTCCCAATCAGACCTGAACCCAATAATTCTTCAATTTGTCTGGCTACTTCTGCATTCTGTTCTGGAGTTAGCTTATAGGCTGCTTTGTTTGGAAGTGTTGACCCTGGAATTAAGTCTATGCAGTGACTAATATCTCTGACAGGTGGTAGGGATCTTGGCATTCCCTCTGAGATGATACCTTTGTACTTATCCAATAGCTCTTGGATAGCTGGGTCTATGAACCTTTGCTTCTTCTCTTCCTTGACTTCTTGCTGCTGTTCTTTATTCACCCTCATACATGGGATTAGGGCATATGCAACTGCACCTTCTGCTGCTACTTCTTTCATGAACTGTTTACCTTCCATCAGCATTACCTTCACCTCTTTTCCTTTAGATTTCTCCTCTTTCTCCGTCAATGGTAGTAACGTTATAACCTTACCATCTTTAGTGATTTTATAGGTATTTCTAATACCATCATGTTGTGCCTTCAAATCATACTGCCATGGTCTACCAAATAAAAGATTGCAAGCATCCATCGTGGTAATATCAAACAACAACTTATCCTTATATGCTCCAATCTGAAATTCTACCCAAGCCTGCTCTTCTACAGTTGTCTGCTGACCTTGGGTAAGCCATGAGACTTTATATGGGGATGGGTGAGGCAATCTCCTAAGCTTAAGCTTTGTCACCATTTCTTCAGACAAAATTTTCAGTAGAACCAGAATCAATCAAAACTTTACATGCCTTACCTCCTGCTTTGCAAATAGTCCTGAAAAGAGACTTTCTTTGAGGGGATTCTTTATCAGGTACCTTCATGGTAGTCATTGTTCTTCTCATCATTAGAGACTCTCCACTTTCTGGGTATCCATAAGTATCAGGAGCATTCACACTCTGAAAAGCATTAGAGCCTGTCATACTTTGATTATCAGGTTCTTGGATCAGATTTGTTCTCCTTTCTCCTGTTGAGCTTGTGGCCTTTTCTGGACATCTGCTGGCTATATGGCCTTCTTTGTTACAGTTATAACATCTGATGGATCCTCTGCCCTGGGATCTTCCTCTAAAAGGTCTTCTACCTCTGAAGTTTCCTTGCTGACTATAATTTTCCCCCTGGTTCTGACTATTGTTTCCCTTACTATTGTCATGACTGGATTCTCCTTGATATCCATGTCCATGTCCTCTACCTCTAAAAGGACCTCTTCCACCCCTTTGTTGTCTTCCTCTTCCTCTATTGTGTTGTTCTTGTTTTCTCTTTAACTTCTCTTCCACTTTCAATGCCAACTGAAAGCATTTTTGAACTGTATCTGGATTATGCAGACTTAAATCTTCCTGAATGTTGAACCTCAATCCATTAAGGTATCTGGCTACCTTCTCTTCTTCACTTTCCTTTACCTTTGTTTTCATACAAAGTTTCATGAATTCTTCTGTATATGAGCTGACATCTAGCTCCTTCTGCTTCAGGTTTTGCTTCCTCTTGTGTAATTGGATATTGTAATCCAATGGGACATAAGCTTCCTTTACTAATGCCATCATCTTCTTCCATGTAGTGACTCTACGCTTTCCTTCCTGTACTCTATCATCTTGGACGAAATTCCACCATGTCAAGGCAGCTTCTTTCATTTTTGACTGGGCTATTTTCATCCTCTGTTGTTCTGGTATCTCCTCTGTTTCAAAGAAATTGTTCAAGGAGTCTATCCACTCCATCACTGAATCAGGTTCCATCTTTCCTGTAAACACTGGAAAATCCAGTTTCACATCCATGGTTCTCCTCTCCATGGCCTTGAGGGCGTTCAACAGTGGTCTCTGGTCTGCAGGAATGACCTCCTCGTTCCAACTAGGGATCTCTTCTTCTTCCCTATCTTCTTCTCTACCAGAACCTACTCTGCTCCTCAACTTCGCTAACTCATCCTTCAATTCCTGATTCTGAGCCTTCACGGCCTTGCTCTCTGCAATCTGTTTCTTCACCATAACTGCCAACTCAATGTTGGTCATCCTTGCCGGAATCTCAGATGTTCCTTTTTCATCCGACATCCTGCTATATCCTGATCTTTTCCAGAAGATCCTTCCTTTGCTCTGATACCACTATGATGCAGAGGTAAAACGCAACAGGAGCTTACAAATGGGAAGGAGGAATCATTCGGCTTAACAGCATCATCATATTTCTTGCTAACACAGTCAGCATCATGATATTTCGAAGAGGCATGAAATATCCTCCTGCTAGCTACTGTTCACTTCCTTATCGCCTTTCGCCTTTCGCCTTTCGCCTGTCAGCAGCATCATCACATTCGGCAAGCGCAAACATCCTCCTGATGTTCACTGTTCATCTTACCGCCAAACTCTACCTTCATCATCATGATGTTTAGCATCATCTTCATCAGCAGGATATAAAATATCCGGTTCCTCCGATATATCCTGATGATGACAACTTCAAGCACCTTTCCTTCGATGCTTACGTCACCCTGATATCTGACTACTCAAACAACAGCATCATGATATGACTTATCCGGTCATATTGAAACATCCTGATGATGTTAACCAAACTTTATGCCGATGACTTACGCCGATGCCAAAACACTTAGCGACAGCAGGATAAACTTGCATAGGGTGATATTCGCAATATCCTGATGACGATGATGTCACGTGCACCTGATGATGATGTCAACAGGATATAAGACACTTATATCCTCCGCAACATGATAATGAATATCTGGTGATCTTTTCAATATCCTGATGATGACCTCTCCAGTCCTTAGTCAAAAAGTGAACTTTCACTCCTACATGTGATAGCGATATGCGGATGATGGATACACACGAAAGATGATCCTGACGATTATATATACCCTGAGTATATATCCAACCTATATCATCCTGATGCACTTGAAACATACAATCTTTATCAGCTTCATAACCCGATCCGGATAGCGATATACTCGCAGATGACGATGCGATTCACTCGGGCTGGAAAAGTACATGCAGATCCCTGTATATCCGTCAGCTGCATGCAAACTCACAGAACCGCACAATTTCACAAAGAAAATATGATGATCGGGCCGGATCACCTTCAGATTAAAACTTAACAGTTTATCTTCCTAAACCCTAGCACATGAGGATGCTAGGTTGATTCATAGCATGCTACCAATCGATCTCCCACACAATGAAATGCATAAACAGAAAACTAAAATACAACCTAAACTAACATGCATGACCAATCCACCGATTCACAGAATCAACCGGTGGAAGGGTTGAAAGAATCCATCAACTTGTAATCAGAACAGAGATCAAAACACAAACAGCTGATAAAACCAGATAATGCAATTGATGAGATCTTATTTAGATGAAACACAAATGTCCTGTTTCTACAATGTTTCACAATGTCTGGACTGATCTCTGGATTTCACTCAATCACCAGTACAACATAACATAACTACTCTCTACTACTCTGATATCTTAACATGATCTCAAACCCTAACTGATCTGAGTTATTTATAGCAATATCCTACGAGTACTACCAACTCGATTCCCAGCGGCTGGAAGCTTCCAAGCGGCTGGGAGAGGACAGCTCTTACTACCTGAACACGAACTCTAACTGCCTGCACACTCTCCTAGGCTGATCTAATACATATGCATTGGTCCAATGGACCTTATTACATTATGAAGTCAAACATGCTAAAAATAGACTAATGTCCTGTCATGCGGACAATGAACCTATATCCTGTCTTGTAGGGGTGCTCCTGCACCAGGAACAATAGAATTTTTAAAGATGAGGCCAAGAATCCTAAAGAAGTGTTTGTCTTGTTCTCTAAACAACTGGTGGAAAATGTTTCAACATGTAACCTTAAAACTCTGGAGGCCCCACCTACTTTGGTAGAAGTCAAGGTTGTTAACGATTGGGGTCTGGTTGTTGATATCAACAAGTTCAATAACTCACTAGTAGAATTTTGGCAAATAAATGACTAGGTGACTAAAAATTTTAGTCAAGACAACTAAAAATGACTAAATTCTAATCATTTTTTGCAACACAACTATAAATTACTAAATAAATGACTAATTTGATCATCATAAGTGACTAATTTGATCATAAGTGGAAAATTAAGTGGAAAGTAATAAAAAAGAAAGTGAAAGGCTTAGTTTTTTTATCATCATAAGTGACTAATTTGATCATAAGTGGAAAATTAAGTGGAAACTAATAAAAAAACTTTGTTTTTTTGGGGCGCCAAACAATTTTAAAAGAGAATTTCCATTTCCTTGGGTGCCAAACAATGAAAAATGAATTTTTAGTTGAAGTGTCTATTGAGTGGGCTTTTTAGTTTGTTGGTTGGAAGAAGTCCAAAGATTTTTTTTGGGCACTGGCATGTTGTTGATAAGATCTGGGATAAAGGCACATTGAGTTTTCTCTAAAGAAACCTTTCTTTGTTGGCTTTGAATTCATCCACACTACAGAGATTCACAAGGGTTTGAAGACTCGTTGCATGCACGAGGAGATTGTCCAAGGTTTTGAGGAAAAATCATGCCCACATTGAGATAATATTCAAGGTTTTCTTGGAAGACTTCATCCTCACATCTTGCCAGGTATACTCTATGTCGTTATGGTTTTTATTTTTGTTTGAAGTTTCGAGGAAGATCTTGCTTGTCTCTTTTCATTTGATGATGACCATTTGAAGATTTGTCATGACTGTCTTATTTCTTTTGCTAACTGTGCCCTTTTCTACATCTTGCAACTATCCACATTGTCTCTTTACAATCCATACTTGTACTATGCTAAAAGGCATCTTAGTATTGAATGATTTGATGTGGTTGTCTGTTGTGAGATCAACACAGTAAATTCTGAGATGCAATTTTGCATCATGGACACTAGATGTTTATCTTTTATGTCTTTTTCAATTTAGTATATATAGTATTCCAAAGACAGTGCAAGGAAATGGTATAACTGTGCCATTTAATTTGCAATTGCTCATGCTGAATGAAAGGATACAGAGCTTGTCAAAGCTACGTGCTGCCTTAGTAAAGGCTAAGGAACATCTTCATAGGCTCTCTAAGGATACACCATATATAGAGTTTGAGCACAAGTAAGTTAGATCAATAGTATTTATTTTTGTACACAGTATTGCTATGTGAGAAGAACTGATATTAGAGTTTGTCTGAGGATGTACACAGTATTGTTGTGTGAGAAGAACTGATTGAGCCTTTGTGACTGTCCTCAACACTATCTTCTTTAGGATGAAACTACCCTCTCAATCAATAATGAAAATATATGTTTTGAAGAAAATTTTCTTCCAGTGTGCCTTTCTTATCATTGTGATCTCTCCTTTGGTGCTACTGTCGCTTGAAGACTACTATCCTCTATATCATGAAACTTCTAACAGTGCATTGTCATTGTGGTTCAATCATGCATTCTACTCTTTAAAAGTTCCTTATCATCATGAATTATTCTTACCCTGAGTTATAAGCACTTCCATCAACATTGTTCTTCATGAAGACTCTAACAATGCCTTGGAACTGTCATCTATTGAGTTTTGAATTTATTCTGTTATGACTATCTTGTGGACTATGGTTAAACCCCTTGTCATTGTCATATGAATGGCTACTATCACTTGTGATTATCGTAGTCCATCTTATTTAAATCTATCCTTGTTGATCATGAATTGTCTACTAACAACTCACTATCTTGTGTCATTAAAGTCATTCACACTTAGCTCATAGTGAGGTATTTTGTTTAGTGCTCATTTTCATATCCTAATGGAGTCACGATCTTTGATAAGACCTATAGGTGTGATTATATAAATGTACCATAAGGACTATCCTCTAGGTCCATACTGTGTATTTGGTTGAATATTATCTTATGGACTATCCTCTTTACCATCTGACTGTATTCTTAAGGATTGTCCCACTTCATGTAAACCTCTCTTTCCCATGATCAACACCTCGAAATTGACTATGGTAGCTCCTTGAGATATTGTCCATGCACTCCTTAATACACTTGTAGGTTGTCCTCTTTTGAAACTTTGTAGGATGGAAATATTTATTAGTTTACCATATTGCTTTGAAGACAATGAACCCTTGACAAGATTTATGATGTTTTAAAATCCCTCTTGACTGCTCAGTTACTTGTCTTTATGTATCTTTTAAAGTTTTTCATACTACCCTATCACTATTATTATTAATTTCAATGTCCCCTTCATGGTTATGCTATGGACTATCATTGTTTATTTGAATAGTCATGACTGTGATATCCTTTTGGGAATCTATAGGAAAGTGTCATGCCTTACTTTGAAGTCCATTTCCTTAAATCTTTGCTCTCTGCTTGTTGCTCCTATCCTAGGACTTGGGGTCTCCTTTTTCTCTTTTCCCACTACATATCTTGAAGTCTTGTATATTGATGTGCCATAGACTCCTTCCAATTTGGGGAGTAGACTCCATTTTGTGAGAATGAATGGTCAATAAAGAGTCAAAGTTTGATACTACTCCCATTGACCCCAAAAACAATTCATGTGCCTTGTCCATGGTTCCATATTTTGCATACATGTCTACCAGGGCAATTACAACTACAACAAATGACAAAATTCCTCTATCCTTCATGCTTTGATGGATGTCCATACCTTGTTCCAAAGCTCCCATTTTGGCACAGACAAGGAGTATACTGGAAAAGGTTGTTGAATTTGGATTTACACCTGCTAATTGCATTTTCTTGAAAGTTTCTAAAGCCTTTTCAACAAATCCATTTTGTGCATATCCCGCAACCATTACATTCCATGAGATGACATCTCTTTGAGGCATTCTTCCAAACAGTTCACATGCCTTGTCAATGCTTCCACATTTTGCAACTACAACAAATGATAAAATTCCTCTATCCTTCATGCTTTGATGGATTTCCATACCCTGTGTTGGTTCTCAAATCCGTAGTTTACCAAACCCCAAAGGATGTCAAACTTTGTGCTTAGGTCTGGTAGTTGATTTAGCCAACTGACGGAAGAAATCAAACTGATTGGACTTCCCTACACTTCAGACCCTGCTTGGCCTAGGTGGGTGTACTTTATATTCACCAAATAATTATTAGGCTTCAAATATGTTGGTGACTTCATAACAGATTAAAGAATTTATATAATTTTGTCAATTAAATCATCCACTTCACTTAATCCAATTTGGCATATGATTTGGATTAATTTTTTTTATAAATATTTAAATCCTATTCCAAAAATAGAAAATTAAAATTAGATTTTTGAAAATATATACAAGGAAATGATTTTCACAAGAGAACAACTCGTGCCTATTCTTGGGTTATGGAGTCTTTATTCAAAAATATTTGTGCTTCCCTTTTAGCCACAACTCAATTTGTTTGACAATTCAAGGTCTATGACTTGTACAGACATGCAAATATGTAATTTATCTGGTTCTTCTTTAATAATCTAATTAATCTTCCCAGGTTATTATGATTCACTTATAGGATTTTAATCCTTTCTCAAAGGAGCCCAATAAACAAACCACATGAGTAATAGCAAATGTGTTCTGACAAATCAAAAATATACTTGATATATTGATTTGAATAACAAAGGAAAACTAAGTTGGAGACAACCAGATAACTTTGTTAACAATTGAAATCAACAAACAAATGAGAACTAAAATTTTAGCACCAGAAAAAAGTAGCTTTTGTATTGATTATCTTCAAAGAATAGGCTGTGGAATGTCTCTTTCAAAAATCAAAATTCCCAGAGAGAGCCCATAAGATCTTGGATTCCCTTTTATAGATTTAAGGGAAGCAACAAGCTTCAGACCTTTCACATTCAAAATGGCTCTTTGTATTCCCAACCCTTGACATTCATTAAAATATTTTCACTTTGATAAGTCTAAATTAGACTTTCAAGCACGTTTTGGAATACATTATAAAAACATGAAAAACATAAAGAGACAAAAAGGAGAGTGTCCAAGATGCGATGATGATATTTGATTCCAGCATATAGCTCGTTGGTACTATGCACCAAAACGTGTGTTGCTTGTCAATCTGCAAGATACATGCTCTTCCATTGAAAAATTGCAAAATCACTAGGCCATTTGTAGTTTTGAATCTCGAGCAAGTCAACCTGGCGATCCTTCCATCTTTTATCCAGCAAAACTTTAACATCCATCACAAATTTCTCATACCCAACATCCAAGGCAATCACTCTATCCAAAATCATGTTGAAGATGATGATGTTGTCATCTCCATTCTTCTTCAAAAAGTCCATGATTTGACATACTATTTGGCCAAACTCCACTCTCCATGCATCAAGGCTCTTGATTTGCTTTTCTTCTGACAGAATTGAGGGGATAAACTGATGCTTAAATGTGGCAAAAGAATCAATTTTGGCCTGCATCTTTTGGCCTTCACCATTGGCATACTGGTGCTCCTCCAAGATCAATCCAATCATCCTTTCTGTAGGCTTCAAAGCTACAGGGGCCTTAGGATTTGTTTGCAAGACTTTATAGAGAATGGTCAAAGTGTGGTGTGAAGGTTTCCATCTTTGATACAATGTGTCCAAAATAGAAAAAGTCACTTTGAGCTGCTCCATGCCTTGAGATAAGGATGAATAGAAATCATGCACATTTCCTAGCTTATCAACAATTAGCTTCATTCTGTATTCCAATATTTTTCAAAAACTTCTAGAACTTTCAACCTTGCCTCTTCTTTTGTCATTTCATTTTGTTTTCTCAAATCTTCAATTTCCTTTTCAAATTTCAATTTCATTGCATCAATTTGTTCTATTGTCACTGTGACATCACTTGTTGCTCTTGGTATAGGGGGTTGATATGGTACAATAGCTTGACTTTGAGAAGAACTCATATATTGCAATTGCTTTCTCAAATTGACATTCTCAAGGAACAATCTATTTACTTCATCATTTATTTCCTTTTGAGTTTTCTCATAATCTTGTACTCTTTGTTCTAATCTTTTTACAACAACATGAGTGAACATGGTAGTATGAACAGTGAGGACAGATGCTTCTGTTGTTGATGTATCTTGTAAAGTTTTCACCACAACTAAACCCCTCATCTCTTGCACAACATCGAGCAACCTTGGTTTGCTTGTATTCTTTTGTGTGGTCCAGATTGTAAGAATCTCTATTTTTGGGTTGAAACCACACCCACTAATACCATCCTCATGATCAAATTTAGAAACAAGTTTTGGATCTTCTTGGCTTCTGACTTGGTTAAGAAAAAAGACTTTTTTTAACTCAAGGCCAGGAATGATTAGCATATTGCTATTTAGGACCATTTTCATTGCTTCTTCTGGACTCACATTTATTTCATATATCTTCAAAGCTTTAAAAGTTTGTGTGACAATCTGATTATGCTGCGATTCATTAGCACCCATTTTGTTTATTGCCAACTTTTCATCATACTCTTTCATTTTCATTTTCAACCAGAAGTCCTTAAAATATGGAGTCTTGATAAAGTCATCATCTTCAATAAATCTCATTGATGCCACAATTCTTCCATCTTCCTCCAATTTTGGTTCACCTTGGGTCTGTTTATCCATTCTGGCCTTAGGCTTGTGTGCATCTGTCTCTTGGTCAACCACTAGTTGATCAACTTCTTCATCACCCAAGTACCTGAGAATATTGGCCACATCTTTAGTGTCCCCAACTTCTTTAGTCATTTCATAAGGAACAAGTGGAGACTCAGCTTCAGTTCTCTGCCTTTTCAATGAAGGGGATCCATGAACTTGTGGATCTTATACTGACACATCATCAGGAGTAGGCTCATGAATTTCAATTCCTGCAAACCTCTTCATTGGAAGCTTGGTAGCCTTATGAGGCTGTTTCTCATACTTGCCATAGATACTCTCAAAATTATCATTTATCATATCGATCCTCTTCAGAGAATCCTTTTCTTCAGCAAAAAATCTAGAAAAATGGGGATTCTGCTTCTTCTTCTCATCTTCAATGTTCTTCAAGATTTCCCATTTCCTTTTCCTTGAATAAACTTCTTCAAAAGTTACCAAATTTCTTATCACATCCTCATCAAAAAGAATTTGATGGAATATCCCCATTTTTGTCAAAATTATTTGCCTTACAAAATTCATGTGACCCTCAGGGTCACAAACTCTATCAATTTCAAATTTTAAAGAATATTTTGCCTTGAAATAGGCATGCAAGTCCTCAAGAGTGTCTAAGCCAATTGACCAATCACCAAATACTATGGTATTAGGAAAAAATGTGCCCTTTTTATGCCTTTTCATCACCTCTTTTTCCATCCACATCATTTGCCACATGAATTCCAGGAACAATATTCTATCTGACACAAACTTTGGCAATTTATGGGGTGGTTGGGGACAACCATACACTCTGATGATAGTGTGATCAGGCAAAAAGAACCAATTAGCATAATTATGCTTATGACCTTGTTCTGGTTTATGTGCAAGTGGCCTCAACATCACCATGACCTCCTTGGTCAACCTAGGAGACCAATTTCCAAGAGAGTTCATTATCTTAACAGTAAATTCATCATGAAATACAATGTAGTCACTAGTCTGACAAAATGAGTCCCACTTATAACACCAACACTCAGTAGGCTTCCTCTGTCCTACTTTATCAATCATGCTTATGTCCATTCTTCTTGACCATTTCCTTTTGTTCTAATACATCCAAGGGTTTCTTACCCTCCCTTACATGCAAGAACCCTTCATGTAGTTTCTTCTCAACGTATGATGCAAAATCATACTCAGTATTTGCTTCTGGGTTCTATATTTTCATGGCCATCATCATCAAGCCAATTGGTATTCTTTCCTGAGCATCAATTCCCAAAACTTCGCATAATGCAAAGTAGGTTCTCTTGAAGTACATAGAAAATTCCTCCATAGGGAAAGGCTCAATAGCATTGGATGGGATGCCAATCTTTCTATTGTTGGCCCCCCTTCTCATGTATATTGGCAATTCATCTCTCCTCAGTGTTTTTCTCAAGCTTGTATATTCTTACTCACTCTTCCACAAGTCCATTTGAGTGAGAGCTTGTTTTTTCAGCATAAAAAATCCACAATGGCATTTCTATCAACTGCTACTAATGGTTGTCCATCTGGCAACCTGACTATTTTTGTGGCAGAATGGTAGTACTGTGCCAGGGCCTTAATTAGTTCTGCATCTACAAATACATTCAGGACCACCAATTTTGCCAAGTCCAGTTTCCATGGGTTGCCTACTGGTCCTAGACCATCTTTCTTTTTGTAGAAGTACTAGAACAAGTTCCACCTAGAGATAGGGATTGCGACATCCTGACACCCTTCTTCCACAACCCTAATTTTTTTCTTTTGACCTTTGTCTATGGAAGTGGGAAACAATTCTAATAGGGACTGTTGAAGTGGTCTCTTCTTGGGGGCCAAAGTTTCATTACTCTTGCTGGCAGACTCAGACTTCTTGGGTGCCATTTTAGCTACTTATGAAAACTAGGGCTTTAAAATCCAAATTACAGCACCAACAACTAAAAAAATAGAGCACAAAACCTTCACCAACTTCTTGCAAGGAGTGGAAAGATGAACTTACTTGGTCAATTTGAAGCTTACAGAGAGCACATTGAGTTGGATAGAGCCTTCTCCAAGTCAACTCTGCAATCACTAGAATGAGCAAATGTCAAGAAATCCTCAAATTTTATTGTGCCAAGAAATTCATCATATCACAATTACTCTGGTTCATGCCACGAGATTGTAAAATCTCAGCATTCAATTCATTTCAAATACAGGCCCTTGAGTGAATTGGATCCAACAGCCATATGAGATGACAAAGATTTATTGTATTCCTCGATAATCGTAGCCTCACAATGAGTTGATTCGCCCATTTATTCTTTTACCGCATTGCCGCAGGACTTGCCCCTACCGGCTGCGGGGTTGTGGGAAGCATCTAGTTTGTATCCTTCCTTTTACTGATACCCCACTGGTATTTGATCTAGCCATTGCAAGACTACAGTAGCTATATGCTTTCACTTTCCTAGTTTACCACCGTACCGTAGATACCCCTTGAAATTATTGTGGGGCTGCGGTAACTAACTCTATCTTTATTCCTTATTACTGCAACATCATCGATATCCTTCCAAGCTGCTGCAAGACCATGGTATTAATCCTTACCACCTGTCTCTATTTACTGTGATGCCGCAATCATATGATGAAACCTCCGTGGGGGTGCGGTAGCCTTCTTAAGTTAAGCATTTCATACTGCCAAGCCGCCACTCGATTGTGTGTGCCTCATGAGGTTGTGGTAGACATGATTTATGCTCCTCTTGCTCCCACACAACCACTAAAGCATTGTGAATGACCTGCGGGATTATGGTAAGAGACAAAAACACATAGATAGTTAGGAGCAATCAAAATTTTCTCAGAATGGTTATAATATGAGACCATGGGAGATAAATGGCAAAACCATTTGACAAGAATGTGGACCATGAGATGGGTTTATGAACAGAATGGAATCTTACAGATTTTGGAAGGGTCATAACACCCTATTCCAAAGCTCCCATTTTGGCACAGGCAGGGAGTATGCTGGAAAAGGTTGTTGAATTTGGTTTTACATCTGCTAATTGCATTTGCTTGAATGTTTCTAAAGCCTTTTCAACAAATCCATCAAAACATAAAGGATAGAGGAATTTTTTCAGATGTTGTAGTTGCAACTGCCCTGTTAGACATGTATGCAAAATGCAAAAGCATAGACAAGGCACATGAACTATTTGACAAAATGCCTTAAAGAAATGTGGTCTCATGGACTGCAATGATTACATGATATGCACAAAATAGATTTGTTGAAAAGGCTTTAGAAATTTTAAAGCAAATGAGAACTAAAAAATCACTCCCTAGGGTTTTGGAGATGAAACCCAATTGTTTGTGTCTATCTTGCCAACTGGAAAACCATGGCATAGGATTTGCAAGGACTGAAAAAATTGAAACCCTAGTATGAAATTTGGTGAAATGTAGAAACAAAGATATGGAAGCCACCATAAAAGTCTGCAATGAAGAAGGCATCCAAAGTACTGTTATATATTTGAATTCAGTTGTTATCAAAGATTGAAAACATCCTGAAATGATGACTCAACCCTAGGCAGTTTGAAGAGGCAAAACAACAACATATGAAAGATAATAAAGACTGAAAGTCCCTTCAAACCCTAGGTATTGTACCAACATGTGGATTTCTGAGTTTAATGGTGTAAAACCCTGCTAGAAATGAAGGAAAATCCTATACAATATATGCATCCCTTTTGACAATTTATAGGAACTTCTGCAACATCATGAAGACCTTTGACTAAAATTCTCCTTTTAGCCCAGGTGCACCCACAAGCTACTTTTGCCACTAGTTACTCAGTCTTTTCAACCTTAGGCACACTTATGAGGGGTATTAGCCACTTATCTCTATTGGGCAGAGCTTTTCATTAAATGAGCCATGTTTTCTAGCTGAGGTGGAATTCACTTGCACTTAATGTAATGTCCCCTTTTTTTAATTAAATCAAATTAGAGGACCTGAACATTGTCCATCTTGAGGCCATATCATAAAGAAAAAATGAATTGAGATTTTAAACATATTTTTTCTTATCTTGGTCAGACGGAGGGGAACATTCATTAAGGAATTTTCCTCTTAATAGTAGATCTACACCACAAGATTAATGATGGTCGTCTTGTTCTTCTCTAGGACATGAATCGATTCAAGAGCCTTGGCCATGATGAACCTACACTTGCCATTAAAACTAGGGATATAGACATCTAGAAGCCTTGAACACTCCCCACCTCCAAGGACAATTATGGAGAAGGCAATATGCAAGATGTTGTCCAACTCTATAGGCATGCAAGGGTTTTCTCAATCTTGTAGTTATATGAGGCAAACTATTGCCCCCAACATATTGGTCTTGATTTTTGTGGTATCTAATATTTTTCATGTATATCACAACTCTATGCTCCAAGATTTTTATAGCCCTAATAAGGATTGTTTTTGCATCCTATATTTTATATTAATATATGTATGGTTTTTATGCTAATTAGAGAAATGATGCCTAAGCAATATTTTCTATCATTTATTTTATATTGATACATCTCTGGTTTTTATACCAATTAGAAAAATGATGCCTGAGTACTATTTTCTATGGAGCCTCATCTGGATTGGTCTCAGCATCTACCTAGCTATGAGAATAACCTTCTTGTGTTATAATGTTGGTTAGGTCAAGTCCTCTTATTTTTGTCAAAACAAAAATTTCCTAGGCCTCAAGGTGCCAACCTTTGTCTTGTCCATACTTTCTCAAAATCAAATTTTGAGAGACAATAACCATCTTATTGTTTCATGTTGTAGAAGAAAAGAGATGAAGAGTAAATACCATTTCAATTGCTGAAATCCAAATTCAAATCTTTATATTTGTACATTTAAGCAATATTTTTGCTTTCCCGGGTTCGAACATGTTAAAAACGAGGCATGGAATGTAATCTAGGTGGAAAATAATAGATGGGATTAGTCACCTCAAATGAAATGTAATCTAGGTGGAAAATAATATGTGGTCTCAGGCACCTCAAAAGTGTATACATGACATTTTTAATTAAGAATTTTGTACCATCTTTTCAAATTTAGAAAACCTTGTTTGTTTTATAATCTCAACTGATAAATTTTGGTACTAAGTTTTTAAATGTGTTTTAAAGATTTCAACTTCTTTCTCTCTTACGTTATAGGTGTTCTAGCATGGTAGAATACTTTCTAGTTGAAGTTCTCATGGTGAATAATTTTTCTTTTCAATCAGGAATGTCACCCATCCCAAAATCAAAGGAGCAATTATATTTCATAAACATGGGCCACATATATATGATTATAGCATCCATCTAAATCATTCATGGGCTCCCTCAGGCTTTTCAGATGTGAAGACTATCATGGATACAAATGGACCATATGTAAATGAATTACAATTAGGGGTCAACATCAAACCAACTTTACAGTATGGATTCAGTGGCTTCTTGATGGTATTCACTGATCTTCTTTGTCTATACTTAAATAACTTTTGATCTGACTGGAAAATCCCAAGAAGTTCCAACCTTTGTTACATTTTTAGTCCCATAGACCTAATTTGAAATAAGGTGCTAGCTGTGTATTCTTATGAATATATAATTTATTGTTGTTTTTTTATGTTTCTTGGGTTTCTCATTTTGATCAATGATTATAATTTATTTGAATCATCACTACAAATTATATTGTACTCAAACGTTAAATGTGTTTTTGCAGGTTCTCATTTGGAATATATTGAAAGATTTTTTTTTAATGTTTGGAGTTCTTTTATTGATAATTTCATGTATTTTGATGGGTTTGTATGCATAACAAGTACAACAAGTTTTAGATTCATTTATAATATTTGCTACATAATGGAATAGAAGCTCTACTTTCTATGACAAAACAGAAAAAGGAGGTGACTTAGATATTCATCAAACCCAAAGTCACTTGGAGAACAATCGTACAGAAGAGAACCATCAGATGTTTGGTATGCTTGAAGAGAACTCTAAGCAGGATTTTCCTTGGACATTGTTTAGACCAACAAATATCAGTTCTGTACCTTTTCCAACTCGTGAATATACAGATGATGAATTCCAATATATTGTCAAAGAAGTGATGGGAGTATTGTAAGGATTACTTTCTATGTCTTATGTTAAGTTGTTATAGATGTGATTAGTGATACTTAGTTATTTGTCAATGCCATAGAAGAATAATATGGTTTTGCTTGTAGCAGTTGAGTTGAAGGCTAGTGTAAATTTTAGTCTGCAATGATTGCAGGATATGCACAAAATGGATTTGTTGAAAAGGCTTTAGAAATTTGAAAGAAAATGCAATTGGATGGTGTAAGGCCAAATTCCACAACCTTTGCTAGCATCCTCCTTTCTTGTGTCAAAATGGGAGCTTTGGAATAGGGTAGGACATCCATCAAAACATAAAGGATAGAGGAATTTTGTTAGATGTTGTAGTTGCAACTGCCCTGTTAGACATGTATGCAAAATGTGGAAGCATAGACAAGGCACATAAATTGTCCTCAATAGAGAAGAATTTATCTATGGTTAGTCTCTTTTCACTCATTGTTTGCTGACATTTTAGGTTCACTTTGATGCAACTTAAGAGTCGTTATCCAAACATTTCGGCCGTTACGGTGAAGTTTTCAAGGTTATAATATAAATAGATGCTACAACCAGCCAACCCAAAGGGTAGATGTTGATACTATCAAATTAATTAATTCAATGCTATGTATAAGTTATTTTTTCTAAATTATCCTCATTTGATAGTGCAAAGAACTGAAAAAGCTAATGTAATTGTAATCTAACTACTGTAAATAACAAGTCAGTCTATATTGAATTTACTAGCAAAGAAATGGACGAAATGGCTTTGACCTTAAACGAGACATCATTTATGTCCTGAATGCTGAAGGTAGGTTTCTCAAGGTTTTGAAGATTGTTGGTGTGCTCATTCTTGTAGATTTATATGGCTAACTTTATAATCCATGCTCATTTGTTGTTTATGCACAGGTTATTCAAAAAACTGCTTCAAACTCAAATGTTGAACCTCCTATCATTGCTCAACCTCCATTACGTCATCCTTTTCCATTTCTTACCAGGCCTTCAGCACGAGCTGTGTATGGAAGGGGCTTTCTGGGTACATACAAAAGAGCAGGCTATATGTCAAGGCCTTTTGGTAGTACTCGTAGTTTCCAATGGAGAAGAGATAAAGCAAGCGGTACTTCTAAAATTTTAGGAGGTTCTGCTAGTAAGTGTCCAGCAGCATCAAGCTCTGTGCCTGCAAGTGGTGGAATTCCTGCTGGTCCAAGCTTTGTACTGTCACTGAGACCTTTACTTATATTATTTATGTCTTTTGGTGCATTATAACTCAGAAAATCAGTTTCTTGCTCATTCTTTGAGCTATGTATTGTAACCATGAAGATTTGTTTAGCAAAGAGAAAGCATTGTAACTTATTTTCAGATTTGTATGCTGTTTGTAAGCATTTTTAATCAATAAAACAAGATGTTTTTACCTTCTCAAAGTTGTTTCATTGTGCAAGCTTCAAAATATACTACTAAATATACTAATGACTAAATGCAAGCTTCAAAATGAGTAAATATACTACTAATTGACGTCAATTAATAATTAAATTGACTAAATATACTATCAATTGACAAAAATCAGTGAACAATGAGTAAATATGACTAAATATATGACCAGTGTTAAATCAGTGAATAAAAATGACTAAATAAGTGACCAGTTAACAACAATCAATGACTAAATAAGTGACCATATTACAACAATCAATGATTAAATCAACGACTAAATATACTACCAAATCGATCAATCAAAACAACCAATAAATGACAAAATGGTTTAGTCATCAATTTGGTCATGTTATAAATGACTGGCAATAAACTACTAATGGTCATGTGACCATGTTTGGTCATTTATAAGTAGTTTTTAGTAGTAATATATTGCTCTTTTTGTACTAGTGACTCCAAAAATTTAACTCGCCTGAACACTAAATGGAAACCTTCATTGGAAGGCTGGTGCAAGTTGAACTTTGATGGGGTTGTGAAAGGCAACCCAGGCTAGGCTAGTGGTGATGGTATCCTAAGGTCTCATACTAGGGAGGTTATGGTTTCTTATGCTGGAGGGCTAGGGTGTAGCACCAACAATGTTGTGGAAGCTATGGCACTTCTATGGGAATTAAAAATTGCTCTATCTTTGAAAATTAAATGGTTACATATTGAAGGTGATTCTAAACTAGTCCTAGATGCTGTTAGTGAGAACGCGGGGTCGGGATGACAAGTGGGGGATATTATTGAAGATATCAAAGGCCTCATGCAAGGGGTTGAATGACATATCATATGCCACACCTATTGGGAGGGTAATAGAGTGGCAGATGCCCTAGCTAACTAGGGATCAACTAAACTTAGTTGAGATGTTGGAGAAATCTTGAGTTTCTCTCTAAGACTGTCAAAGACCTTCTCCATAGGGAGATGACTAATAATCTCTAAGTGTTATGTCTCCTATGTGCAAAGAGAATTATGTGAAGTCTGAGTGGACACCATATGTGGGGAAAAGCGATATTGAGTTGGACCCAGCTATGAAGAATAAGACCAATGCCCACATGGAGAAGGAGATCATCTAAGTGGACATGAAGGTGAGGTGGAAAATATTTTTTAGAAGGCATGATAGCATATCCAAGCATATGATTTATGTCACCAGATGACACCAATGAAGCAAGTATGGGCGGTATGTGAGGGGGAAAGAGAGATTTTTTAAAATCCCTGATGGTGCTGATCATTAATGATCACAGACTAGATGATAACTGTGTGCTAGGAAATCATTTCCTGAGCTGTGAAGTGATTAATTCTAGCATCTTCCAGCATAGTAAATGTGATCGTAATTATTGTGGCAACTAGTCTCAAAAGGAATGTCTTTGTAACACCGTGATCTACAGTTTAGTCCCTCAACAACCAGAAAACTTTCTGCATATTCCCTGCAACTTAGCTATCACAATGGGAGGTGAAAGGATAAGGACGGAGCCAGTGTCTTGTGAGGAATTTAAGAAGGATGAGATGCTCTAGAGTGTTTTCTATGAAGGTGGTATAACCCAATTGATGGAATGTTTGAATGGCCACGATGAAATCCTTTTAGTGCAATTTATTGTCTCTTGGGAGAACCGGCATGTGCATTTGGGTGGCATTCAATTTGAAGTCAATGAGGAAACTATTTCCCAAGCCACGAGCTTGTCCAATAGAGGGAAAAAACTAAAAAGGTAAAGCAAGGTATAGGACAAGAATAACATGCAAAACTTTTTTAGGAAAGGTGAAACCCCGACCAAACTTCAAGGGGGTTTCTAGAGGAGGGAGCTGGTTAACCCCTAGGATAAGGTATGTTATGTTTTAATGAAGTATTTGACTTTAAAGGGCCACTACAAATGTTTCTTTCACTACCATTTTTCTCTCCTTAATCACTTCCATCATAAATTCATTATTAGTTTCCTGTTTTACCTGTTATCATCCCTTGAGGCTACTGTGAAAGTCACTAAGGACTTGCTGACTAAAAACCCTAATGTCTCTGCTATCCCCCTCCACTAAGGTTTAATCCTTCGCCTCTAACACTTCCACCTTGCACTCTGTCCACCTAAGTCCATTACCACATGTTTGAATGAGGATTCCCCTTCAAATCATGTGGTATGGTCCTCTTTTAAAGGTAAACATATTCTGGCCCTAGAGAATATTGAAACCCCCATGGGTAAAAAGTCCAATCTTTAGTGGTTGTTGGGTCCCCACCTCTCACTAAAAAGAAAAAACATGTCTCTATTGCTAAGGATCCCCCACCTATTACAATCATGGAAGTGTTAGAAGGGTCTGATGCCCACCCCTCCCTGTCATCAACTCTTAAGCCCTTGGCCCACTCCTCTACACAAAAGGAGGTTGCAACTAGACTTTGTAACTTGAAGAGTGGCTCAAAGGACATTGATAGGGAGAGGGTGACTATTAAAAGGGGTCCTACTGAGCCCAGTAAGAGTTACAAAACCAAAAAGGCCAAGGCTGACCCTATGCAGGGTAAGGAAGGTGATGGTGTGGAGTTTTCTATTAAACCTAAGGAGAAACACAACGCAGAGGAGGATATCACTAAGGAGAGCATGAATGATGGTTTGGTTATGAAGGAGGCTAGTAAGGAAGAGAAGACTGGTAAGAATAGAAATGAGGCCTCTGGGAGCAGAAGGCTAAGTATCAGAAGATCCAATAGGTTGGTGGGATGACTTACCCCCAAACTCACTGAAGTGGAGGATTCCAGTTACACTATGTCTGATGATGATGTGGATTTCTAGAAGGTGATGGAGACCCTAGAAAATGAGGAGTCCCAGGAGGGGGCTAGTTTGTATGAAGAAATGAATTCCCTAGATTCTGAGTTAGATGAGGAGAAAGTGGAGATAACTAAGGAGACTGCATTGATTCAAAAGGACTGTGATCAATGTAAATAGGTTGTTGTGGAGGTTGCAAAGCTCAAGGCCACGTTGACTATCCTGGAAAACAACATGAAGGGGTTGGCTACTTTCAACACAAAGGTGATGCATAGATCGGTGACTATGATGTCTATCTTTCAGGATTTAGAGCTCAATAGGCATGGTCTGTGTTTGGTGTGGAGCCTGATCAGTCTCCAAGTGGGAGATTGTTGGTATGTGGCGACTGATCATGCAAATATTGTACACTCGTAACATTATTATAAGCAACTGGGATGTATGTTGCAGGATGGAATTCACGAGATTGTAAATTGTTTTGCACTAGATAATAAAATCATTGGATGGTTGAGTTTCTATGGATGTAGCCCATTTTGGGTGAACCGCATTAAAATTTTGTGTTGATCTCTTTGTGTTATTCTTCATTGTTATACTTGGGTTATTTAATCTACATATAATTGTTAATATTTATTGCTTCAATCTACCTGAACCCTAACAACTGGTATTAGAGTGGGTTGTATTTGATTATCGTCTGCAAGAAGGTCTCACGATTGAGTGGGAGTCTCACGGTTAAGTGGGAGCAATGGCAGACGAGGGTAAATTGAAGGTAGATAAATTCAATGGGCAGAACTATCAGTTATGGAAGATGCAAATGGAGGATTATCTCTATCAGAAGGATTTATGGAGGCTGTTGGAAGAAAGAGCCAAGAAATCAACATCAATGATTGATGAGGATTGGGAATTTCTAGATAGAAAGGCACTAGGAACCATTCATTTGTGCTTGGCACCATCTGTGGCATTCAATATAATAGAAGCAAAGACTACAAATGAATTGATGAAAGTTTTGGCTAAATTGTATGAAAAACCCTCAGCCTCAAATAAGGTATTTCTCATGAAGCATTTGTTTAATCTAAAAATGATTGAAGGTGGATCTGTGACAGATCATTTAAATGAGTTTAATATGATTACCAGTCAGTTAACTTTTGTAAAAGTGAAATTTGATGACGAGGTGAGGGCTCTCTTGGTTTTATGTTCTTTGCTAGAAAGCTAGAATAGCTTGGTAATGGCTATAAGTAACTATGTCTCTAGTTCAAATACTTTGAAATTTGATGATGTTGTTGGTGTTATCCGTAGCGAGGAAATGCGACGGAAAAGCACAGGTGAGAGTTCAACATCGGGTAATGCTTTGACTGTAGAGAATAGGGGAAGAACAAAGGAGAGAGGAAAAAGCCCAAAAAATAGTGGTAAGTCACAAGGGAAGTTGAAGAAAGGCAGATCTAAATCTAGAGGAAGAATAGATTGTTGGCACTGTGGAAAGCTAGAACACTTGAAGAAGGATTGTTGATCTTGAAAGGGAAAACAAGGAGATGAACAACATGATGACAATAAGGAAGCTAATGTTGCAAGTAATAAATTATAGGATGCTTTAATTCTGTGTTTAGATAATGCTAATGATTCTTGGGTAATAGATTTAGGGGCTTCATTTCATGCCACACCCCATAGGAAATATTTTGTAGATTATGTTCAAAGTGATTTTGGACAGGTATATTTGGGTGATGATGAACCCTATCAGATTGTTGGAAAAGGAAAGATAAAAATCAAGTTGTTGAATGGAAATGAATGGTTGCTACAGGAGGTAAGGCATGTTCCAAATTTGAGAAGGAATTTAATTTCCATAGGACAATTGGGTAGTGAAGGTTGCATAGTTACCTTTTTAGACAACGTTTGGAAGGTCACTAAAGGTGCATTAGTAGTAGCTAAAGGTGAAAAGGTAGGCACATTGTATTTGTGTACTGGTAATACTTATTCTACTTTAGTTGCTATAGAAATAGTTGCTATTGAGATAGTTATAGCACTTGCTATAGGGACAGAAACAGAATTGTGGCACCATAGAATTGGGCACATGAGTGAGAAAGGGATGAAGATCCTTCACTCCAGAAAGTTGCTACCAGGTCTGAAGTAGATTGAATTGGAGTTCTACGAAAATTGTGTTTATGGAAAATAGAAAAGAGTCTGATTTCTCAAAGTTAGGAAAGAGAAGAAGAGTGAGAAATTAGAGCTTGTAAGTTTAGATGTATGGGGACCAGCTCAGGTATCTTCTCTTGGTGGCTCTTGCTATTATGTTACTTTTATTGATGATGCAACTAGGAAAACATGGGTGTATTTCCTAAAACAAAATTCAAAAGTATTTGAAACTTTTAAAAGGTGGAAAGCTTTGGTTGAGAATGAGATAGGAAAAAAGTTGAAGTGTCTTAGATCTAAGAATGGAGGTGAGTATTGTAGCAAAGAATTTGAAAATTACTATTCATATAATGGAATTCATAGGCAGAAAATAGTTCTTGGAACCCCACAAGAAAATGGTGTGTCTGAGAGGATGAATAGGACCATTATGGAGCGTGCAAGGAGCATGAGATTGCATGTTGGACTACCCTTACACTTTTGGGTAGATGTTGTACATAGTGTTGTTTATTTAATAAATAGGGGACCTTCAAATCCTTTAGATGGCGGCATTCTAGAGGAGGCATGGATGGCTGTAGAATCAGACTTGGAACTTAGTCCAATTTCCTATAGGTAAAAAAGCATTGCCAGATAAATGGGTTTATAGGTTGAAGGAAGAAGATGGAGGCTAGAAATGATATAAGCCTAGACTCGTGGTAAAAGATTTTGTACAGAAAAAAAAGGTATAGATTTTGATGAAACATTTTCTCTGGTTGTAAAGATGACTTCTATTAGAACTATTCTAAGTATTGTGGCTATGGAAGACTTGCATCTTGAACAGCTAGATGTGAAAAAAATATTTCTCCATGGGGATTTGGAAGAGGAAATATACATGCAACAACCATAGGGATATGAGGTCAAGGGTAAGGAAGAATTTGTGTGTAGGTTAAAGAAGAGTTTGTATGGCTCGAAGCAAGTACCTCAACAATGGTATTTGAAATTTGATAGTTTTATGGCTGAACAAGGTTACAAAAGACATCATTTTGATTATTGTGTTTATTTTAAGAAATTGGGTAATGACAGCTATATTATCCTTTTGCTTTATGTTAATGACATGCTTGTTGCCAAGTCTAACATGTAGCATATTAATAAACATAAGAAGAAATTAGCAAATTCATTTTCTATGAAGGATTTGGGTGCAGCAAAACAAATCCTTGATAGGAGGATCACACGAGACAGGACAAACAAAAAATTATTTGTCTCAAAGTGAGTATGTAGAGAAGGTGTTGAAAAGGTTTAACATGCAGAATGCAAAAGCAGTTAGAACACCTTTGCCTAGTCATTTTAAGTTGACTAAGGAGATGTGTCCAAAAACACAAGAGGAGGAAGACAAAATGTCTAAGATACCATATGCATCAACAATTGGCAACTTGATGTATGTAATGGTATGCACACGGCCAGATATTGCACATGTAGTGGGAGTTGTGAGCAGGTATATGAGCAATTTGAGAATGGAACATTTGAATATAGTCTCTGATATTTGAGAGGTACTACTTCAAAGAAACTATGTTTTGGAGGAACAAATTCTACTCTAAAAGGATATGTTGACTCTGATATGGTAGGTGATATTGATAGCTAGAGGAGTACTACAAGGTATGTTTTTACTATAGGAGGTACTGCAATCAATTAGATTTCAAGGCTGCAAAAGGTTGTACTTTCAACCACTAAAGATGAGTATGTTGCTGCTACGGAAGCTAGCAAGGAGATGATTTGGTTACAACATTTTCTAGAGGAATTGGGATAATGACAAGAAGATAGCCCTTTGTACACTGATAGCCAGAGTGCCATTCATCTTGCTAAGAATTTAGCTTTGCATTCAAAAACTAAGCACATACAACTCAGAAACCACTTCATCCAGTCAGTTTTGGAGGATGGATAGTTGAAGCTAGAGAAAATTCACACGTGAGAATCCTGCAGATATGTTCACAAAGGCAGTTACATGGGAGAAACTTATTTCCTCATCATTTTTCATTGGCCTTCATGACTGATAATGGTGGACATAAGAAACCAGCCAGACCTATAATCCAGTGGGAGCTGCAAGTGCAGCGGTATCGTCCAAGATCAGTCTCCAAGTGGGAGATTGTTTGGTATGGAGCCTAATCAGTCTCCAAGTGGGAGATTGTTGGTGTGTGGTGACTGATCATGCAAATACTGTACACTTGTAACATTGTTATAAGCAGTTAGGATGTATGTTGCAAGATGGAATTCACAAGATTGTAATCTATTTTGCATTGGATAAATTAATCATTAGATGGTTGAGTTTTTGTGGATGTAGCCCATTTTGGGTGAACCACGTTAAAATTTTGTGTTGATCTCTTTTGTGTTATTCTTCATTGTTATATTTGGGTTATTTAGTCTGCATATAATTGTTAATGTTTATTGTTCCAATCTTCCTAAACCCTAACAGTTTGGATGCAAAAACTTTTGTCAATTATGAAGAGATGTATAAATTCCTCATAGAGGATTGGAGGTAGATGTTTGTTTAGTTTTTATTGGTTCTACTTTTTGTTTTTTTATTATGGGTTTTGAATTTATGTTCTGGTTTGCGACTATCGGCTATTAGTGTGTTGTTTGTCTGTTGTTGGTGCTTATTGGTAGCCTGGTTTTCTTAGCCCTTGTGGTTTTTTGTTAAATGGATCAATACCCTTTTTCACTGCTTATCATAATAAAAAACATGACATTAGCTTAGTTAATTAAATAAAATGATTTATTTAATTAACTAATGCTAGTACATTAGCTTAGTTAGTTAAATTTAATTAACTAACATTAGGATAGACTAATTAAACGAAATTTATTTAATTAGTGTGGGAATGGATAAGGGACTAATGATAAGAATTAGGTTAAGATGTGGTGGTGAATTTTAGGTGTCTATAGTTCCTAAGGTAGTAATCCATTAGACCCCTAAAATAATATTTTCTCCACCCATGGGAATAGCAAATAGAGGGCAATCTAAATGATAGTTTCTCATCATGAGTTTAATACTATGACACTTCCCTAAACAACTAATTGTACCATCATCAACAATCATGACGTAAAATTCTAGGGCTAAGTAAATAAAATAATTCAATCATGTTACCAAATTTTTATTTATTAAGTTATGACTACTTCCTAAGTCAATCAATATCATCACCTTCTATTTCTAGAGTAACCCACTACCTTGAGAGTTTGTGGTATGATAATACCTAAGAACTCATGGTAGGAGATAGTTAGTGGGAGATTATCTAACTCATCTAGCTTATCATCACCTGCTATTGCTTTTTCTTCCTCACTAACAACGCTAGTAAAACAACTTATTTTCCACATAATTATGTCCACAACTATATTTACTATTATGGTTAGAGCATGATCCTTTGGCCTTTTTTTATTTAATTTGTCAAGGAGTGAATCTAGTAGGTTGAGGGAATGATTGTGCCAGAGAGCTACTCTCTATTATGAATCCTTGCCTTATGTTGGCCAAAATCTTTTCCTCTACTTGTCTTTCTATAATCATGGATTAGGAGACAAAAGTTGGATTGAATATGTGTACCTCATATTTTATGTGATCCTTTAGACCCCCTAGATATTATTCATTCAAATTTTCTTTCATAACATGCTCCACTATTAAAGAAAAGGTTTGGAACTGTTAAGTTTAATCCCAAGTGACTATACTTGTTTACTTTAATTTGGTGATCTAGTTGAAGTTGTTATCCACAAGGCTATTTCCATAGTGTATCATGAGTTCCTCTTGGAAAATATACCATGTGACAACACATCCCTTATTTTTCTTCTCATCACATATCCAACAATACCAAATGAATTGATCTTATTCCAAATATGGTGATGCCATAACCACCTTCTATTGACATGGAGCATGATGAAGACCAAATATTTTCTCTTTTTGGCATAGCCAATTAGTTGGATCCTTTCCACAAAACTTGTGCATGTCCATCTTTGGCATGAAGTGCCGAAAGTTGGCCATAGTTGTATTTGGGTGATAGTCTTGATTTATATCTAAGTTAAACCCAAAAGTGTCGTGGTCCTTAGAAGACACATTTTCTTCCCAAGTCTTGTGGTGAGAATGTGTCCATAGGAAATCTCTACAACCTTGAAGAGAGTCTATTCATTCAAACATGTCTTGAGATCTTCTTTCACAGCTACCCCCTTCATTTGATTTGTCACATCTAACAATATTTCCTCCTTCATCTACTTTGTCACATCTAACAATATTTCCTCCTTCATCTTGTTATAGTATCTTTAATGTATATGGGTTCCATTTCCTATATTAATAGATCATCTTTGCCTAGAGTCTTTAATTTCCAAGAGTGATTGGATTCCTTCCCTCGACTCTTGTTGAAGCCCCCACCATGGTGTGGCTGAAATAATTTTGTAATAAATTACACAAAATAAATCCAAATAAGATAAAAAATTTTACTCTAACTTTCTTGGAATTGGATGTCACATTTTTGAAAAAATGTCCAAGAAATTCATTGATTTGCAACCTTGAGAGCAAATTTAGTGAAAACCCTAATTTCATAATAACTCCTTCAAAACTACTTCAAAGACCTTAAATTTGGATTGTACTAGCTTCAATATGCCTTTGATCCATCCTCTAAATTTTAGAAAAAAAAATCCAAATTGAAAGAGATATGCGCTTCACAATATGACCTAAAAAAAAACCTTGTTTCTTGCCTTTTGTATGCTAAGGTCATGCTTTGATACCACTTGTAATGAAATTACTTACATGAGAGAAAAATATAATATGAAATATGATGTAAAAACTTGATAATAATAAGCCACTTCAAGGAGGCAAACCTCCAAAAGTCTACACTAAGAACGAAATTCACAATATGATGCTTAACTACTACTCACTACCTCCTATATATAAGCATCATTAGATAATAGTAGTACTCTAACCCCAATGAGGCTAACTTAGCATACCAAAATTATACTTAGGGACTCATAATATGTTGAATGCACAAGACAATTGAGAGGTGGGGGGTGAATCAATTGTATCAAAAATTTCAAACCATCATAAACATATTCACATCCACATCAGTTCACTTAAACCCTTAATCTGTTATGACGATTGTTGTCACATAGAATTGCACCCAGCTTGGAGAGAGTCCAAGCATTCTAATGACACAATGTGAATGATCTGAAGGTGTGGGACCTTGCATGTTGAGATTAGGCCACTAGAGAAGGCCGATTCCTCATTCTAAGCCTAATGCTTAGAGAAATTAACTAAACCTAGTGATAATACTACAAGGGGAAAGGGTTAGGAAGAAACTAAATGGAAATAAAGGTGATGTACCAGATTTAATGAGTAGTAGTAAGTCTAGAAGAGACACAAAAATGATCTCAATCACCAGGGATGATTCACACAAACTTATAGAATTGATTGAGGCTTCAGGATGAAGACCTAACCTATAAAGGAGCCATTTTACTCACATAATATATCACAACTTCAAGTAAAACACATAAATTAGAACATAAGAGAGGCAAAAAATTGTGAATATATTGATCATGAAGGCCAGAAACTATTACAATGCAAAATAACTTATAGCAGGAAAAGACATAGTATAGCCAATTACATTCATGGGTGGATTAACCAAAAGACAACAGAGGCCAAGATCTAGGCACAGTGAGTCAAATTCTGATAATCCTGTAATTGTTCTAAGAGGTTTGACTACAAAGAATTTGGTAGCATAACAGCCTAGAAATTACTAACTCCTCTTACTAAAGATTACAATGCTTTTATAACTTCTTGTGCAGAGGGCATTGAGGTAGGTCCACGGGATCCGAGAACACTAATGCAGTCATCAATGCAGAGTCAAGAACAAATGGCGATGAGGACAGAACCCATGCCTCTGGCAGACTTGTAACACTAGGAATGGTTGCCCATACGCAAGAGAGGACAGAGCATTGAAGAAGAGAGCCCAAAAATCATCGCCAACCACTGAAAGATCTGCCACTAAGCCACCAAAGTCGTCTCGCATTGAAGAATTGAGCCATCCCTCTTGATTTTCATCTGTAGATCTCACCAACTCAAATCAATGCGAAATATCTACCTCTACAACACTTCAAGTTGGTCACTGAGATGTCTTATCGGTTGAGCCTACATATCCATCCTCAGTCAACAACTATCTTGATATCTAGATGTGCACATCTAGATCATGATATTTTGATCATATTTTGAAAGTGAGGATATTCCCCCTTGAAAAAAAACCCACCAAATGAAAGAGGAGGAAATTCTAAGCACTTTTGTCTTTTGGATCATGTAGAAATTTCTCAGTATGAGGGAGATATCCATGGTCAAAGTTGCGATCAACTAATACATGGATGTCCACATGTCATCATCTCGCAGTCACGCAGAAGATATCTCCTACAGACAAGATTCACCTATGATGCTATGCTACCATTTGATCCCTATCGGCCCCTCCTCTTTGCTTCATCCTTTAACACCTATCCTTATTTTGCAGCCGCGTGGAAGGGATGTGACATCAGCTTTAGCGTTTCGCGGGCTATGTGATATCCGGATGCACCCATCAATTTTTTCTTCGCAACATGTAGAAACCATCATCCGCATGGATATTAACCTTTATAATATTTGGGCACTAACTTAATATCTGGATGCCTTTTGAATATTTTGATGATGTCATTGGCATGAAGGGCTTTGTTTAAGAGGAGATCTAGATGATGTAATCAGGATACTTTATCAATGCAGGATAATATATTGGTGGCAGAATGTTTGGATGATGTCATCATCATATGCACTTATTTGGGGAGGGGGTCCAGATGATGTCATTATGACATTTGCAAGGTCATGGATATTTAAGAAGGATCTGGATATTAGGAAATATCTGGATGACGTCATTGTCATATTCACAAGGGTCTGCACATTCACAAAGGACCCAGATATTAACTAAGGTCCAAATATGAAGGGGATATCGAAACCTTAGCTAAGGTATGGGATATTAAGTTAATATCTGGGATGTTAGCTAAGATCCAGATGACGTCATCAAGATATCCATGCTAAAATGACTAAGTATGAAGATGGGAAATCCTTGCAAAGGAAGGCATTTGAAGATTAAGGATTTCTGGGTTTTTCTAGGTTTTTTGCAAGGATTATCTAGATGGGATTTAGGGATTTTTACAAGGTAGACAAGGAGGATTTGGAGGGATCAAGGGATGTAGAGCCATATTTCAAGGGATGTCCAGAAGATTTTCAAGGTGAACTATTTGACTCTAGACAGAGGAAAATGGGTCAACATTTTGGCGACCTCTCATGGATGTTTGCTTGCTAAACAATAGACCAGTTGCCTTAAACATCCATTGGGCATGGGTTCAAAAGAGACTGCAACAAGAACATAGGAGCTAAAATGACTAGGGCCAGCTACCAAGGCAAAAAAAACAACAAGCAAGAATGTATCCTCCTAATGAGAATACAATAGAGTGCAAGGGCACTTTATTGAAAGGAAGCTTGATCTATTTACAAGGTCTCACAACCATGCTAAAAGTCAGGTTTGAGATGAATCCCATTGACTGGGATTGGCAGAACCTCTCCATTCAGCTTAGAGAGTTGGAATGCATTAGCCTGTTTGCAACTGGTAATGATATACATGCCACTCCATATGGCATCAAACTTTGAATTTCTTCCAGCTTTGGCCCTATCTGCATCCCATTTCAGCACTATATCTCCTTCACTAAATGTTCTGCCAGTAGATTTCCTGTCAAAGGTTCTCTTGACCTAATCTTGGTGGGCTTCAAGGGTCTTCATAGTAGTATCCCTCTTCTCCTCAAGTTCCAATAACTTTGCAATTCTGATTGTCATAGCATCATCTTCCATCAATTCTAGCTATTGTGCCAACTCAAGAGAAGGCAATTCTAGTGATAATGGAACCCTTGCATCCCTTCCATACACAAGAATGAAAGTGGAATTACCTATGGCTCTTTTGGGGATGATTCTATCAACCCAAAGAGCAGTCTTTAACTTGGAGTGCCAAGTTCTTTGATTATCTTCCACTATTTTCTTGATGATTTTGATTAGCTTTTTATTGGTGGACTCAACCAAGCTATTTCCTTGTGGGTAGTGATTAGATGAGGTCTTCATGTAAACTCCATAATTCAATGCCCATTCACTAACTCTTGTGCCTACAAAGGACTTGGCATTATTAGAAATGATGGTGGATGGAACACCAAATCTTGTGGCTATACCCTCAAGGAAGTCCACAATGGATGCTTCTGTGGCATCCCTTAATGCAACTGCCTCTGTCCACCTAGTGAAATAATCAGTGGCTATGAGAATCAACTTATGGTCTACACTAGAAAGTGGATTAATTACTCCAATGAAGTCTAAAACCCATTGAGTAAAATGCCAATCTATTTGGATTGGATGAAGGGGAAGAGCTGCCAGTCTCTGGTTCCCAACAAATAATGCACATTCTTTACATTGTCTGATCTGTTTGTATGCATCACTGAATAGACTAGGCCAGTAATAATCAGCCCTCATGATTTTCATTGTTGTTGTCCTTGGAGAATAATGGCCACCGGTAGGGCCACTATGGAATTCTTCTAAGACTCTAGAAGTTTGGTCTTGTGTAATGCATCTAAGAAGAACTCCATTGATATCTTTTCTAAAAAAGACACCATCAATAATAATATAAGGAATGGATTGGAGTTTGAAATACCTTTTTTTAGTTTGATCGAATCCATCTGGACATCTACCTGACTGAAGGAATGTGGCCATGTCATGATACTAGTCAGTTGGAGTGTGAGAGTTAGCTAGTTGTGCCTACCCCTGAACACATACAGTTTCACTTATGTCTTTAACGTCTGCTGCCATTTGTTCACATAGGCCTTTGCCATGAACTAGTTTAGTAATGTTGATGTTGATGTCATTCCATCACCTTGGTGATCCACCTAGCCCTTTTCTCATTAATATCCTTGCTCAGGAGGAACTCTTTCACACTGGGGTGGTTCACCATCAATTGAATTTTATTGCTAGAAAGCATATGTCTGAACTTTTTTAGGGCCTTCACTATAGAAAATACCTATTTTTCTATAAAATTATAATTCAGTTCATATTCCTTGAGAGGTTGGCTAAAAAAAGCAATTGGTTGTTTCGGCTTCTCTTCGTTTTATTGTGTTAGTATAGTTGATATACCCTCCCTGCCTCCAAAGGCATAAAGGATGAAATCCTTCTCATAATTAGGGTTTATCAGTGTAGGAGCTTGTGTGATGGCTTTCTTAATAGCTTCAAAACTATCCCTACCTTCCTTAGACCATGTGAAGGCAACATTCTTCTTTAGCATAGCTGTGAGAGGTTTTGCTATTGAAGCAAAGTTAGGTATGAACCTCCTCACAAAGTTGATCTTTCCCAGAAAGCTTTGCAAACCTTTATTATGACTAGGGAGAGGAAGAGTAAGAATGGAACTTGTTCTTTTTAGATCAATAGCCAACCCATCCTTGGAAACCACATGCCCTATGATGAGTGCCAATTAGCACCCATAAAATACATTTTTTTTACCTCTCTTTTTCTCCTTTCTAATCCTAACTTCTTGATGTCTGCACCCAAATAGGCTAGCAAGGTTGTTCTAAATAATGATTAACTGAAGATAAATTACTTATGATCATGATTTCGGATTAAAGGACTAATGTGCATGGAATTGATGGAAATATGCAGAAAAACTTCTATTTTTGAATCAACAGGTGTAGATGCTTAGGATGGCAATTTTGTACATCTCCGAAGGTAGTCCTAAATATCTCTAGAGACTATACCAGAATCTCATGGCAACAGAAGTTTTGAAGTAAGAGGAAGAGCATCTCTATAGTCGAGAAAGAAGTCCGCAATTATATCTCTGAAGCAACAGACCTATCTCCAGAGCTGCAGACAGAGACATACATCTCCAGTGCCTCCTTAGAATAGGGTAGATTTCTATCACAGCTGTCAGTCAGGCACTTCCAGTGGTGATCGTGATACCCCCTTTTTATTACTTAAATCATCACCTGAGTAATTAAGGGCCATCTTTAGTTAACTGCTGAGAGTTTTTATCTCTTTTAAGTTTTTGCATGAGTTACCGATGAAACTGATTTAATATCCATATTTTCAGGACCTCCCTGCCCAAATGTATTAAAACTCAAACTTAGAATTTAGAGTGGACTTATGTTCCACTCATTCTATTATTATTGCATGATTATTTTTCATAGTTAGATAGCTAGTATAATAAAGAGATGGATGTCATCTCATAGAAGAAATGGTAGATAAGATGAGTGATATGTCATCACTCATTTTATATATATCTATATATATATATATATATATATATATATATATATATTTACTGAAGCAACAGAAAAAGGGGACAGATTACTTTTTGTGTAATTTGAATTAAGATATCAATATTTCAATTAATGTAGAGTGAATGGAATTGGACTGAATCTAGTTGTGATCTTATTCTCTAGCATTGATTCTTTACTGTAGCCTTCGGCCCTAAGGGTGTGGAGCAAGGGCCCACTCTCACCACCAAGATAGAACACTAGTACCACTGTTTTGTTGTTTCAAAATTTTCTTTATAGAATACTTACAAATTTTGATAGATAGATGCATGTTGCAGTTGTAGATTTGCTTTGAGTAATTTATTGTTCAATTCTGTTTCCAGCATTTTTTGAATTCATTTCATAAAGCAGATAGATCAATCTCTTTAAATTAGTGAAAGCCATTAGAATTAGCTAGAGGAAACTGGTAACTGTAGAATCCCTATTTGCAGACAATCGAGGACACAACCCTGGATTTTGACATCTGAAATATGATTAAATGATGAGGTACAACAACACCTTTTCATTTTTGGCACCGTTGTCTCGGACAAATTGTGTTAGTTAGGGAAACTTAGCTAAACAGTTTTAGGTTAGGTCTGTATGGTTAGAGCAAGAGACTCAAAAGGAAGATACATAAAGCAGACACCCCATCAACAAGCTATAGGAGAAAGTAGTAGGGTGGTACAAGATCTTATTGAAGAAAGAAACCTGGAACCTACCTTTGAAGTGGCACCTAAAAATAATAATCCCTTAGATCCTACAAATCTTCCACTCACTGATTATATCCAAGAATTACAATAAAAGTTTCAGGCAAATCCTTTGATAGAACCTGATATCCTAGAACATCAGGCAGAAGAACCAGTACTAAACATGGATGATAATAATGATAATCATGAAGAAGAAGAAAATCAGGCTCTAAGAACCTTCTCATATCCCATTGTTTTGGCTACTGGAGACAATGCTCCTATGAAAAATATCTCACCAACACACCTGACAAATTTTAGAGGTCTTTCTTCTAAGGATCTAGATCAGTTTCTATTTGAATTCAAATTAGTATGCCAAACTTATGATTATGGATCAGATAACCAAAAACTCAAACTGTTCCCTTCAACCTCGAAAGATTCTGTGATGAGATGGTTTATGGGTTTACCCCAGAACTCTATTCATTCTTGGGATCAAATGGAAATAGAGTTTTTAGGAAAGTACCAAGATTACTGTAAAGCCAGTAATAAAAATGAGGAATTGTTTAAAATTAGGCAAGGAGAGGAAGAGACCTTGAGGACTATGTGGACAGGTTTAACTTCACCTTGAGAAGATATGACAACCCAATAAATCACTCCTTGGCTAGAACCCTGTTTGTAAAAGGATTGGATAAGGAATCAAAATAGGCATTGGATCTAATGGGAAAAGGGAATGTCAACAAAATGGATATACCCGCTATAGAAGAACTTTGTAGGAACTATTCTAGAACCCAAGATGGAGTGAGGTCATCCAAAACTTTCAAAGGGAAGAATGAAATAGGACAGTTAATGGAAGAGATTGCAAATCTAAAAATAGATACTCTAGTCTAATTAAATACCACATTGAATGGGATTTAGGCAAAAACTAGAACAACTGATCAAAATAGAGCAACTGAACCATTCTCCATCTATTGTCCTAGGTGTAGAAATAAGCATTTGTTGAGAGAATGCCCTTTGGACAAATCAGGGATTTGTCAGATCTGTGACAGGGAACATCCTACCAATCAATGTAGTCAACTTCCAACCTTGAAAAGATTGAGTAAGAAGAATTCTATAATGGAAGAAGAATTGACCTATTTGGGACAAAAACAAACTGAGAATTTCCCTTATAATCAGTATCCAAACCAGCCTTCTTACAGGGGTCCTTCTAATTGGGAAAATAATCAATGGAATCCAACTTGGCATGGGCCTCAGAATAGTCCTCCTTGGGGACAACAGGATTGGCCAAATCAACATTGGCAAAACCAAAATTGGCAAAATCAGCACTGGGGAAATCAATAATGGCCACCACAGTTTGGATCTCAAAACATACAACCTCAATGAGGTCCTTAGCAGGGATATAATCAACAATACCAGGGACAACCTAGACATTTCCAACCTCAACAACAAGCTTTACTAATCGGACCCTCCAACACACAAGGACAATCACAAAATGAGCCAGTTAGTCAACCACCCTTACCAGCTCAGCCTATACCAAACCCACGAAAGAAACAGGAAATAGTTGTTTACATGATGAAGAAAGAAAACATGGTTGGTATTAACGCTATATATTCAAATAATCTCCAATTGTGTTCTGGGAAAGCATTCCCAAGACCATCTCCTCCAACTATAGATGAAGTAACCAATGATGAGGAAACTAAAAATTTATCCACTCAACTCCCGAAGGAGATTACTATCTAAAAAGTGCTAAAAGAATCATCCCTGGAAAGCTCTGGAGTTGCTCCTAAAAGACCAACTCCGGAGAACATTCCTAGACACAATTCTGATAAAAGCTCTAGAGATGGAAAAATTAGCACCGTACTCGGAATGACTCAAACAACATGTCCCCCAGAAAAAAGATCTTACAAAAACAAGTCCAACCCAACCTAGAATCAGAACTTTTACAAGAAATCAAGCAACTGAACATTAAAATTCCTCTCCTCCAAGCAATCAGAGATGTACCAGAACTAAATCAATTCATTAAACAACATTGTGTCAAAACATAAGGTAGGAGGAAAAACTTTCCTTCTATAATACAGGTGGAAGGGAAAGTAGTAGATCTATTGATGGGAGAAATGCTTCTCCCAAAATATGGGGACCTTGGAAATCCTGTCATAACCGTTTTCATCTTAGGGGTAGAAATTTCAAATGTTTTGGTTGATTTGGGAGCAGCAATTAATGCGATGACGGTTCATACAATGGATAAATTAGCTCTATTAGGTATCCAATCCACAACTACAATTCTTCAACTTGTTGACCAGTCAGTAGCTATTCTGAAAGGAGTAATCACTGATGTACTAGTTGTGATAGAATAATGGGAATTTCCAGTGGACTTCCTGCTATTAGAACCTAGAAACCAGAGAAATGCTTATCCACTAATTTTAGGAAGACCATGGCTGGTTACAGTAGCAGCATCTATTGATTATCGAATTGGGGATATGGTCATTTCTAACGGGATAGATTTGAAGAAAATATCTTTGTATCCTCCAGCTAAACCATCAATACACTATACAGGAAGAGTATGGGTGGATGAACCAGAGAATAATGACAATAGTGCCTTAGTAGCCATGGTAACCATCAGGGAACATCTGGGAGAATTGGAAGAAGAAATCTACTATGATACAACAGAATACATTACTCACATCCTAATCAATGAGGATGTGATGGAGCTTGCCCAAGATTCTAAGAGAGAACTTCTTACTTCTTCTCATTGTACCCTTGCAAATATCATTCCTTGTGGGGAAACCTTTTATAGAGACTTAGCCACGTTCCACATGTTGCTTCCACATTCTTGTCCCCTCAATACCATGACTCCAGTGTACGGATTAACTACATCCATGGATCAAATCACAAAACAGGTCATAATTTTACCAGGGAAAACACTTAATATCAATACTCAGTTAACAACAAATCAAGAAGAAAAACTTATCCAACTTCTGATTTCCCATTCAGCAGCTTTTGCTTGGGAATACCAAGATATCAAGGGCATACCTCCTGAGATCTATACCCATCATATATACACTAAGGATATTAAACCTATTGGACAACCCCAGAGAAGATTGAATCCTGCTTTAAAGGACATTGTCAAAACTGAAATAGAAAAATTACTTCAAGCAGGGTTTATATATCCAATCTCAGACAGTCAATGGGTCTCACCCCTTATCATAGTGCCTAAAAAGAATGGGAAATGGAGGGTGTGTAATGACTATAAAGAGCTAAACAAGGCTATAGAAAAGGACTACTTTCCCTTACCATTCATTGACCAAGTACTGGATAACCTTGCTGGAAGAAAGTATTTTTCTTTTTTAGATGGGTTCAGTGGGTATAACCAAATTCAAGTAGCACCTGAAGACTAGGAGAAAACCACTTTCACTTTCTCTTGGGGAACTTTTGCTTATAAAGTTCTCCCATTTGGACTATGTAATGCCCCAACTACATTTCAGAGACTTGTTTTAGCTATTTTCGCTGAACTAGCTAATGAATGCATGGAGGTCTATATGGATGACTTTACTGTGTATGGGGATAATTTTGAAGAAGCTCTCACAAACCTTGAGAAAGTACTAAAATGCTGTGAGAAAAATCAATTATCTCCTAGCCATGAAAAGTGCTTCATGATGGTAGAAGAAGGAATTGTATTGGGACACCGCATTTCAACAAATGGAATCAAAGTGGATTAAAACAAGATAGAAGTGATCACATAGTTGCCTTCACCCAAAAATTAGACAGATGTTAGAAGTTTCCTAGGTCATGCAGGCTACTATAGGAGATTCATAGAAAATTTCAGCAGAATAGCTGCCCCCCTACTTACCCTGCTTAACAAAGACACAGAATTCCTATGGACAGAAGACTGTCAATCAAAATTTGAAACCTTGAAAGAGAAGCTTACTATAACACCAGTTTTGAGAGGACCTAATTGGACTTTACCATTTCACATATAAACTGATGCTTCAAATGAGTCCATTGGGGCAGTTTTAGGACAAAAGGGGGAAGGAGAAAGTATGTATGCCATTTATTACATCAGCAAAAAGAAATTACACCACAACTAAAAAAGAATTCTTGACAGTCATTTATGCTATAAAAAAATTTAGGCATTATATCACTGGATATAAAATATTTGTGCACACTGATCATGCAACCATCAAGTACCTAATGAAAAAGCTAGTGGTGGGCGCAAGGATCATTAGGTGGTTATTGTTACTGTAGGAATTTGATATTACCATCATTGATAATCCAAGCAAGTTTAATTTGGTTGCTAATTTTCTGTCAAGATTGCATATAGGAGGAGAAAACCAACCAGTGGAAGACAGGTTCCCAGATGAACATCTTTTTGCTATCTCCTCTACTATACCTTGGTTTGCTGACATAGCTAATTTTTTAGCTACAGGCTTGTATCCATCCCATTTTACTTCAAAACAAAAAAAATATTTAGTTAAGGAAATCTTATCTTACAAATGGTTAAATGGATTGTTGTTTAAATGTGGTCCTAATTTCATTTTGCACAGATGTTTGAAAACTGATGAAATTTTTTATGTATTAAGGGCATGCCATGATGAACCATCTGGTGGGCATTACTCTTCCCACAGAACTATCCACAAAATCCTAGGAGCTGGTTACTATCGGCCCTCTCTTCATAAGGATACTAAGAAGTATGAGTAGCAATGTGACCAATGCCAAAGAATGGGACAACCAACCTTCACCCAAGAGATGTTACTGCATCCTCAAGTCATGATGGAACCATTTGAGCAGTGGGGTTTAGACTTTGTGGGACCAATTTCCCCACCATCAGCAGGCAAGGAGTATATTCTAGTATGCACAAACTATGTTACTAAATGGGATGAAGTTCAAGCATTACAATTTGCACGAGAAGAAAAAGTTGCTAATTTCCTTTATAATAAGATTTTATTGAGGTTTGGAGCCCCAAGTTCCATAGTTTTAGATAGAGGACCTTAGTTTACTTAACAAGTAATTAGAGCATTCATAGATTTATATCAAGTCAAGCACATGAAATCTTCACCTTACCATCCTCAAGCCAATGGGCATGTAGAGGTAACTAATAGGGAACTTGAAAATATTCTAACAAGGACCGTAGCAATGAACAGAAAAGATTGGGCTAACAGATTACCTGAAGTAGTTTGGGCTTACAATACCACTTGGAAATCTACAACAAAATTCTCACCATATGAATTAGTTTATGGGAAAAATCCCATTCTGTCTATAGAATTTGAACTCTAGACACTTAAAACTACATTGGATATTGGTCTACCATTGTCCATAGCCCAATAGAATAGAATTCTTCAACTCAGTGAATTAGATGAAATTTCGACAGAGGCCATTCAGCAAACAAAACTAGTTCAGTATCAAAGGAAGCAGTGGCATGACCAACACATTAAGAGGACATTTCAATAAGGTGATTGGGTTCTTCTTTATGATTCTAAATTCAAGGATTTCAAAGGGAAATTACAAACTCATTGGATGGGTCCTTATTAGATAAATGAAGTTTTTGAAAATGGAACCGTACTGTTGGAACCTATTGATGGAAGCACAAACACATTCTTAGTGAATGGCCACCAAATCAAACTCTATAAAAGGCCATCCACTAAAGAAGAGTTCCTCAATGATTTATGCTTTGATACAGGGGATACCTCCTCTGTCACAGTTTTGGATTGAAAAAAAATAGAGAAGGTTGAAAACTAGCAAATGGCGGCCTTCTGCAAAAAAAAAGGGAAGATGGAAAACTAGTAATGGTTGTCTTTCTTGACCAAGGGAATTGAAAACTAGCAAATAACGGTTCCCTTCTTCATACCAGTTGAGAATAATCAAGCTACAGAGGTGATCAGGTTCCAGGAGCTACTCAAACACACCTCTGGCACTTCACAGTTAGGAGCACTTCTAGCGCTTCGTAACTAGGTGCATCTCCAGTGCTTCATAGTTAGGAGCACTTCTAGCGCTTCGTAACTAGGTGCATCTCTGGTACTCCAATAAAAGGTTATTTATAACTATAATCAGTGGGAGGGGACCCACCTCTCCAGGCAATAAAGTAGAAATGTCAATTGATGAGGTCATCATGACTTATCCTCTACTTTATGACAAATACTTGCAAAGACTGTGCTGACGTCACCCAGGATACATGGATTCTCAAACTACTCAAAGAGAGTGGGAGCAGGAATGATTACAGGTTGCGTGACAATAGAGGTGATTGACATCATCTCGTGCCACACAATGCTGCTCAGGTGCCATGTCACATCCAGTCTCATCAATGCCGTAGCATCTCAGCCAAGTACATCACACCTCATCATTAAAAATGGTTCAAGTAATTTAATCTTCATTAAGCATTAAATAGCAACTGTCTTGTCTTTCTATTTTTGGGTGCCGTCGTTATAACACGTCCTCCTGCCATTGCTTTTCTTCCCAAATTCAAGCATGCCACCATCTTTGTTGTACTGCCACCATGCCTATAGAGTGTCCCATCACTTTGCTTCATTTATGATCACATAAACACTCTAATTGATTCCAATTCTTTCTCCATCAACCTAAACTGTTAAGTGAATTAACAAAATAATCCTCATTTAAACTATAACATTTCTTAAAGAATAGTGTCAACTGAAATAGTCCTCCGAAGCCTACGGAGTGAGAAAGCATTGTAAGCACAAAGAACAGACAAGGAAATTAAGTATGGGGGTTAAGAAAAAATTAGAACCAGAAAATGCTACAGGCCTTTTGTAGGATGAAGCTGCAACAGACGTTCTAAGGAACGTAGGATGGTTAGAGCTTCTAGAAAAATTTAAGGGATTTTGAGAAGATATTGTTGATGAATTCCTAAGGAACCTAAGGGATAATCAGACAACTATAAGGGGAGTTCAAATCAACCTCTCAGCTACCATTATTAGTCATATTTCTGGGCTGCCTGAACAAGGTGAGAGGTTCTATCATCTGAAAAACCTTATATGCTGATTTGATTAGGAATTTCTCTGTTGAAGGTGAAACTGCAATACAATTGCATTTAAATAAAAATGAGGTTAAAGGAATTCTTAGGTCCTCACTACCAAACCCTTGGCAATTTGTAGCTACATGGCTGATGAAATATTTCACATGTGATGGACAATTTTCCTTAGTTTTAGGACCAATAATGAAAATGTTGATTTTTCTGAGGCATGGGAATGGACACCTTGAATTCAGCATAAACATTCCCAATTTCTTGTACTCTACATTAGGGCAACTACCAAAAGATATCAACAAAACAAGGGTCCTATGAAACATCATGGCCTCATTTTTCTGATAGTGAAACACCACTTTCTATCTCAAACTAATGGAGAAGAATTATGGCAAACATTTCTTGAACAAAATCCCCAAAGCAGGGAACCAGAGAAGGCACAATCAGAGGGTGAGGGTTCCTCCACCCAGCTAGAAGAAAAGACAGAACCTTCAACTTCCTCTACGGCTATTTAGGAAGGAAAGAAGTTATCACTGGAGGCAACTTCAATTGCGGCCCCTATTTCTAATAAAAAGAAGAAAGGCAAAGAAATTAAAGAACTTACTCTTGAGCAAACTCCATATATGACTCGCTCAGCCCAGAAGAGAATGACTCTAGCTGGGGAATCTTTCGCTGAGGAACTAACAAGGAAGAGGTCAGTGCACAAAGCAAAGAAAACCCCAAAGAAAGCTTAACCTAGAGAACACTATTGGGTTGAAAAAGCATCCCATGATTTTGATGAGATCCCTCTAGTGAGAAAGAAAAAACTAAGAGAAGTTTCCCCAGAACCATTTGTCCATTTGGGTTCAAGACCAACTTCAGAAAAATCCCCTACTCCGGGGACAAAACATAGGCAAACCTTTACTATTTCCTCAGACTCTGAGAATGAGTCACCCACTCCGAAGAGACTTGCCCACCTATGCTATAGAGAAGCAAAAGAAAAAGGTAGCTCTCCCAAGTGGAGAAAGATACTGCTCTCCTAGCTGAAGTGCTTCTAGGTTTCAGAACTACTGAGAAGAAAGCTAGGCCTTCATCAGTTCCAGCACAAACAGAAGAAACCCTAGAAGAACCTCAGGACAGGGAAACTACAGGAAAAGATAAAATGGAGCTGGGTGTAGCTGATAGTGTAGGACAAATGGCTATGGAAGATCCTAGTATGCAACAAACAGAAGAAGAAACATGAACTTTCTATCATCCCTCTGATCAAGAGGATATCAAGATTTCAAAAGAGTAGTAACTATTGGAAGAAATTGATAATCTAAAATGATTACTTTGGGGGAAAATTTAGATTATTACTGAGCTCAAGAAGAGCAGAATGGAAATAGAGCTGGAGCAAAAACAAATATTTGCAAAACTACAAACAGAGCTCCAAAATAAAGACCAAATAATTCAAGAGAGGGAAGCAGAACTAGAAGCCCAGAAGACAGAGACAACTAAAATCATGAAGGAAAAAGAGATAGAGGTAGTACAAAGTATCTCTAATCTTACCAAAGCTAGAGACAATAGTCTCATAGTAATTACAACATTAATTGAAAAAATACAGAGTCAAGATAAACAATTGACTTGGGCCAACAACAAAATAGATGATCAAGAAGAGTATATTCAAGAATTGGTTGGTCCAAGAGAAACCAGTGAACAGGAAATACAAACAGATCCATATGTGGGTCCAATCCCCATTGATATTCCTAAGGCCCTATTTTACTGGGAAAGGAAATGTAGAGAATATGAGGCTTCTAAGCCTATGCTACAACTACAGAGGGTAGTTACTACCATGACACAAAGAGTGGAAACCTTGGAGAATAGAGTCATTCAGATGGCCTCCATTTCTTCTGAGATTTTATCTTGCAGACCTCCAAGTGCCAGTTATGCCATGTTTTTACAAGAAAGGGTTCTACAAAGAAGGTTGTCTTCAGTTCTGTCTGATTTGCTTGAGAACACAGAAACAACAGAGGGGTTCATGGAAGCCTAAACAAGGAGCTCTAATGAAGACAAAAATTTTCTGTGTGAATTATATCTACATGGATTTTGTGTTGATGATATGACCTTCCTTCTTAATTATTTTGTAGGAGATTGCCAACTCAGAGCACTCATGTTAATGATGAGGAATCATCATATTTGGAATGAGCGAATGGAGGCCCACCTCAAGAAGGATACAGACACAAATCTTTTCATCAGAAAAGAGTGTCCCAACCCTCAATCTTTCAAGATCCAATTCAGGGCATATGTCTATCACCCTTACAATAAGAACACAATTTTCCCATTATACCTAAAAAATTTGCAAGAGTGTTCTATTGATTTTAGTCTTTTTATGAATAGTTCAGCTAATCCAGTGCTTGCAATAGCAAGGAAAAGGTGGAATATTCTGACCTCAGAGCAGAAAATGAGAGAGGTGGTCACACCTATAAACTTAAGGTTATTTATGAGAAAGGCAAGATTAATATCCAAAATGATGGAAAAGCATAAATAGGAGTGGATAGGTGGGCGTTTCAGGCCATCACTCATAATTGAACCACTCCCTGTCTAGGATGAATAGATGGAAGATGAGAAATTTCAAGACTGGTTAAAGCAGGTTGATCAGTACAGGGGAAATAGAAATACCAACCACACCACTTGGTCTACCTATGCACAAGACTACAGCTTGACTGACAAGCTACTCTACCAGAATAAATCTAGATTGTGAGAAGCAGGAGGACCTGCTAAACCTTAGGTATGGGGGGGATGATGAGTGCCAATTAACACCCATAAAATACATCTTTTTACCTCTTTTTCTCCTTTCTGATCCCAACTTCTTGATGTCTGCACCTGAATAGGCTAGCAAGGTTGTTCTAAATAATGATTAATTGAAGATAAATTACTTAGGATCATGATTTCTGATTAAAGGACTAATGTGCATGGAATTGATGGAAATATGCAGAAAAACTTCTTTTGAATCAACAGGTGTAGATGCTCAAGATAGCAATTTTGTACATCTCCAGTAGTCCTAAATATCTCTAGAGACTATACCAGAATCTCATGACGACAAAAGTTTTAAAGTAAGAGGAAGAGCATCTCCGGAGCTGAGAAAGAAGGCCGCAATTATATCTCTGGAGCAACAGACCTATCTCCAGAGCTACAGACAGAGACATACATCTCTGACGCCTCCTCAGAATAGGGTAGATTTCCAGCATTGCTGTTGGTCAGGCACATCCAGCGGTGATCGTGATACCCCCTTTTTATTTCTCAAATCATCACCTGAGTAATTAAGGGCCATCTTTAGTTAACTGCTGAGAGTGTTTATCTCTTTTAAGTTTTTGCATGAGTTGTCGATGAAACTGATTTAATATCCATATTTTCAAGGCCCCACTACCCAAATGTATTAAAACTCAAACTTAGAATTCAGAGTGGACTTCTGTTCCACTCATTCTATTCTTATTGCATGATTATTTTTCATATTTGGATAACTAGTATAATAAAGAGATGGATGTCATCTCATAGAAGAACTGGTAGATAAGATGAGTGATATGTCATCACTCATTATATATATATATATATATTTACTGAAGCAACAAAAAAAGGGGATGGATTACTTTTTGTGTAATTTGAATTAAGATATCAATATTTCGATTAATGCAGAGCAAATGGAATTGGACCGAATCTTGTTGTGATCTTATTCTCTAGTATTAATTCTTTACTATAGCCTTCAGCCCTAAGGGTGTGGAGCAAGGGCCCACTCTCACCACCAAGGCAGAAGGCTAGTACCACTATTTTGTTGTTTCAAATTTTGCTTTATAGAATACTTAATGATTTTGATAGACAGATGCATGTTGCAATTGTAGATTTGCTTTGAGTAATTTACTATTTAATTCTGTTTCCAACATTCTTTGAATTCATTTCATAAAGCAGATAGATCAATCTCTTTAAATTAGTGAAAGCCATTAGAATTAGCTAGAGGAAATTGGTAACTATAGAATCCCTATTTGCAGACAGCTGAGGACACAGCCCTAGATTTTGACATCTGAAATATGATTAAATGATGAGGTACAATGACACCTTGTCACCCTCTGGGACAACAAATACACACTTTTTAGGATTCAATGATATCCCATATTCTCTGCATCTTTCAAAGACCCTTCTTAGATGTCCCAAATGGTCAACTATATGTTTGGAATACACAATAAAATCATCAAGATACACTAAACTAATATCATTAATCAGCCCTTTGAAGGCCAAATCAATTGCTCTCTAAAAAGTGGCTCCAACATTTGTCAATCCAAAAGGCATCTTTTGATAAGCCAAGGTACCCCATTTGGTGGTAAAGGTTGTCTTGTACTAGTCTAATTCTTTCACAAGAATCTGATTGTAGCCTGAATAGCCATCTAGGAGTAAAGATCTTTCAGCACCTTCTATTGTTTGTAAAATCTGTTCCATGGAAGGGATTGGATAGTGATCCTTAAGTGAGACCTTGTTCAAGTCTCTAAAGTCCACATAATATGATCTCCCCATTCTTCTTCCTAACTAGAACTAAGTTGGCTACCCAAGAGGAATATTTGGTGGGATAAATGATTTTAGCCTCTATAAGCTTGGATAGCTCTTTTTTCATTAATGGTTCAATTTTTGGATTGACAAGTCTTTGCTTCTGGTGGACTGGTTTGGCATTAGGGTCTAGATCAATAGTATGTTGTATTAAACCAGGATCAAAGCATTTTAGGTCCCTATAATCCCAAGCTATTAGATCATCAAATTCATTACAAAGCTTAATGAAACCTTGCCTCTTAGTTTGGCTACATACCTTGCCGTGTTTTAAGAATCTGCCCTATGCGATCTCCACTTCTTCATAGTCCTACTCTTTGACTATCATATTCATTTTTTCTTTCTTTTGTTGATCATCAACACCAAATATGCTCTCTAAAGTGATCAGCTCTCTGGGAAAATTGTTGGTCTTTAGCTGGATTACTTGGCTACCATATTTCTCTTGCAATACTGATTGATTTTTGGCAGCAAACTCTGCCTCATCTTGCAAGAAATTCACTATCTGCTGGTCACTTTCAAACACTTGCTAGCTTATCACATTGTCAGGCACAACATGCCTTACAAAAATCTTTACATGTTGATCTGAAACTTGCTTGACATTCTAAGGAATATCAAAATGGGCACCAACCATAGCTAACCTATCAGCATCCTTGTTTCTTTGTCCAGGAATTAACTGAATATTGAAGGCATCAAAGTCTTTAATCAGGTCCTAGACTCTGTGTTTGTATGACTTTAGCAAGTCATTCTTTGAAGCACTTAGTTTTCTAATTTGGTGGACAACCAATTCACTATCACCAAATACTTGTAAAATTTTTATTCCTCATTTTTGAGTTAGTTGTATGCCCTGAATCAAGGCTTCATACTCAGCTACATTGTTAGTACAACTAAATTGCAGTCTGAATAAAGACAAATAACTTTCTTTTTGGGGTGAAATCAATACAACCCCAACATCTGCTCCATTTTTGCTTTTGGAGCCATCAAAATACATCTGTCATATCCCACTTGGATTTGACTTTTCCTTTTTAGGATTGGGGATATCAGCATCCTCCTCATGGATATAATAAGTACCTAGCCCTGTTCCCTCTATGTGACTAGGAGTGTCAAACTGAAAACAATTAGCCCACTCATCTAGCAGTATATCAGGTATCTCATCCACAGGTGTGGTAGCCTCATGCCTACTGCTATCATCCTCTTCCAACTCATGTATTGTGCAATTCATGTTGTTTGGGTTAGGAGAGTAGGGTTCTATATGGTCATTCACAATAGGATCAGCCCTAATGGTCACTTTGGTGCCATATCTAGTTCTAAACAATATGTGGGACCAATCAGAAGATAAATACCCACCTATTTTAGCAGTGAAATCCCTAGACAAGCATATGCCTGAAAGGAAGCTAGGTGTGCAGAAATCACTTCCTACACTAATCTAATTAGGAGAGATGAGTGTAAATTATTTTTAACCTTTACAATTATAGAATGTTTAACACAACAATGGAGATATTGTAGCAATACACAACACAAGAATGTAAGACAGAAGAAGAGAGAGACAAGATATAACGTGGGGAAAACCCTTTCGGGTGAAAAACCCTTATTAGGTGAAAAACCCCACACTCCAAAACCTACACAATGTATTATCAAAACTGTAATGGTTTACAATACACTTGCAATGCAAGCTCTTAGGAGTCTTCAACACTCATATCTAGAGACAATCCGGTAGCATAATAGTACCTGTCAATCACATAATACATCTCCTCTCAAAAGCACCTATTTATAAAGAAGTTACAAGGCAAAAATGAGCCTATCTTGAGAAGGGCGTCTAACATGGCCTCATGGCCCAAAATCCATGCCTAGGGACACTTGTCCAACACTGCAGGATGTTCATGACACTTGTCATATCACCCCATCCCAAAGAAGTCACCTATTCCCAAGTTGGGCAATGACAGATGCTCTTACAACTCTTATGACTGTCATAGAATCCGTCATAGTTGTCATATCTTACAGCTGTAAGAGAATCTATCACATACTGGCTAAAAATAGCATATTCTCTTACAACTTGTCATAACCCTCCTTGGGGCGCCCAAAGATGCCTTCTTCCAAGATGCCTTGTGACACATGTCTTCACCTATCATAGAATATTCCATTTGCGACTCTTACACATCATAGATTTGTCATAGGAATCTGTCATAACCGTTTCGGTCAATATTCCCTTACACACTATCCAAGATGCCGAGACATGGAAAAATATTTCTACCACTAAGTGGGATGCTTATCTCCTCATGTGAGGACAAATTTACATGTGGTCACCTTCCACATAGGATGACACATCACCATGCGAACTCCCACAAGATGACAATAAGGATTTGCATCCTAATTACAATAATAGGCAATAAATAAATAAATACAATGAAATAATACAAGGAATTACCAAGGTTGAGACACATTAATTCCCAACATTCTCCCACTTGTTGAACACCTTGTAAGAGCCAATGGAAATAACAGGATTTAACTGCTATAGGCTGAGAGGCCCATAGACTCCTAACACCATCTGAACTTCTCTGTGCCCACTAGTTTCATCAATGAATTTGCAACATTCTTCAAAGTGTCTACCTTCTCCAAATTCACCTTCCCATCCTCTACCATGTCTCGCATGAAGTGAAACTATACATCAATATGCTTTGTTCTAGCATGGAAAGTTGGATTCTTTGCTAGGCAAATCACACTCTGACTGTCACAACAAATCGTAATCTGTCCTGCATCAACACCAATATCTAAACACAATCTCTTAAGCCAAATGGCTTCCTTACAAGCATGAGTTGCTGCCATATACTCAGCTTCTTTCATGGACAAAGCAACCACAGGTTGTCGCTTACTCATCCAACTAATTACACCACTAAACATAGTAAACACATAAGCACTGGTGGATCTCCTGCTATCAATGTCACCCACCCAATCAGAATCCACAAATCCATGAATACAAACTGAATGCAGAGGTCTTGTAGGATTACCATGATAGCATATGGAATACTTAGAAGTACCCCTCAAATATCTGAACACTCTCTTAACTACATCCCAATGTATCCATCTAGGATTAGCCATAAATCGACTAAGGACTCCCACTGCTTGGGCAGTCTGGTCTTGTGCAGACCATAGCATACATCAAACTACCAACAACACTAGCATAAGGTACTCTGCTCATGTCCTCCACCTCATTGGGAGATTTTGGACAATCATTAACAAACAACTTTGTTCCCAATGAAACAGGAACACACAATGGTCTACAATCTGCTATGTTGAACCTATCCAACACGGTCTTCACATACTTACTTTGGCTTAACCAAAGTTTTATGTTAGCTCTATCTCTTCTGATTTCCATTCCTAGAATGTACCTAGCTGCCCCTAGATTTTTCATCTCAAACTGTGCTTACAATTGAGACTTCAAGTCAGAAATCATAATCTTACCATTCCCAATTAACAACATATCATCAACATACAATGCAATAATGAGAATGCGATCATTGTCAAATTTATAATACAAACAATGATCTAATTTTGATCTCAAAAATCTAACCGACAACACAAAGGCATCAAACTTCAAGTACCACATCCTAGGAGACTGCTTTAAACCATACAAAGACTTTTTCAACTTGCAAACCAAATTTTCTTTACCTTTCTCTATGTAATGCTCTAGCTGTGACATGTAAATCTCTTCCTCCAAATCACCATGAAGGAATGTTGTCTTCACATCCATCTGCTCCACCTCTAAGTCATAAGTTGTTGCAAGAGATAACATGAACCGAATAGATGCCATCTTTGCAATGGGAGAGAAAATTTCACCATAATCAATTCCCTCCACTTGTGAGTACCCCTTCGCAACCAGTCTGGCCTTGTACTTTTCAACACTGCCATCTACACCAAATTTCTTCTTGAACACCCATTTGCATCCAACAGGTTTCTATCCTTCAGGCAAAGGCACCAAGTCCCATGTTTTATTCCTCTCCAAAGAAGCCATCTCATCTTCCATGGCCTCCTTCCAGGAACCTACATCTTTCATGCCCATAGCCTCTGTCACAGTTCTAGGTTCATCAGTGTTAGTAAGAAGGGCAAAAGCACAACTAGAATCAAGCAATGAATAACCAAACCTATTAGGTTTCTTTCTTGTTTGTGTAGACCTCCTCAATGGCTGAGGTTGAGGTTCTGCTTCTTCTTCTAAACTTTCAGAGCTACTAGAGCTCTCCTCATCATCTAGTCTCATAGGGTCTATCGGTTCAGTCTTCTTAGGGGTAGAAAGAAACTGAACCACATCCTCTTTCTTTTCTATTTATTTTGGCTATAGAATAATGGGAGAAGGTGTTAGCTCTCTAAAAATAACACTTCTTCTATACAACACTTTTTCATCCACAGGATCCCAAAGCTTGTACCTTTCACACCGACACCATAGCCAATGAAAATACACTTAACAGCCTTGTTCTCCAATTTAGACCATTTCTCTGTAGGCACATGTGCATATGCCTCACAACCAAAAACACAAAGATGTCTAACTAAAGGCTTCTTACTAGACCACACCTCCATAGGTGTCTTACTAACAAGAGCTAATGTAGGAGACCTATTTACCAGGTAGCAAGAAGTGGCTATAGCTTTAGCCCAAAACTTTTGTTCGAGGCTTGCTCTACTAAGCATACTCCTAGCCCTCTCCATTAGTGTCTTGTTCATCCTCTCTACAACTCCATTTTTCTGTGAGGTGTATGGAGTTGTCTTATGTCTTTCAATCCCTTGCTCTTTACAGAACTTATCGAACTCTATCAAACAAAACTCACCACCGTTATCAGTTCTCAAACACTTAATCTTTTTCCTAGTCTAATTCTCAAAAAAAGCATTAAACTCTTTGAACTGACTAAAGACTTCAGTCTTGCTTTTGAGAAAATAAATCCATGTCCTTCTAGTGTAGTCATCTATAAAAGATAAAAAATATATAGATTTGGAAATTGAAGGAACACTAAAAAGACCAAACACACTAGAATGAATAAGGTCCAATACACCAGAAGACTTGTGAGAACTAGAGTAAAACTAAACACGGTTTTTCTTTCCATATATACAATGTTCGCAAAAGTCAAACTTGAGATTACAATCATTTAAACCCTCAATGAGGTTTTTATTTTTTAGGGTTCTAAGACCCTTCTCACCAATGTGGCCAAATCTCATATGCCATAACATTGTCTTTCAGCAAGAATCTTAACTTCCAAAGCATGAGCACCCTTGGGTACACAAGATGCACTACCATCAGAATTTGTTACAATATATTTCTTCACTGCTTGTTCAGATGGTGGGGATGAAGTGACTACAGCTCTTTTCTTCAAGTCAGAAGAACTATTGCACTGTGAAGTGCATGGCTCTAGCTGAAACAAAGTACCTCTCTAAGTACCCTTCACAAGCACCATAGATCCTCTAGTCATCTTACATCCATCCTTCAAAAAGACAACTTGCACACCTACATCATTTAACATACTTACAGAAAGTAGGTTCTGTGCTAGGCCTGGGATGTGCATAACCCCAGTGATCCCCTTCACTTGTCCATTAGGGAATTGAATAGAGACTCTTCCACGACCAACAATCTTCAGATGAGAATCATCACCCAGGTACACTCTTCCACCATTGAACTCTACATACTTCATAAACTAGCTTCGATGCGAGGTCATGTGGAATGATGCACCAGAATCAATCAGCCACACATCATCAGAAGCATGGGTGGCCAGGGCTACGATGAAGGCATCACCATCATCTTGTGACTCGTCAGAATCTGAGTCTGAGAAATTCTTCTTCTTCTTTTTCTTTTCCTCTTTGCATTCCTTTTGGAAATGCCCAATTTTGCCACAGTTCCAACAGAGAGCCTTGGACTTTCCAAGAGATTTGGATCTCCCATGGGATTTGGATCTACTCTTCTTAGCTTTCTTGTCCTTCTTTTTCCCTTTCTCCTTGGGTCTTCCATAAACCGCAAGAGCCTCTTTAGCTGCTTTAGAAGACTTTCTCTGCATCTCTTTAGACAATAGTGAAGATACCACTTCATCCATTGTGAAAGTGGATGCAGTGTTCCCAATAGCCATAACAAGATGATCCCACGAGTCTAGCAAAGAACAAAGCAAGATCATACAATGATCCTCATCCTCCATCTTCACACCAATGGATGTCAACTATGCAATTAACATGTTGAAATCATTCAGGTGATCTACAACATATCCTCCATCCTCTATCCTCAGAGAATACAACTTCTTTCTTAGAAAAAGCTTGTTCACTAGGGATTTGGCCTGATAAACATCTCCCAGCTTCTTCTAAAGATCTTTCATGGTCTTCTCCTCATGGACATTTAACTGGATAGAATTAGCTAGACTGAGTCTTGTGAGACCCTTAGCCTTCCGATCTTTAAGATCCCAATCAGCTTGTGCCATTGTGGTTGGTTTTACACTAGAAATGGTTTCCCATAGGTCACGATCAACAAGCATGCCTTCCATCTTAAGTTTCCATAACTCAAATTTTGTGTCATTGAACTTCTCCACCTCTAATCTTCTGGATGAGCCTGCCATCTCCTTCCTGCAACAAGATTACAGAATAATCCACATAAAGCTCCCACTCAACCTAAGATTAGTTCAAAAAACCCCTACCCAACAATTAGGACCAAAGGTGATCAAGTTCTGATACCAACTGAAAGGAAGCTAGGTGTGCAGAAATCGCTTCCTACACTAATCTAATGAGGAGAGATGAGTGCAAATTCTTTTTAACATTTATAGTTACAAAATTTTAAACACAAAAATGGAGATATTACAGCAATACACAACACAAGAATGTAAGACATAAGAAGAGAGAGACAAGATATAACATGGGGAAAACCCTTATCGGGTGAAAAACTCCACACTCTAAAACTTGCACAATGTATTATCAAAACTATAGTGGTTTACAATACACTTGCAATGCAAGCTCTCAGGAGTCTTCGATACTCGTATTTGGAGATAATCTGGTATCATAACAGTACCTATCAATCACATAATACATCTCCTCTCAAAAGCACTTGTTTATAAAGAAGTTACAAGGCAAAAATGAGCCTATCTTGAGAAGGGTGTCCAACATGACCTCATGGCCCAAAATCCACACCTAGGGACACTTGTCCAACACTACAGGATGTTCATGACACTTGTCATATCACCCCATCCCAAAGAAGTCATCTATTCCCAAGTTGGGCAATGACAGATGCTCTTACGACTGTCACAGAATCCATCATAGTTGTCATATCTTAAAGCTGTAAGAGAATCTGTCACACTAGCTAAAAATAGCACATTCTCCTACAACTTGTCATAACCCTCCTTGGGGTGCCCAAAGATGCCTTCTTCCAAGATGCCTTGTGACACATGTCTTCACCTATCATAGAATCTTCCATTTATGACTCTTACACGTCATAGATTTATCATAGGAATCTGTCATAGCTGTTTCAGTCAATATTCCCTTACACACTGTCCACGATGCCAACACATGGAAAAATATTCCTACCACTAAGTGGGACACCTATCTCCTCATGTGGGGATAAATTTACATGTGGTCACCTTCCACGTAGGATGACACATCACCGTACGAACTCCCACAAGATGACAATAAGGATTTGCATCCTAATTACAATAATAGGCAATAAATAAATAAATATAATTAAATAATACAAGGAATTACCAAGGTTGAGACACCTTAATTCCCAACAATGCTAAAGTATGTAGGGAGATCTATGACTGAGATATCTTGTGAAACATAGCAGCTAGGACATGCATGTAGAGTGAGCTCCAAACCTTTAATAACTCCTACTATCTTGACAATAGTACCATCTAATTAAACTACACCCTTGTTCATAGACTCATACTCTATACCCAACCCATTAGTGATATTTTTTGGCATGACAGAAGTACCCACCCTAGAATCTATCATACAGTTATGCAACAATTTATCACCTATGATTAGGGAAACATAAAATGGAGGGGGCTTACTGATTTTGCTTGTACTTACTTCCTCCTTGGGCTGACATAGGTTTGTTAGCATAGTTGTATTTTCTTTTGTTGTTTCCACAGTAGGCTAAATGAATTCTGTTAGGGCCTCTTGAAGAAGATTCCTTTGAGATGGGATTAAAAAAGCATCCCACATACTAACACTTAGATTTGTCTTCTTCATCTGATCCACTATATTAAAGGGTACTTGACTACCCTTTTGTGACATTTTAGTGACAATTGGATCACTTTTTGGCTGCTAACTGGATTGAGGCTGTGTTGTTGAAACTGTATCTACCTTTTCAACTATCTGATTTGTTTTCTTTGAACAAACCTTAGGCACTTTCTCTTTAGCTATAACTTTTGGAAATGCTTTGGGTACAGGTGTATGGCTAGCTGCAGGTACTGAAATATCTTTGGTAGCTCTCCTCTTTGCCCTTGTATTGAATACAATAGGGTCGGTGCCTTGATTAACACCACAGTAGTCATCAGGGGTCCAGTTAATCAAGGTAGCATTGTCATGCATCTATTCTTGGCTCCCAACCATTCCCTGATTGGTGTTACTTTACTGCTCTAAATTTTTTGGTGGCTCTTGCATTGTCAGAGCATGAATGAAATGTCCATTCTGACACATATTTTGGTCATGTGGCTGATTGCAAGGGTAACACTAGTCACTGTCCTGGGCTAGGTTGTTTTGAATTGGAACAAGAGGCCCTGAGGTGTTTGCTACATTAGGGTTAACAACATTTAACAGTCTAATATAACTAGGTTACCCTTGCCTTTGCATGTTACCTTGGTATAGTGGCTTGTTTTGTTGATAACCCTGATTGAAGGGTTGATATGGTTGGTTGGATGGTTGATAAGGCATGTTTGATTGTGTATTCTATCTCTTTAGTGCAACTAACTCATTAGTAACACCTTGTAATAGGCTTTTGACTTTATGCAATTCATTTGGGGGCACAGATAAAGAAGTTGTGGAGGTGGTTGCTATAGGAATTAGAGCCACAATAGGCTGAATAGTAGGAGCCTCTAGGAATATAGGAATGGGAGGCCTTGGAGCAATCTTTCCTACCTAAATTATTTAGTTTTCTTCCCTTATGGTTGTATCATAGGCATTAGGTAATATGGTCCCACCCATAGACTGAATCATGACAACAATATTTGGATTCAAAGACCTTAGGTAGTAGATAAATGCTGTGTTTGGAGAAGGATTGACCATCAAAGGTATTTTGTCCCTTGTCTTCTGAAATCTATAGTTGAAATCCACCATGTATTCATGTGGAGCTCTCTTGATAGTAGCTAATTGCTCCATGAGTGACAAGTGGACACTCCTATCCTTAAAGTGTTGGCACAATTTAGTTCCCAAATCATCCCAGTTGTGTATAGAGTTGGCTTGAAGACCCCTATACCACTGTAAGACCTTTCCCTTGAATGAAGAAGCTAGCAATCTCACAACCACATTATCAACAGTGACATTGTGGACAGAGAAGACACTAGCAACATCTTGAGTGTGCTCAGCAGGAGTAGTAGAGTCTTCACCAGTAAAGAATGGGATAACCTTTAAGGTTGAAGTAGGGATGTCATCATACTATGCTAGGTCAAGAGGACTACCCCTATTAATTGCAACCAATGGAAGGTTTCTAGCCATGTTAGGTATATTTAGATTAATGACTATAGGTATATGTAGGGTTCTAACTAAATGTTGAGACCTAACTTGAAAATTCAATGGAGGAGGAGTAGACCGAGCTCTTGAATGGTATGATTTATTACTTCTACTTGCCCTCATAGGAGATCTAGATAGTCTTCTTCTACTTCTTCTTCTATCAACAAAAGAGAGTTCTATGAATTGGAAGTTACCTCTAGAAGATGACCTTGTCTGCACTCCAAGCATGAAATGTTGAATTGTTGTGTAGGAACTAGATTGGCAGTCACCAGGTGCTTGTTGGATTCTTTCATAGCAGAAAATAAACCAAGAACAACACCAAAATACTTAGTCCAGTTCTCACTTAGAGTAGATAGTCCCATTGAGCATGCTAGAAACTATTGTCACATAGAATTGCACCCAGCTTGGAGAGAGTCCAAGCATTCTAATGACACAATGGGAATGATCTGAAGGTGTGGGACCTTGCAAGTTGAGATCAGACCTCTAGACAAGGCTAGTTTCTCATTCTAAGCCTAATGCTTAGAGAAATTAACTAAACCTAGTGCTAATACTATAAGGGGAAAAGGGTTAGGAAGAAACTAAATGGAAATAAAGGTGATGCACCAGATTTAATGAGTAGTAGTAAGTTTGGAAGAGATGCAACAATGATCTCAATCACCAGGGAAGGTTTGCATAGACTTATAGAACTGGTTGAGGCTTTGGGATGAAGACCTAACCTATAAAGGAGCCATTTTACTCACAGAATAGATCACAGCTTCAAGTAAAACACATAAATCATAACATAAGAGAGGCAAAAAATTGTGAATATATTGATCATGAAGGCCAGAAACTATTACAATGCAAAATAACTTATAGTAGGAAAAGACATAGTATAGCCAATTACATTCATGGGTGGATTAACCAGAAGACAACAGATGCCAAGCTATAGGCACAGTGAGTCAAAATCTGATAATCCTGTAATTGCACTAAGAGGTCTGACTACAAAGAATTTGGCAGTATAACAGCCCAGAAATTACTAACTCCTCTTACTGAAGATTACAATGCTTTTGTAACAAATTCTTGTGGAGAGGGCATTAAGGAAGGTCCTATTGCAAGTATGTGCCTAATCAGTGTTGTCATTGATGTCAACATATCTTTGTTATCATTGGTTTCAACTGTATCTTATTCTCTTACTTGTTTAGAAGCTTTGTATGTTGAGGATATTGAGAAAATTAGCCTCTCCAAAAGAAACAAGTGAGTTATAGTGAAGTGCAGTACAAATAGTGAGTTGTATGCTGAAGAACAGTCTGGTAAATTGCTCCACATTTATTGTTGCTTGAAGATCATGGTATGTGGATTAGAAGTATGTTAGAGGTATGTTTGAGGATGCTACATTTTGGGTTTGAACTCTCTGCATGAAGATCTGAGTGAGTTGTGTTCACCAGAGTGAAACCTACTTTTTTTGTAAGTTTAGATGGGACAGGGAGAAAGTATTATGCTCCACATTCCTCTGCATTAAAGTATTTTTCTCTATGGTTCTAGAGGGAAGTTTGGGATGATGATAAGTGCCTACAGTTGCAATGGTTTATGGTTTGGTGGTCCGCAAGCTATCTTTCTTTCATGACAGTTGAAGACAGTGAAGTTCATGTGTTCTGGTGTGAAGATTCTTATGGGTAAAGTCGTTAAAGGTTGTGCGGTTGCTCCTGATGATTACAACGTGCTTGTGGATGTCTCCTGATCATGTTCCTATCTTGACATTGGTCCGTGTTAAGTAATTAAGATTGTGTTTGAATATTGTTCCCAGATAATGTAGCGTGTAACTAATCTTAGCTGACTTGGTTAACTCCAGTAATTGCAAAGATCCCTTGAAGATTATGGAAGTGTGTTGAACCATGGAAGATTGTGTTTGAGTCCCAGCTAATGTGTGGCATGATCCACATACACTTTTACTTCATTCCCTTTGCATAATGTTGTAATAGGTCAAGACCTATTTTGTAAATGTTTGTAATGCCGACCTTGGAGATTGCTCCAATGGTTGATGATTGTAATGCCGACCTTGATGATCATTCCAAGGTTGTTGAAGTGTATAAATACTTGTAGTTGAGTCATGGAAAAAGTGTCCTTAAGTGAAGATGGAAAGATAATAAGAAAGGTCCAAAAGGTAGAGTAGAGAAGAGGCAGGGCAAAGAAGAGGGAGAGCAGAGAAGAGAAGAGGAATTATTGTTCTTCAATCACAGACATTAAAAGGTGTTGATTGTGGTAGTGAGCCTGGTAGTGGGCCGCCAATAGGGTTTAACAACCCTTAGAGTTTAATAACCCTCAGAGTTTAACAGCCCTTATTGTAATCTTGCTAGGTTTAGGATTGAGACAGTGAGCCTACTAGATCTAGTTGTTCTTCATGGCAGTGAGCCAGTATGTTTAGGTCCATGGAGTGACCAAGCCTGAACATCATTATTTCAAGATTGTAATATATATTGAGAGCTAATCATCTCCGTGGTTTTTCCCCACCTTGGGGTTTTCAACGTAAAATCTAGTGTCTCTTGTGTTTGATGGTGTATATGTGGTTAGGTTTATGATTTCATGCATTCATTGTTAAATGATAATAATTGTGGATAAGTGATTAATGTTTAATTGTAGAAAGTGTTAAGTTTTTGTTACAACTAATTCACCCCCCCTCTTAGTTGTTTGGTGCATATCAACAATTGGTATCATAGCCAAGTTCCTCTGAAGGAAGTTTAACAACTTGAGGAAGATCCAAAATGTCTTATAAGAAGGAAGCACCACATTTTGATGGAACAAATTATGGTCTCTAGAAGGCTCGGATGGAAAGTCATCTTCTTAGTCTTGGTTACAAAGTATGGAAAGCTACAGAAATAAAATACACCATGCCTCAAAATGGTCTGACGACTGAAGATGAAATCAAAGAATATGAGATGGATGTCAAGGAAAAAGATTCTCTGCTAAGCTCATTAATCAACTCAATATTGATGAAAGTTGTGAATCTTGAAACTGCAAATGAGGTATGGGAAAAGTTGGAAAATATATATGAAGGAGATGATTCTATGAAGGAAGCCAAGTTGCAAAGTCTGAAAGTGAAATATGAAAGTTTGAAGATGAATGAAGATGAAAACATATCAGCCTTTATGCAAAGAGTTGATGAACTTGTCACAGGGATAAAAGCTATGGGGGGAACTCTCAATGATAAGGAAATTGTGATCAAAATTCTCAGATCTCTGCCCAAGTCCTACTGTCACAAGGTAGCTGTAATTGAAGAATTCATGCAAGTAAAAAAGGTTAATAGGGATCAGCTACTTGGTAAGCTTACTGCCTTTGAAATGAGAGAGTTTGGCGATGCTCTGCTGAAAGTTGAGATGACCTTCAAAGCCAGTACTCCTGGAAGAACTTCCAAATCAGAAAAGTACATAGTGGAATCTGATGATGAGTTTGATGAAATTGAAGCCAACTTTATGGATAGACTACAAAGAGGATCTGGTAAGTATAAAGGTAAATTACCTTTCAAATGTTTTTCCTATGGAAAAGTAGGTCATTTTGCTTCCAGATGTCCTGAAAGAATTGAAAGAAATAGAAAAAGATATGAGAATATGCCTAAGACTCAAAAGAAGTGTTATTATGTTGAAGATTTTGATGATGATGAAGGAGTATCAGATGATGGTGAACAAGACAATGCTAGTACTTCTAGAAATGAATGCTTGTTTATTGCTATTAAAGAAGATCCCATGTCTACTAATTCTACTAGCTATGTGAAGAAAGAAAAACTAGTGGAAAGTGCTTTGGCTGATCAGGTTATTAAGGACAAGGATGAATGGGCTTTTGATAGTGGTTGCTCTCACCACATGACTAGTGACAAAAGTAAGTTTGTGAGTTTGGAAAGATATGATGGTGGACTGGTTAGGTTTGGAGATGATACAACTGGTAAGATTTGTGGAAAATGATCTATTACTTTTGATGGCAAGCATAATACTAAAGATGTCTTGTATGTGAAAGGATTAAAGAACAATATTTTGAGTGTGGGTTAGATGTGTGACAAGGGCTATGATGTAAACTTCAAGAACGATGGATGCAAGATCAGAGAAAGCTCCGGAACAGTCATTGCAATTGTCAAGAAGACCAGAGGTAATATCTATCACTTGAAAGGAACTGATAACTATTGCTTGTTGACTCAAACTGATGAGAGTTGGTTATGGCATAGAAGGTTGTGTCACATAAATTTTGATAATATTACGAAGATAAGTATTGCACAGGCTATTAGAGATCTACCTAAGCTTGTGAAGCCTTCTAATCCTATTTGCAAGGAGTGTCAATTTGGGAAATAGACAAGAACAAGTTTCAAAAGCAAGGACCAATCAGTCAGAGGACTACTTGAGCTAGTGCATACAGATTTGTGTGGACCTACCAGAGTAAGAAGTTTGCAAGGAGACATGTATTTCATGTTGCTTATTGATGATTATTCTAGAATGACTTGGGTCACCTTTTTGAGAGAAAAAGCTGAAGCTCTAGACAAGTTCAAGGAATTTAAGGCAATAGTTAAAAATGAGATGGATTTGAAAATCAAATGTTTGAGGTATGATAGAGGAGGAGAGTTCACATCAAATGAATTCAATTTCTTTTGTGAAGAACATGGAATAAAGAGACAACTATCTGCACCTAAAACTCTACAGCAAAATGGAGTTGTTGAAAGGAAAAACATAACAATTAAAGAAGCTGCTAGAACCATGATGAAGGAAGTTGATCTTTTAGAAGCATATTGGAGAGAGGAAATTCACACTACTGTATACATTCTAAATAGAGTCCAAGTAAAAGGTAATAGTTCTAAGACTCCTTATGAGTTGTGGCATGGTAAAGTTCCTACTGTGAAATATTTCAAAGTTTTTGGTAACAAATGTTATATCAAAAGAGAAGAAGATTTAGGCAAGTTTGATGCTAGATGTGATGAAGGAATCTTCCTTGGTTACTCCACTAAGAGCAAGGCCTACTGGTGCTACAATAAGAGACTGAATAAGATCATTGAAAGTACAAATGTTAAAGTTGATGAATGTAAGGAAAGATCTTCAGAATTAAGTGGCTATGAATTATATGATCAGGATGTCTCAGTAGTGGTGCAGCATGAAGACAACTCAGATGAAGAAGAGCAAGCTCTAGTAAGTGCTACTAAAACTCCAAGGTATGTAAGACTCAGTCATTCTGAAGATCAAATCATAGGAGATAAGAGCAAAGGGATTTTAACCAAAAGAAAAGATGTAAAGGAACAAGTAAATTTATGTCTGATTTCTAAGATTGAACCTAAAACTATGGATGAGGCTTGCAAAGATGAGAATTGGACAAAGGCTATGGAAGAGGAATTGATGTAGATAGAGAAGAATCGTACTTGGGATCTAGTTCCTAGACCAGTAGATAAAAATGTAATTGGCACAAAGTGGGTCTTCAGAAACAAGATGAATAAGAATGGTGAAGTCGTAAGAAACAAAGCAAGGTTGGTATGCAAAGTATACACTCAAGTTGAGGGAATAGACTTTGAAGAAACTTTGGCTCTAGTGGCAAGGATTGAAGCAATAAGGATATTTTTGGCTTTTGCAGCATACAAATATTTCAAGGTTTACCAAATGGATGTGAAGTCTGCTTTCTTAAATGGAGAGTTGGAAGAAGAAGTCTATGTTGAACAACCAGAAGGATTTCAGTCATCAGATCAGGGTGACATGGTATGCAGATTGAAAAAAGCTTTGTACGAATTAAAGCAAGCCCCCAGGGCATGGTATGCATGGTTGGATAGGTATCTGATATAGATAGGGTTCAATAAAGGTACTACAGACATCAATCTCTACTTCAAGATCAATGATGAGCAAATCCTAATTGTTGTAGTCTTTGTTGATTATATTATTTTTGGAGGCAATGAAGGTATGTGCTCAGTTTTTGCTAGAGAAATGTAAAGTGAATTTGAAATGTCCATGTTTGGAGAGATGAACTTCTTTTTAGGTTTGAAAATAAGTCAATCAGATAAAGGTATCTTCATTTCACAGTCTAAGTATGTGAAAGAGTTGTTAAAGAAATTTGGGATGGAAGACTCTAAACTAGTTTACACACCTGATGATAACTGGTTGTAAGTTGAATAAATATGATAATTCACCCATGGCAAACCAAAAAATGTACAGATCTATGATTAGAGGATTACTTTATCTGACTCAAACCAGACTTGACATAATGCATGTAGTATGTCTTGTGGCAAGATTTCAAGTAGAACCTAAGGAATCACATGTGATGTCAATCATGAGAATTTTGAGATATTTAAAAGGTACAATGGACTTTACTCTCAGTGCATATATTGATGCAAATTGGGCTAGAGATGTGGATGATAGAAAAAGTACAAGTGGAGGTGCATTCTTCTTGGGAAAAAGGTTAGTATCTTGGTTGAGCAAGAAACAGGATTCAATATCCCTATCTACTATAGAAGCAGAATACATTGTAGTAGCATGCAGTTGTACTCAAGTGTTATGGATGAAGTAGACTTTGAAAGACATTAGAGTTGTGTATGAGGATCCAATTGCAATCTTTTGTGACAACACAAGTGCCATAAACATATCAAAGAATCTAGTGATGCATTCAAGGACAAAGCACATATCCATTAGGTATCATTTTCTGAGAGAAAATGTGATAGAGAATGAAGTCAAGTTGGAGTATGTTTCTACAAAAGATCAGATTGCAGACATTTTCACCAAGCCTCTGCCTAAGGGTACTTTTGAGTATCTCAGAGAAAAGTTAGGGGTTATCACCCCTCCTACTCTAAACTAAGATGCACAATAGTGCATCAGTTTGGAGTTGCTTAGAAATCTAAATTGATGCTTTTCAGGGCTACTTCTTAGGGGGAGTAGTCAGAGAGTTTAGAAAAGAGAATGAACCAGAAAAGAAGAGTGCAAGTATGTGCCCTTTGCCATTGATGTCAAAGGGGGAGAGAATTCATGTGAAAAACTTAGAGTACAGATGTGTAAAGAGAAAGGGGGAGAATATTGGAGAAAGAAAGAGTGCAGGTGTGTAAAGAGAAAGGGGAGTATCTTGTCTTGATGGTTGTTGCAAGTTTTTCACATCATATGTTGCCATCAATGACAAAGGGGGAGATTGTTGCAAGCATGTTCCTAATCAGTGTTGTCATTGATGTCAACATATCTTTGTTGTCATTGATGTCAACTGTATCTTATTCTATTACTTGTTTAGAAGCTTTGTATGTTGAGGATATTGAGAAAATTAGCCTCTCCGGAAGAAACAAGTGAGTTACAGTGAAGTGCAGTATAGACAGTGAGTTGTATGTTAAAGAACAGTCTGGTAAATTCCTTCACATTTATTGCTACTTGAAGATCGTGGTCTATGGATTGGAAGTAAGTTAGAGGTATGTCTTGGGATGCTACATTCTAGGTTTGAGTTCTCTGCATGAAGATCTGAGTGAGTTGTGTTCACCAGAGTGAAACCTACTTTTTCTGTAAGTTTAGATGGGACAGGGAGAAAGCATTCTGCTCCGCATTAAAGTATTTTACTCTATGGTTCTAGAGGGAAGTTTGGGATGATGATAAGTTCCTACAATCGCTATGGTTCATGGTTTGGTAGTCCGCAAGCTATCTTTCTTTCATGACAGTTGAAGACAGTGAAGTTCATGTGTTTCGGTGTGAAGATTTTTATGGGTAAAGTGGTTAAAGGTTGTACGGTTTCTCTTGATGATTACAACATGCTTGTGGATGTCTCCTGATCATGTTCTTATCTTGACATTGGTCCGCATTAAGGAATTGAGATTGTGTTTAAAGATTGTTCCCAGATAATGTAGTGTGTAACCAGTCTTAGTCGACTTGGTTAACTCCAGTAATTGCGGAGATCCCTTGAAGATTATGGAAGCGTGTTGAAGCATGATAGATTGTGTTTGAGTTCCAGCTAAGGCGTGGTGTGATCTACGTACACTTTTACTTCATCCCCTTTGCATAATGTTGTAATAGGTCAAGACCTATTTTGCAAATGTTTGTAATGTTGACCTTGGAGATTGCTCCAATGGTTGATGATTGTAATGCCAACCTTGATGATCATTCCAAGGTTGTTGAAGTGTATAAATACTTGTAGTTGAGTTGTGGAAAAAGTGTCCTTGAGTGAAGATGGAAAAATAATAAGAAAGGTCCAAAAGGCAGAGTAGAGAAGAGGCAGGGCAGAGAAGAGGAAAAGCAGAGTAGAGGCAGAGCAGAACAGAGGAATTATTGTACTTAAATCACAGACATAAAAAGGTGTTGATCATGGTAGTGAGCCTTGAAGTGAGCCGCTAGTAGACTTTAACAGCCCTCAGGGTTTAACAACCCTTATTGTAATCTTGCTAGGTTTAGGGTTGAGACAGTGAGCCTGCTAGACCTAGTTGTTCTTCATGGCAGTGAGCCAATATGTTTAGGCTCGTGGAGTGACCAAGCCTAAACATCATTATTTCAAGATTGCAATATATATTGAGAGCTAATCATCTCCATGGTTTTTCCCCACCTTGGGGTTTTCCACGTAAAATCTGGTGTCTCTTATGTTTGATGGTGTATCTATGGTTAAATTTCTGATTTCATGCATTCATTGTTAAATGATAATAATTGTGGATAAATGATTAATGTTTAATTGTAGAAAGTATTTAAGTCTTTGAGACAACTGATTCACCCCCCTCTTAGTTGTCTGGTGCATATCAACAGGTCCACAAGATCGAAGAACACTAATGCATTCATCAATGCAGAGTTAGGAACAAATGGTGATGAGGACATAACCCATGCCTCTGGCAGACCTACAACACTAGGAATGGTTTCCCATACATAAGAGAGGATAGAGCATTGAAGAATAGATCCCAAAAGTCATCGCCAACCACTGAAAGATCTACCACTAAGCCACTGAAGTCCTTTCACCTTGAAGAATCAAGCCATCCCTCTTGAATTTTATCTTTAGAGCTCACCAACTTGAATCAATATGAAATATCTACTTCTGCAACACTTCAAGTGGGTCACTGAGATGTCTTGTCAACTGAGCCTGCATATCCATCCTCATTCAACAACTATCCTAATATCCAGATGTGCACATCTAGATCATGATATTTGGATCATATTTTGAAAGTGAGGATACGTCCCCCTAAAAAAAGCCTGCCAAATGAAAGAGGGGGGAATTTTGAGCACTTTTTTCTTTTGGATCATGTAGAAATTCCCCAGTATGAGGGAGATATCTGTGGTCAAAGTTGCGGTCAACCGGCATATGGATGTCCACGTGTCATCATCTTGCAGCCATGCAGAGGATCTCTCCTGCAGACAAGATTCACATGTGATGCTACACTACCGTTCAATCACTGTCGGCCCATCCTCTTTGCTTCATCCTTTGACACCTATCATTATTTCACAGCCGCGTGAAAGGGATGTGACATCAGCTTCAGCAGTCCGCGGGCTATGCGATATCCGGATGCACCCACCAAATTTTTCTTCACAGCATGGAGAAACCATAATCTATATGGATATTAAACTTTAATATCTAGACACTAACTTAATATCTAAATGCATTTTGAATATCTTGATTATGTCATCAACATGAAGGGCTTCATTGAAGAGGAGATCTGGATGACGTGATTAGTATGCTTTATCAATGTAGGATAATATATTGGTGGCAAAATGTCTGGATGACGTCATCGTCATATTTCTTTGGGGAGGGGGTCCGGATGATGTCATTAGGACATTCACAAGGTCATGGATATTTAAGAAGGATCTAGATATTAGGAAATATCTAGATGATGTCATCATCATATTCACAAGGGTCTGCACATTCACAAAGGACCTAGATATTAGTTAAGATCCAGATGTTAGGAAACATCCAGATATTAACTAAGGTCTGAATATGAAGGGGATATTGGGAACTTAGCTAAGGTCCAGGATATTAAGATAATATTTGGGATGTTAGGTAAGATTCGAATGACATCATTAGGATATCCATGCCAAAATAACTAAGTATGAAGATGGGAAATCCCTGCAAATGAAGGCATTTGAAGATTAAGAATTTCTAGGTTTTTCTAGATTTTTTGCAAGGATTCCCTAGATGGGATTCAAGGATTTTTAGAAGGCAGATCATGAGGATTTGGAGGAATCAAGGACTATAGAGACATATTCCAAGGGATGTCTAGAAGATTTTCAAGGCAAACTATTTAACTTTGGACAGAGGAAAATGGGTCAACAATGATTAAACATGAGAAGAAAATAATAGAAACTTAAACACATCAACACCATACACAAGAGAACACCAGATTTTATGTGGAAAACCCTAAAAGGGAAAAACCATGGTGAGGATTAGCTCACAATATAATGTAGTAACAATACTAAATTACAAAAGGCTCACTGCCAAAAGAAAGAATGCTCACTGTAGGGGACTTGCTGTCCAAGTGGACTCATTGCCCACTAAGAAAGAAAGAAAGAAGAGAAGAGTGGCTTAGTACCATGTGTTGAACTGATATAATTGCATCTAACCTATGCATGGAGTTCAGTTCCAATGAAGCTCAATATCCATCACAACACAAACAACATCTTCGCAACAACTCTAAAAAATAGTAGACACCTTTTACTCATTGCATCTAGTAGCCTGACACATGAAATCTCTCATTTCCTCTGATCAAATTTACATCACAACATCATCTCCCCTTACATGCACACCCAAATCCATGACTCCTTGACACTTATTTATACCATCATCAATCATGAAAACATTCTCCAAGTTCAGCAACACAACTTCACCCATAAAATTTAAATTAGGTCTGGACCTAAACATCCCCACAAAGGAAAGGAATGAATACAAACCACATCATTCCTTAGCATGGACCTAAATCCAATCTAACACGCTTTAACACACTTTCACAATCACTAAAGCATAATTAGAATTAGTGAAAACAACCAAGTTAATAACAAGAACTTTTGAGCACATGCTTCCTCAAAGATAAACACACCTTGTGGACCTTGTACAAAGATTTATAATAATCTAGAAACATCCACAAACAACTTGAAGTTACCTAGAAACCAATAAATTCAGCCACAACAACTTTCACCTGAAGGAGGTTCACAGTCTACTTACAAACAACACTGTCAAACTCTGCTACACAAGAAATTGCTTTCTAGAGTACCAAATCACAAACCTTTTGGATAGAAGATAGATAAGGAATTTATAAGAATATATCCAAAATCTCAACACCTAAAACCATTTTGTGGAGAAATGTGGAGCAAAATAGTTTCTCCTAGACACACTACAAACACTGTTAGACACTGTCTTCAAACTGGTGAACGTAACTTTCACTACACAACGATCCAAAGTACCAATTTATGGATTTAGCATCTTCAAACACTTATAAACAATATATCCAAACTGTACACTTAGATATCTAACATAAAAGAAATGCAGATAAAAAACTTGAATAGTATTTTGTAAGAAATAAGACTTCTTCAACACACTGTTTCCAATATTAAACAAATTTTATCAAAAGCACTTGGAAACTCAGCAAAAGGAACATATTCTTAACACCTTCAGTACTTCTTCAAGACAATCACATCATCATTAACTCAACAACTTAATCAAATAACAACAGTAATAGTAGAGAACACAATTGACACCAATGACAACACAAACATGTTGACATCAATGACAACACCGATTAGCACATACATGCAACAATCTCCCCCTTTGTCATTGATGGAAACATATGATGTGAAAAAATATCATGACACAACTCTACACTAATCTCACTCTCCCCCTTTGTTTTATACATCTTACTCTCTTTTTCTCCTTTTGTTTTTCACATGAACTCTCTCCCCCTTTGACATCAATGGCAAAGGGTGACACATATTTTTCAAGCTCCCTCCTAATTATGATACTGTACATACTTGCACTATTCTCAACTACTCTAAATACTCCCCCTTAAGAGTACACACCAACTTGTATCAACTCTTACTCCCCCTGTTTGTAATAATCATCAACACCACTACCTACTCCCCCTGAGAGGTAGCCTACATCATCAGTCCAGAGAAGAATGAATCTTGAAGAACACTGGACTGATGCATCTCATTATGCATCTAATTGAAAGAAGGAGGGGCAATAACCCCCAACTTCTCCCAGAGATATTGAAATGTATCCTTAGGAAGAGCCTTAGTGAATATGTTAGCAACTTGATCCTTTGTAGGCACATACTCAAGCTTCACTTCATTCTCTAAAACCTTCTCTCTCAGAAAGTGACACCTAATTAAAATATGCTTTGTTCTTGAATGCATCACTAGATTCTTTGAAATGTTAATGGCACTAATATTATCACAAAAGATAGGAATTGGCTCATCATACACAACTTTGATATCCTTCAATATTTGTCTCATCCATAACACCTATGTGCAACATGATGCTGCATCAATATACTCTACCTCTGTAGTAGATAAAGACACCAAATCCTACTTCTTGCTTAGCCAATGTTGGAGTACAAAAGACACTTAGAGGGGGGTGAATCAGTGTCTTATAAAATAGACTTGTTTTTGGCAACCAATTAATGAACTTTTACAAACTATGAACTTCAACCTTTTTATAATGAAAACACAACATTCATTTATGAACTGTAATGGACTATCACAACTTGTGCACATGAAAGAACAAGACAACTGTTGATGAACTGTGATGAACCATCAAAACCAATTTATGAACATCATATTAATATTTGTTGAATCATGACTATAGGACTGACAAACAAAAGAGGCAGTTTTATAACATAAACTCATGAATAGAGTATTATGAGCAACATAATCACAAATGACCATAACACAAAGATTTGATGAGTGTAAAACCCTTTAGGGATGAAAAACCACTCCATAAAATGCCTCACTGGCTTAATCATCAAAAACACCAATTACAAAGCCTCACTGGCCTTTATGTCTCACTGACTACAAAATGCCTCGTTGGCAACATAAGCCTCACTACAACACAAGCCTCACTGGCAACATAAGCCTCACTGGTAACATAAGCCTCACTAGCAATGATCATATTGTCTCACTAACATGATCACTTACAACATCTTAAAGTTCAGATGAAAATATACAATACAGAGGGTTTCTCTGTTTCACTACAATCTAGTTCTTGATTGTCTCATTATTTGAGACTTAAGAATGCATAACTACAACTGTGCACATTAACTCAGAATAGATTTTGCATTAACACCATGTTACAATCCCAATGATAGTGTAAGATACACAATCATCAATCTCATATCAGGTGTTTACATATCATGTCTTTTATACATTTCACAATGCCTTCCTCTTCTCATGAAACAATTTGAACCTATAACTGAAACAATGTAACTATGCAAAGAATTTTCCTCTAGAACAAATAACAGAAAGACCCATATGGTTGAATGGTTCCATCTTAACTCAAGGCTTAAACAAAACTACTCAAGATAACCTCAGAACTCCCTTCTTTTCTGTGACAAATAAAGTATATACAACAGTTTAGAACCTTTAGAGTTAATCAAAAAGTGCCACCAGAGATAGACCACAAGGTTAGGTTAAATGGGTGAACCTTTGTTTCTTAAACCCTGACTCTTTATGTTTGTTAACCCATTGTTGTTTATAACTATTTTCCATCAACAGAAAATGTAAACCCTCGAATCTTTGTGCCATACAACTTGAGTTATGAGAAGTTACAATTTGTTTTGATAATTGTCTGCTTAACTGACAACCACAAAGGTCAAATGAAGACAGACTTAAGTATAAGTGATAGAGAGACCTCTCAGTTCAAAGTAACTTCAAGTTTCAAACCAACAATGAAAGATTTGCTGTCAAGAGACCTCTAACCAAGAAAACTCAATGAGCCCGAGAAAACTGTTGTAGATTTAAACCATTTTTTTAATGCAGAGAGTTTATGAAAGAAACCCACAACAATAATCAATCAAGGAAAGAAAACTCAAGTCTGTTGACAAGTTCAAACTATACTACAGATCTTTCCTCTTCTTCATGCAAACGAAACTCAAAAATTTGACAAAGGAATCATGATTCTTCAAATAGAAAAGCAAAGGAACAATATCACCTATATAAGCTAACAAGAAAAACCTTTTGCTGTGACTAGAAGTCAAAAGAAGCAATCAAAACAAAAAAGATCACTCCACTGAAATTTAGCTTTGTCAAATCCTAAAAATCTCCCAGCAAACATGACAAAATCTTGAAAATCTTTGTACGAAACTGTAACCCTAGGTCGAGAGAGAGAGAGAGATATCTCAAAGTAAAACTTTACAAAATGAGCTCCAAAACATTCTTTGCCATCGTATTATTCTCTTGACTGTCTATCCTGGGGTGTCCTAAAGGGATTGGTGAGCAAAAGAAGGAAAAACACAAAACTTAACCTTCTTACCAAGCTTAAAACCTACCCAGCAGGTCAACATCTTAAGTGACCCGATGGGTGTGTTTTTCTTAGTGATTTCTTACAAATAAATAACTCTTGTAAATGGTGTCATTTGAGACCTTTAAGACAACCTTACTAACACCTAGAAAAATGAAATCTCCTTAAGACATAAGAAATGATCAACTCTATGCCTTTGAGTTTAAACTACCTTTAACCATACGCCCAACTTGATAGATCGTGAATAATGATCAAACTAAAGAAAGAAACCTTCCAAATCAGAGAAGAACATTACTTGCATAAGGAATCAAGAGAAGATAACCAAGTGCCCCACCTCATTAACGCATAGCACACCAACTTGCATATCAAATGCTAAGTATGAATACCAAGCATCAAATGCTAAGCATGAATACCAACAATATCTACATCAAATGCTAAGCATGAATACCATGAGTATCTTGTACCAATAGTATCTGTCAAGTTGTGCCAAGCCACCAGTAACAAAAACCAAATACCCAATTTGTCATGATAGCCAACTATCATTGTGCCACACACACCTAAGGGTTTGTGTATTTGTCATCAAGGACAACAACCTGAGAGGGAAACATTCAAGACACAACTCTATCTCCAAGAAAGAATGCACCACCACTTGTACTTTTCCTATCATCTACACATTTGGCCCAATCTGCATCTGTGTCGGCACTTAGGGTAAAGTCATTGTTCTTAGGATACCACAAACCATGATCTAGAGTGCTCTTCAAATATTTGAATATCCTCTTCACCACCATGACATGTGACTCTCTAGGATCTTCTTGAAATCTTGCTACAAGACAAACTACATGCATGATATCTGGTCTGGTAGTAGTTAAATATAGTAGTCCTCCAATCATTGATCTATATTTGCTCTGATTAGCCTTAGGAGAATCATCATTCTTGCTTAGCTTGCAACGAGTTGTCATGGGGGTACAAAATGGTTTAGAATCTTCCATTCTAAACTTCTTTAACAATTCCTTGACATACTTTGATTGTGAAATGAAAATTCCCTTATATGTATGATTAATTGGCAGCCTAAGGAAGAAGTTCATCTCTCCACATATTAACATCTCAAATTCCTTTTGTATTGCATCTACAAAGTCCTTACACATACCTTCATTTCATCCAAAGATTATGTCATACACATAGACCTCAACAATTAGGATTTGATCTTTTCTTACCTTGATGTACAAATTACTATCTACAGACCCTTTATTGAATCCCTACTACAACAAATAACTATCTAACCTTGCATACCAAGCTCTGGGAGCTTTCTTTAGTCCATACAATGGCTTCTTCAATCTGCATACCATATCTAGTTTGTTTGACAACTGAAATCCATCCGGTTGCTCTATGTATACTTCCTCTTCCAACTCACCATTCAGAAAAGAAAACTTCACATCCATTTGATACACTTTGAAATCCTTATGTGTTGCATAAGCTAGAAACAATCTAATAGCCTCCATTCTTGCCACCAGAGCATAAGTTTCCTCATAGTCTATTCCTTCCACTTGTGAGTATCCTTTACACACGTCTTTCTTTGTTCCTTACCATTTCTCTATTCTCATTCAATTTGTTCTTGAATAACCACTTAGTTCCAATCACATTCGTATTCTCTAGTCTTGAGACAAGTTCCCAAGTCTGATTCTTCTCAATTTGCATTAGTTCTGCTTCCATAGCCTTGACCCAATACTCATCCTTACATGCCTCAACCACTATTTTTGGTTCAACTTTAGAAATTAAACATAGATTTACCTATTCTTTAGCAGCTCTACTTATTGTTAATACACCTTTTCTCTTATCACCAATGATCTGGTCTTCAGTGTGATGTCTTTGTGCATACTTGGGTGTTATAGGGATTCTTTCTGGAGCTTCTTGTTCTTCAACTTGTACTTTTTTTTAGCTTTTTCTTCTTCACTTCTTGGAGACTTATCTGATTCATATTTATTCACCTCTGAGTTCATCTGTAGATCCCAAACATCTCCAATCAACATGAATACTACTCTATACTGGAAACAACTGATCAAATTTTCTTTCATAATAGACTTCTTGTGGAGGATAAGATCCTCATTACCAATTAGGCTAATATGTACAAATCTACCTTTATCCTTTGCAATCATAGTCTCTATCCTAACTTAAACCTTTGTTTCTAATCCTTGAACTTAACCCTTCATGCTGAGACATCAACACCATTCCTTTGGTAGGGGAGAAAATATTTTCAATAAGACTCCCCTCGAGCCAAAAATCTCATCTCAGTTTCTGAAGGAAATATCTACACAGGATGTCAATGTAGGTTCACCATTAACCTCTGTTACTTCCTTCTTTATCCAAATCTTACTCATCTCCTTTGTCTCTACCAGATCAACTTTTTGTACTTGCTTGTTCTTCTCCACTGGATTATCCTTCTTCATGCTTCTACTTTTGTAAAACTTTGAAGTATGTCCAAGCTTATTGCAATTGTAGCACACAACATTCCTCTGACCAGTGTTCCTTTCATTCATTTTGGATCTGCATTGGTTAGCTTTGTGCCCAAATCTATTGCATGTATAACAATAGCCATTAAAGAATTGAATCATTTTGTCATTGTTATAGCCATTCATTCTTTGATTTTTACACTCATTAGCTTTATGACCAACTTTCTTGTATGTGAAACATTGATCATAGAAGGATGGAACATTTTGATTGCTTCTACCTCTAAATTATATTGCTTTGTATCCATACTTATTACATGAATGACAAAAAATTGAAAGATGGGTACCTTTGATCATTAGGTTGTCTAACCATTGGTCTTCTAGCTCCTTTCTTCTGATTCTGGATCTGCTTGCCATTGTTCCTCTGATTTGAAGTCTGATATGATTTTGAACTTGCTCCTTTTTCAAATCCTAAACCCTCTTTATCATTGGAACTTTTCTGACTTGCAATCATCTCATCAAGCCTTGTAGAACTTATCTTGAGTTTTTCTTCATAATTCTTTGCCTTCTCCAGATTTGATTTTAGATTCACAACTTCTTGTTCAAGCCTTATACCTTCTTCAGATTTGCCTTTCACCATTAGGTTCAGATAGTCCTCAATCCTGGCCTTTTCTTCAACTTGCACTTTCAGACCATTCATAGATTCATTTGCTAGCCTCAATTGTTCACTGACCTCCTTATTTCTTTCTTTGAACTTCTTGATTTGTTCTTTTAATTTTTTGATACATCCATCTACTTATTTGATATTCTCCTTCAGATCTTTGATTCCTTCTTCAGTCCTCTCTAGGTCTTCAAGAGCAACCTTGAGTTCTTTACTACTGACAGACAAGCATTCATCTTCTAAAGATCCATCAAACAAGAAAACATCTTTCTTGTGCACCATCCCATATGTACCTCAAGCTATTAATCTTTCTTCTAAGGAACTTGGCTCTGATACCAATTGTTGAATGCACAAGACAACTAAGAGGGGTATGAATCAGTTGTATCAAAAATTTCAAACCCTCATAAACATATTCACATCCACATCAGTTCACTTAAACCCTTAATCTATTATGATGATTAAACATGAGAAGAAAATAATAGAAACTTAAACACATCAACACCATACACAAGAGAACACTAGATTTTACATGGAAAACCCTAAAAGGGAAAAACCATGGTGAGGATTAGCTCACAATATAATGTAGTAACAATACCGAATTACAAAAGGCTCACTGCAAAAAGAAATAATGCTCACTGCAGGGGACTCACTACCCACTAATAAAGAAAGAAAGAAGAGAAGAGTGGCTCACTACCATGCTTTGAACTAATATAATTGCATCTAACCTATGCATGCAGTTCAGTTCCAATGAAGCTCAATATCCATCACAACACAAACAACATCTTCGCAGCAACTCTAAAAATAGTAGACACCTTCTGCTCACTGCATCCAATACCCTAACACATGAAATCTCTCACTACCTCTGATCAAATTTACATCACAACATCATCTCCCCTTACGCACACACCCAAATCCATGACTCCTTGACACTTATTTATACCATCATCAATCATGAAAACATTCTCCAAGGTCGGCAACACAACTTAACCTGTAAAATTCAAATTAGGTCTGGACCTAAACATCCCTATGGAGGAATGGAATGAATGTAGACCACATCATTCCTTATCATGGACCTAAATCCACTCTAACATGCTTCAACACAATTCACAATCACCAAAGCATAATCAAAATTAGTGAAAACAAGCAAGTCGGCCAAACTTGTGTTAACACCAAGAAATTTTGAGCAAACACTTCCTAAAAGATAAAAAACACCTTGCAGACCTTAAAAAAAGCTTTAACATAATCTAGAAATACCCATGAACAACTTGAAGTCACCTGGAAACCAATAAATTCAATCACAACAACTTTCACCTAAAGGAGGTTCACAGTCTGCTTAAAAACAACACTGTCAAACTTTGCTAAACAAGAAATTGCTTTTCAGAGAACCAAATCACAAACCTTCTTGATAGAAGATAGATGAGGACCTTATAAGCATATATCCAAAACCTCAACACCTTAAACTATTATGTGAAGAAATGCGGAGCAAAATATTTTCTCCTAGACACACTACAAACACTGTCTTCAAACTGGTGAACATAACTTTCACTGCATAGCAATCCGGAGTACCAAATTCTAGATTTAGCATCTTTAAACACTTATCAAAAACATATCCAAACCATACATTAGATCTCCAACACAGAAGAAATACGGAGCAAAATCTTGAACAGTATTGTGTAAGCCAGAAGACTTCTTCAACACATTGTTTCCAATATTAGTCAAATTTTCTCAAAAGTACTTGGAAACTCAGCAAGAGGAACATATTCTTAACACCTTCAGTACTTCTTCAAGACAATCACATCATCATTAACTTAGAACTTAATCAAATAACAACAGTAACAGTAGAGAACACAGTTGACACCAATGACAACATAAACATGTTGACATCAATGACAACACCGATTAGGACATACTTACAATATAATGGACTTAATTAAGGATTAGGTTGCCCATATTAGGTTATCACATATCCATATAAAATAAATAGGTTAAGGTCATAATAGTGCATGCCTCAAACACTTATTAGTAACCAATTATATGGTTACAATAGATGTACCTCTTTTTTGAAATGTTGTCATTGCACCTATGTAAACATATGGTTCAAAAAGTTTAATAGTTGAAGGATAAAATTGTATAGTTGAGTAGGGCATTTGACCATTTGTTAGTGGTATTTAGATTGTGGTAGACAAATAAGTATACTATGGGATCAATAGTATTGGATCTATGATTGGGAAGAGAGATAGTTTGGAATTGTAGAGCTCTAAAAGTGCACACTTAGCACTTCTCCCCCTCATTCGACACTCTTTATTACCCTTGTTTATAAATGCAACCTATGACCTTTTTTGACCATTTGGAGCACCAATCTATCGTTAAGTTCATTCCCTACACCCAAACCAAGCCTTCCTCACATTTGGACACCTTCACACCCTTTCTTGACCATTTATCCATCCTAGATGCTATTGCATCACTCTTTTGTCCTCCAAATAGGATTTTGTGTAGTTATGTCAGGTTTAAATTCAAAATCTACTTTTCCTACCCAAATAATCACCTTTTTACCCCTCTTAAACCCTAACTCACCTCCAACAATTAAAAAATGGGCAAAAACTATTTATAAAAGGGGTTTTAATGGAAATAAACATCATTAGGGCACAATCAAGCACAATGGAGCACAAAGAATCAACACACACAATAATAAGGCAAAATCAACACTTATGACCAATTGTTAAACCTCTATTATCAAATCTCCATAATTGTAGCACACATTCATCTTCTCAATAGAGGGTTTCAAATAGCACATGCTTGTCCAATTTCACTATTAAATTAGACCAAGTATCTAACTAAGGCATATGCTTTAACATGCCATAGACATCCATTACCCTAGGAAATCGGTTGTAACTTTGGTTAAGAGTTAGAAAGTATGACATCACACATAATAGGATGCCATCACATGATTTGGATAGAATTGCAACCACGCTAGACACCAATGTGCAACTTGTATATGACTATAGCCACATTGATTAGATCACTCTAAATGGGACACAACTGAAAGTGCATCACAACATAATCTCCCCTTACATGCACACCCAAATCCACGACTCCTTGACACTTATTTATACCATCATCAATCATGCAAACATTCTACAAGGTCGGCAACACAACTTAACCTGTAAATTCAAATTAGGTCTGGACCTAAACATCCCTATGGAAGAATGAATGTAGACCACATCATTCCTTATCATGGACCTAAATCCACTCTAACATGCTTCAACACACTTTCACAATCATCAAAGCATAATCAAAATTAGTGAAAACAACCAAGTCGGCCAAACTTGTGTTAACACCAAGAACTTTTGAGCACACACTTCTTAAAAGATAAACACACCTTGTAGACCTTACACAAAGCTTTAGCATAATCTAGACACATCCACGAACAACTTAAAGTCACTTGGAAACCAATAAAACCATAACAGTGAAGCTCAGTATCCATCACAACACAAACAACATCTTCGTAACAACTCTGAAAATAGTAGACACCTTCTGCTCACTGCATCCAGTAGCCTAACACATGAAATCTCTCACTGCCTCTGATCAAATTTGCATCACAACATCATGTCTCCTTACGTGCATACCCAAATCCATGACTCCTTGACACTTATTTATACCATCATCAATCATGAAAACATTCTCCAAGGTCAGCAACACAACTTAACCCATAAAATTCAAATTAGGTCTAGACCTGAACATCCCTATGAAGGAAAGGAATGAATGTAGACCACATCATTCCTTATCATGGACCTAAATCCACTCTAACATGCTTCAACACACTTTCACAATCATCAAAGCATAATTAAAATTAGTGAAAACAACCAAGTCGGCCAAACTTGTGTTAACACCAAGAACTTTTGAGCACACGCTTCCTAAAAGATAAACACACCTTACAGACCTTACACAAAAATTTAACATAATATAGAAACATCCACAAACAACTTGAAGTCACTTGTAAACCAATAAATTCAACCACAACAACTTTTACCTAAAGGAGGTTCACAGTCTGCTTACAAACAACACTGTCAAACTTTGCTACACAACAAATTGCTTTTCAGAGCACAAAATCACAAACCTTCTTGATAGAAGATAGATAATGACCTTATAAGCATATATCCAGAACCTCAACACCTTAAACTATTATGTGGAGAAATGAGGAGCAAAATACTTTCTCCTAGACACACTACAAACACTGTCATACACTATCTTCAAACTAGTGAACATAACTTTCACTGCACAGCGATCCAGAGTACCAAATTCTAGATTTAAAATCTTAAAACACTTCTCAAAAAAATACCCAAACCATACACTCAGATCTCCAACATAGAAGAAATGCGAAGCAAAAGCTTGAACATTATTTTGTAAGCTAGAAGACTTCTTCAATACATTGTTTCCAATATTAATCAAATTTTCTCAAAAGCACTTGGAAACTCAGCAAGAGGAACATATTCTTAACACCTTTAGTACTTCTTCAAGACAATCATGTGATAGGTGAAAGTCAGGTGTGGAAGATCAGACATAGTCATGAAACCCTAACCCTACCATCATCAAGGAATCTAACCTAAATGAAATCAAAAGAACAATGCAATTCAAGCATAACATCACCTAGACCGTGCGATTCCTTGTGTGAGAGAGAGATGTGGACTGCTTCTTCAACAATAAGCAATTACAAAGTTGAAAGCTGCCATTGATGGATGATAAAAGCTCAAATGCTCAAATGCTCAAGATGATAATGTAGGTGCCATATGATTGCTGGATTGCTGCTGTCTCATATGGAATGAAAAGGGTGTTTATATAGAACTCAACCAAGATCAATCAACGGTGGAGATTCAGAGGCTATGTGAACGGCTAAGATTGAAAGTTACTAAATTTAGGTCCAATTAGTTGTACATGTGAAAGATTTTAAATGAAAGTTGTCTTACAACACATGATAAATGGGAAATGGACAAGTGTTGAAATGTGATAAATGATGAGGGCTTAATTCAAATAAAGTATTTGAATTAGTTGGGATATGAGTTGGATATTAATTAAATAAATAAAATTTATTTAATTAATAGGATAAATGCATAAAATGAGATAAGACATGATGTGGAATTAATTAAATAAATACAATTTATTTAATTAATTGGCTAAGTGGATGAGAATGGGATTTTAATTAAATAAATAAAATTTATTTAATTAATTAGCTAATGGATTAGTGATTTAACAAGGTGTCGGTAGACATGGACAAATTTGGGTGTCTACATTTTGCCCCTCTTTGATACAATGTTCGATAGAACGTTGTGTCAAAGAAGATATGAGATGCGTTCGATAAACAAGTTATGCCCCAGTGTAACTGGCAGGTGATGCCCCCTCGAGAGGTAAGCCAGGCGAACCAGGAAGGGCTGGGTTGGCTCTCGATAGAAGAAAAGGTGGAAAAGAGGGCAGACACGAAGGAAAGGGGGGTTGCATGGAAGAAAATAGGCTGTGGCATAGAAGAATTAGGGTTTGGGGAAGGGCTATAAGTAGGTGCTTCAAGGGCAAATAGGCTCATTTGTGCTCATTTGTGCTTAGAAACTTAGAGCAATCCAGAGCTCCTGAGAGTGAGAGTGGCAGAGCTAGCAGGATGGTTATTCCACGCAGAGATCATCATGCGGAGCGAGTGAGGACACATGGACGACCAAAGGGAGCAGGCGCACCGGTATGTTTCAAAACTTTTCCCAAAAGCGTGCATTTAATAGCCTAAAAGCGTAATTAATTCACACACGTCACCAGAAGCGACTAGTTTAGGACATGGCTCATTGAGGTCGCTTATACATGGACTTATGTATGGCTAACACTTGTTTTGCAGGAGCGGGAATATGGACAAAGGATGATGGAGATGATTGATCTTGGCTAAGGATGATGGAACGAATGGATAGATAGAATGAATAAGATAGGATGATGATGGGCAGCTTTCAAGTAATTGCTCAAAATGAAAAGAAATGCAATCCTTATGTTTGATATAGCATATGGATGTTATGCACCAGGGCATAAGAAACCAAGGTGTCGAGGTATCCAATGCGTAACTAGCACGTTACAATCTGTCTGAACGCATGTGGTCAAGATGTGGAGCCAACATGCACAAGATATGAATAACAGCTAGTGTTGGACTTTGACGCTACAAACAATGGTTTGAGCTTATCTCCACTACACATAATGATAGCTTGTTGGTTATATGTATGGAGTTAGTCTTGACATAGAATAGTCTCCAGTGCATAAGAGACTGTTTAGCTTCTCAGATGCTAGAGATATTGATATGTAAGATGCTAATCCCAACACGTACAAGATACCAAGACGCATAGGAAGAGAATAAGATCATCCCGCAAACACAGCATACGAAAGCTATACGACCATGCCCCAGTCCTAACTTCATCACAACATACCAAGATATAAAGAGATCAAGGCAGTCTTGACTAGGTATAGAAAAGGGACAAAAGGTAAATCAAAAGATAAAACAAAAGATACTGTCATCACGTTCTCTTGCCAAATTTTGGGTGCTCTTGGATAGATTAAGCTGGCGCCTTGTTAAGAGGAAAGCTACATCCTGTTGAAGGCTAAAGTTGTTGATAAACTGTTATAGCAAATGTTGGCTTAAGGCATGCGGACAAATAGCTTCTGGCTTACCTTTGATTGGTTAAAGTGAGTGAGCTTGCAATAGACACATGGATTGCTTCTTGTTTGAGCTGATCAAAGAGAAGAAGATGGATGATGCATGAAGATGAAGAAGATGGGGAGGATCATCTGTGCTTGAGTACTGGAAACTTCCTTCTTATTCCAGACTGCCTACATACCCTGTATCCACGGGATCAAAGCACATTTACGATGAAGATGAGACATGATGAATATGTAGTTCTGGGTTTTATTGATGAGGTAAGTGATGAAAGATAGAAGAATGTGAGCTGAAAGATTGAAGGATGTTTAGAAGAAAAGATGACAGATAACTAATGAAAGGGGCTATCGTCTTAGCCTGAATCAGAGTGCTTCCTTCGCATCTCAGATGGCCTACATACCCTGTATCCATGGGATCAAGGCGTCAACGATAGAGCTAGATGTAGTTCTTATTGATGTGGCTAATCGATTGGATGTTTGATCAAGCGATGTTTGTTGCAATTGTTGGATGAATGTGGATGGATTGTGAAGGTATGAGTCCTGGTTGCAAGCTGTTAAGTCATATTTGTTGGTGGACATGTGCCACGGCTGAAGTTGATAAGGTGTGCTGTGTTGGAAGCTGAGTTATTTGATGCGTTATGAGCTAGAGATAACAGGATCCACTTCCAAATAAGACTCAACAAATGCCCCCAGTGCGGGATGAGGTTTATTAGGCAGAAGCGACAATGCAGAAAAGATGTGGCCAAGATGCGAAGGTGCCAAAAGATATAGATATCACGACAATGTCTCAAGTATGACAGCTAGCATTGGCAAAGGATGAAGAGGAAAGGCTATGTGTGAGATTGCGATAGGGCTTATGAGTATGGCTTATACAAGATGCAGTGGGGAAAATGATCAAACGAACCAAACAAATGAGGGAAGCTGGTCACTACACATAGCGCCTGTTTGCCAGGTTTTCACTATGGTACTTATCCAAGGCGCCTGTTTACCAGGTTTTCACCAGAGGACAGATTATTTATTAGATGTTTTTATTTTTATTTTTATTTTTATTTTATTATTATTTTTTTTTTTTGGATTTTTTTTTTTTTGATTTTTTGGGGGATAGCTGAGATTCATGGATAAAACTTCTTGAGATGAACGCTGTTGACGGGTTCATCCAAGGGAATGCCTTCAGGTGTTGACAAAGTGTATGCGCCGGATCCATAGACTGCTGTGATAATGAAAGGACCAAGCCAATTTGGTTCAAACTTGCCCTGTTTCTCTCGATGCTGTTGATTCCTTTAGTTTTCTTTAAGGACAAGGTCGCCAACCTGAAATCTGCGTTCTCTGATCTTTTTGTTGTAGCTGCAGCGTAGCCAGTTTTGATAGACTTGAAGATGGTTCAATGCTGTAAGGCGGCGTTCATCTAAGAGCTCAAGATCATGGAGTCGGGACACTCGATATTCTTCATCTGAGATAGTATGTTGCAAGGATATGCGCAAAGAGGGGATCTCAACCTCGATAGGCAAAATAGCTTCAGTGCCATAGACGAGAGCATAGGGTGTGGCGCCAGTAGGAGTTCTGACACTTGTTCTATATGCCCATAAAGCAGGATGCAGTTGTAGATGCCAATCTCGACCAGCTTCATTAACAGTCTTTTTGAGGATCTTGATGATTGTCTTATTAGAGGCTTCAGCTTGACCATTGCTCTGAGGATAATAAGGTGTAGAGAACCTATGTTGAATATGGAACTTATTGCAAAGATCTCTAACCTCTTGGTTCTTGAAAGGCCGACCATTGTCTATGACAATAGCTTGAGGAACTCCATAACGACAGATGATGTAGTGTAAGATGAATTTAGCTATTTGTTTACCTGTGATGTAGGTCATTGGTATGGCTTCTACCCACTTTGTGAAATACTCAGTGGCAGTGATAATAAACTTATGACCATTTGATGAAGTAGGATGGATTTTACCCACAAGATCAAGTCCCCATTGCGAAAAAGGCCATGGAGTGACAATAGGCTGAAGCTCATGTGCTGGTGCATGTATTAGATCTCCATGTTTCTGACATTGTAGACATCTCCTTGCAAATTGTTGGGCATCTTTTTCCATAGTTGGCCAATAGTATCCTGCTCGCAGAAGTTTCTTAACAAGGCCAGGGCCAGCGGAATGCGAACCGCAGACACCTTCATGTACTTCACGTAAGGCCGTTTTTGCTTCCTCGGAATCAAGACATCTAAGAAGGATACCATCAAGACTCCGGCGATAAAGGGTGTCTCCTAAGATAGTGTAACGAGAGGCTCGACGGATAAAAGTTTTACGCTGGGTGTTGGATAGTTGAAGAGGCAAGGTGTGATTACGGAGATACTCGTATATATCTTTGTACCACAACGAGTTGGGACCAACAATCTCACATATGAGCTCAGACTGTGGAACTTCAAATGCTGGGATCAAAAGCTGTTCGACCAAGAATTCACATTTATGGGTGTTAGATGGCATTTCTAAAAGAGATCCAATTATAGCCATGGCATCTGCTGCTCTGTTTTGTAATCTTGGAATTTGCTCGAAGGTAATGTCCTCAAAATATTGCTTGAAATCATCCACCATTAGCTTGTATGGAAGAAGCTTCTCGTCTTTTGTTTGATATTCATCTAAGACCTGTTTGATAACCAGCTGAGAATCGCCAAAGACTTGTAACTGTTTGATAGCCCATTGTACTGCCATGCGTAAACCTATGATTAAAGCTTCATACTCTGCTATGTTGTTGGTACATGGGAATGCTATTCTGTATGATTTAGGTATGTAGTCTCCTTGGGGAGTGACAAACAAGATACCTGCTCCAGATCCGTGTTGAGTGTATGATCCATCAAAGTATAGCTGCCATCGTGCTGGAGAGCTTAAATTAAACAATCCTTCATCAGGGAATTCTGGGTATATTGGCTGAATGTCTGTGATAGGTGCTGCAGCTAATTGATCAGCAATGACTTGTCCTTTGATAGCTTTACGGTTCACATATTGTATGTCAAATTCACTCAAGATCATAACCCATTTTGCTAATCTCCTTGTGAGAAGTGCTTTTGAAAGGAGATACTTGAGGGGATCCACATTAGAGATGAGCTTTGTTGTTTGGTTCAACATATAGTGTCGCAACTTTTGGGAAGCAAACACTAATGCTAAACAAGCTTTTTCCATGAACGAGTAATTGAGTTCATATCCCACAAGAGTTCTGCTAATGTAGTAGATGGCTTGTTCTTTTCTTGAGTCATCATGTTGAGCTAGAAGGGCACCCAATGCTGCGGTTGTTGATGATATATAGAGCAGTAATGGACGATCAAGTACAGGAGGTATTAACACAGGAGGTGTTGCCAAGTATTCCTTTATCTTATCAAAAGCCTGTTGACACTTTTCATCCCACTTAAAAGGTTCACCCTTACGAAGAAGATGCTGAAAAGGATGACATTTATCTGCGAGTTGTGAGATAAATCGGCGGATAGATTGTAGCCTACCCTGTAAACTGCGGAGCTGTTTGAGATTCGTTGGTGGAGGCATTTCTATGATAGATTTTACCTTAGCTGGGTCCACTTCTATCCCTCGTCGAGACACAATATATCCCAATAATTTTCCTGATGTTACGCCAAATACACACTTCTTTGGGTTTAGTCTGACTTGGTATTTTTCTAATCGATCAAAAATTTGTGCCAACACTTGTAGATGTCCTTCCCTTGTCTTAGATTTTCCCAGGATGTCATCAACATAGTCTTCCATGATAGTGTGAAAAAGGTCATGAAAAATAACTGTCATGGCTCGTTGATATGTAGCTCCAGCGTTTTTGAGACCAAAAGGCATTACAACCCAGCAATATGTGCCCCATGGACAAATAAAAGACGTTTTATCTTGGTCTTCCTCTGCTATTCTGATTTGATTATAACCAGAAAATCCATCCATCAAAGATAGCATTTCATGTCCTGCTGTAAGATCAACAATGTTGTCTATGCTTGGTAATGGAAAATCGTCTTTAGGACATGCTTTGTTAAGATCTCTAAAGTCTGTGCAGCAGCGAACTCGTCCATCTGGTTTGGCTACAGGTACTAAGTTTGAAACCCATTCTAGATAATCAATAGGCTTTATGAACTTTGCTTCTAACAGTTTCTAAATTTCTGCTTTGACCAATAAGGCAACTTGTGGATGCATTTTGCACAATTTTTGTTTGACAGGCTTTGCATCAGGGAATACTGCTAAATGATGTACCATAAGTGAAGGATCTAGTCCTGGCATGTCTGCATAAGTCCATGCAAAATTTATAACCCTTCTCAGAAAAAATGCTGTGAAGTTCTTTCGTTCTTGCTCTGATAGTGATGCTGCCAAAAAAGTGATCTTCGGATTCTGTTCTGTTCCCAAGTTCATGTCTTGTGATTTTTCAACTAGCACAGTTGATTTCTCATGGTAATCAGCGGCGACAGGAAGATCAAATCCCTCATCCTCGGGCGCCTCAGAGAGGTTTTCACCTTCGGATACGTCCTTTATTTTTACTTTTTCACGGTCAAGAGGCGCCTTTCGATTTTCACCTAATGACCTATTTTGTTGAATTTTGTTTATTTCACTTTTGCGACTGAAGGATTTGATACTTCCGCCAAAATATGCTAGTTTAGGTAATTCCATCATGAAACCTGCTTTGTGATCACCCAGTGGAATACCTTGTCTCAAACCCATGAATTCTGCAATGGCTTCGTCATTTTCAAATGTATCTAATATCGGTGCCCCCTGTTGGTCCCAATCGATGAGGTCAGGATATACGAGTGAGAGGCTAAAGGAGGGATCGTGATGGCTAGAAGAGGTTGTGGAAAACATGAAGATGGAATGTTCTTGAAAAAGGTCGGTGATATGAAGGGAGGAGTCGTCGATGATATCTGAGTTAGAAGTCTCTCCTACCGAGGAAGGTCCAACGTCAATATCGGAAATACACTTAATGTCTTTGGGTCGCGGTACCTCCGGTTGGTAACCAAGGCCTTGCTTATTAAACTTCGTAGACACAATAATGGGCTCAATAGGTCCTTGTTCCTGTGATCCCAAGCCGCCATGTCCTTTATAGCCCATGTTCTTAATGATACGAAACCCGTTGTTGTAGCGCTCTACTTCAAGTTGGACTTGGTCATTTTCATCAAAGAATATCCAAGAGTTGATGTCCTCAATGTCTTCGTCATCCAAGAAACCACCTTTAATGAATACGGTAGGGGGAGCTTTGATAACAGCGGAGGATGAAGTGGGCTTAGATGTAGAGGGCTTACCATGGGATTTAGGAGATAATGGAAAGGTACCAATGCAATAGGATTCCTGCAATTTGTATTCACCAGGGCCATGTTCGGTATATTTGATATGGAGGTTGGAAGCGGCTTTGCTAGATGAAGGTTTGAGCAGATCGGATGGGTCTACATAGGAGGAAGACGGATATGCCTCGGTGTTGATAGGGATACGGTTTGGACTCTGATATTTAGCTTGAAAGGCACGGCAAAACTCAAATGGATTGGGATCAGCTTGAATGGTAACTTCAACACCCTTATGTGGAAATTTAAGGCATTGGTGATATGTAGATGGAACTGCTTTAAGGGTATGGATCCAAGGGCGTCCAAGGATGATGTTGTAAGGAAGATCAATATCAAGGACTTGGCAGCGAGTTTCTGTAATGACCGGACCAACTTGAATAGGCAATAAGATGATCCCTTCGGTATCTCTTTCAGCGTCATCATATGCTCTGATGGTTATAACTTTGGAAGTGTCAACATCTTTCTCAGAATATCCCAATTGCTTGATAAGTTTCAAAGAACATATATTTAGACCAGCTCCCCCATCTATCAAGACTCATTTGATACGGCGTTGGTTAACAAACACTTCAATATGGAGGGCCTCATTGTGTGACGGATGAATGGAGGGTTGAAGATCTTTATCGGAAAAGGTCAAATGACAAGGGGCTGCAATGCTAGCGACCATAGATTGAAATTGTGTGATATTAATATTATTAGGCACCGAAGACTCTTGTAAGGCCTTATCAAGGATAGCTTTATGTGCGGGGGATATGCGGAGCAGCTCAAGGATAGATATGTGTGCAGGCGTTTTACCAAGGTGATCCAAGAGGTTATAGTCAGAGAGAGGTCGAGGAGGATGAGGAGGTGCTCCTTGGACGGTAACTCGACCTCTGTGCGTGGTTACGGCACAATCAAGTGCTCCTTGGACGGTAATGGTAGAAATGCGAGCATGGTCAATGCGGCCAATAGTAGATGATGCATAGCTATAGGGAATAGCATTTCCAGCTTGAAGATTATTTGTCTGATCATGAGATGGAAGTGGATTCTTGAAAGTCTCTAGATCATAGTTTGATGTGGATTGTTGAGCAGGTTGAGCTGTTGAAGGTGTGACGTTGATTAAACCTTGATCAATGCAGTCTTGGATAACATGTTTTAAGCGCATACAACCATTTGTTTTGTGTCCTTTAACTCGATGGTAATCACAATACTCATTCTCTTTGTACCAAGGAGCTCGAAAGAGTGGTTCGCCATTTGGTGGTGCATCGGGTAGAATAACATCTCCGGCTTGAAGCAGCTTTCGAAGAATAACTTCCATGGGTTCCACTAATGGTGTAAATTGTCGGCGTGGATTAGAAGTTTGGCGTTGGTTTCTTCGTTGTGAAAAAGACTGTCTTGGTGGAGAGGCTGCTTGAATGTTGATGGGAGCTCTCATAGTTTGGATATTCTTTGTATCAACAATACCGTCATTGACAACATTCTTGTTCTTGTTCCAAAAGCGAGACTTATCATTGGAATTTTGGGGAGAATCTTTGTTATCACGAAAGATCTTTATAGTTCCTTTGGCAATTAAGGCTCGTTCAATAATAACTCCTTTGGAAACTAGTTCTTCAAAGGTGCTAGCACTTTGCAATTGTAGTTGGAATGACAGCTCAGGATGAAGATTTTGAACAAAGATGTCAAGCTGTTGTTTCTCAGGGATTTCCCATGATAATTTGCTAGCCATATTACGCCATCGTTGGGTAAATGAGGAAAAGGTTTCACCGTTGCGTTGTTTGTTGTTGACAAGGTCATTCATGTTTACCTCATGTTCAATGTTGAAGGCAAAATGTGATCAAAACTTGGTCGCCAATTCTGAAAAAGTCTTAATTCCTGGAGGTAAATGAGAAAACCATTCGAGAGCTTGTCCTGCTAAGCTTCGAGGAAATAGTCTCAAAAGATATGTATCATCATAGGCAACATCGAGACATGCCACGAAAAAGGCTCGAAGATGGTCGTCCGGATTTCCTTTCCCTTTGTACTTATCAAATTGTGGGATTTCAAAGTGTGGTGGAAAAGGTATCATATTAAGAGACTTGTCAAACGGATAGGCGCATATGTTTTCAAGAGAGAAAGGTTTCTTGCCTTGTCCTACCCTTTCATCGATCATCTGTTGGATATCGGCTGAAGATAACTGCTGTTGTTGCGAAGGGGGTGGAGTATGATATGAGACATATTGTGGTTGCAGTTGTGGTATATGTGGAGTTATGATTGTTTGTTGTGGTTGTAGGATGTATGAAGCTGTGACTGTTTGTTGTGGTTGTGGGATGTATGAAGCGGTGACTGTTTGTTGTGGTTGTGGGATGTATGAAACGGTGACTGTTTGTTGGGGTTGTGTGCCCACAATGTATGTCAAAGGAGTGGTATGTGACATGTATGTGTTAGAGGATTGCTGTCCTTGAGACACAAGTGGCAAGTGGGTGTGCATCACATGAGAAGTGGATGTTGGATTGATAGTAGCAGATGGTTGGGAAGTTGGGATTGAATTCATGACATGGTAAGTGACGGAGGGATTGGTAGAGACGACAGAAGGATGAACATTGGGATTGGTATTTTGGACAATATGAGGATTGGTATATGTCATGTGTTGGGTGATATTAGAGAAGCCTTGGGTAGCATAAGATGGATTGATGGTGTGTGAAGGATTGGAAGAAGAGGACAGCATGGATGTAAGCTGATCAACATAAGTGATCTTATTGTTTGGATTGGCTTGAGAACTGAGGGGATCACTCATATCAATGAGACTAACGTTGGGATTATAGGATAGCATGGAGGAATTAGCAGTTGGTGTATGAGATGTGGTAGATTGCAATGGGTGTGAAGCATGGACAACATGTGTTGTTGGAATGGTTTGAGAGGTATGCACACCATAAGATATGGGAGTGGCTTGTGATGCTCGAAGTGTTTGCGCTTGTGTTGCATGGACAGCTTGTGTTACTTGAGGCATGGAAACAGTCATGGTAGAAGGAGAGATATGTTGAGGGACATGAAAAGGTGGAATGTTGAGATTTTGTGACATGAGAGGGAGCACATTGGTAGGGACTATCAATGGTTCTAAAGTATGCTCTGATCGTGGTAACTCAAATGAAGTAACAATAGGCAATGAGGATGATGTTTGCGAGGTAATAGGAGATGATGTGACTATAGTAGATGGTCTATTTGCAACAACAGCAGTAGTGTTGGGACCTTGCTCTCTAATAGTGGATATATCAAAGTCTTTAGGTAGTTTAGCACCCATGCGAGCAAGTTGGAGAAAACAGCGATCAGGCTCAGATATCATGAGTTTCTCAACTTGGTCCCATAGATAGGTATCTTGGAATTCTAATGAGTCGTCTTGAGATTGTTCTTCGAAAGTTTCCAAGGATGGTGGAGGTTGCATTTGTTGTGAAGATGATTCGCCCCTAGTGTACCCTTGAGGTATAAACATATGAGAAGGCATACCAGTTGTGAATTGAGTTGCGTCCTTAAGAGGTGTTGTGAATTGTTTCATCTCAGCTTGCAATTTGGCATCCATTTCAGCCTTCAATTTGGCTTCTATTTCAGCTCGATATTGACTCCTAGTTTGAGGCATGATCTTGATGATGAAGTTGATCTTGTCAAAGATTTGAGACCCAAAAGATGATAGTTGGCTAGTTGGTTGATTGGTTGTTGTTTTGGTTTGCTGGTTTGGCTAAGTTGCTTGGTTGATTTGGTTTGGCTGAGTTGTTGTTGGTTGTCCCTAGAGGTAGCTTAATCACTCAAGGGAAAGATTGTTTGCTGTTGATGTTTGTTGGAGCTAAAGCTAAAAGAGATTGTTTGCTGAAGCTAAAGCTGAAGGATGTTTGTTGATTGAAGCTAAAACTGAAGGTTGTTTGCTGATTGAAATGATTGGGTTGATGTCTGATTTGCTGGTTGGGGTCTCAAAAGATGGAAAAGCTCATGAGTTGTGATTGATTGATAAGCTCAAAATAGGAGACAAAGTCCAGGTATTTGCTGTTGATCAAAGAGAAGTCTGAAAGCTGATGTTTGAGATTCAAGCAAGCTGGTCCTGAGGCTAATTCAGCTGATGCACTGAGATTTGCAGGGATTTTAGCTACAGGCGACTGATGATAACTCAAAGGCGACTCAAAGGATGCTAAAGGCGATTAATGATAGCTCAGATGCGACCTGGTTTAGTTTGACAGAAAAATGACAGTGCTAACCAGAAGCGAATGCTATGCCAGAGGCGATGACTGTTGGTTCAAAGGTGATTTTCTGTTGATCAGAGGCGACTCAGATATCCCTAAAGGCGACAGTCTGTTGTTCAGAGGTGAGCTTGTTCAAGAATCAAGTGAACAACTGCGGCTTAAAAGTGACTTGGCTCAGACAAGATGCGATGGGTTATGACTCAGATGCAACTTGGTTCAGGAACTAGGCGATCAGCTATGGTTCAAAAGTGATTCTATTCAATCAAAAGGTGATCAACTGCGGTTTAAAAGTGACTCTGTTTAGGCAATATGCGGGCAATTATTGTTTAAAAGCGACGCAGTTCAGGCAATATGCGAGTCACTACAGTTCAGAAGTGATGTCGGTGGTCTGTGCGAGCAGTTTAGGTTCAAAAGCGACTGTGTTTGTGTAACAGTGGTCTGATTTTGTAGTTTTTCAGCGAGAAAACAATGATAATAGTCACTCACACTCACAACAAGCACAAACTAATACAACCTAGGCTAGGATAGGACAGTATCTGTTGAATCCCCTAGCTACGCCTATTCAAAGCGGGTAGCTCCAGGATCTTGGTAGCACCGGTTCCTCCTTACATTTGCACACACTTCTCACGCATACCAAGATCTGGGATTCTTATAAGGCTTGACCCTCTCCAAACCTTTAGATTGTCCCTGCTACCTCGGCTAAGAACTGCATGAATCAGGGCCGCTTCAAGGGTTTTGCCCTCTGTATCAACAGATAGAAGGTTTTTGGCTACTACACAAAGTTGCTAATAAGGGCATCCGTTTGGGTGGCTATACGTGCGGCAGCGCTACTCTCTGTTATGGAGTCTCCCAGCCTCCAAGGGTTGCGCCTTGGAGGGTTTTGGGGGAGGTTGGCTGTCGGTATAACACAACTGCACCCGTTGTTTGTGGCTTTCGACACAAACACTTTTCTTATATAGCGGTTCGGAAGGACTTGGCTTTAGCCCATTACCGCTTGGGTCGTATCCCTTCTCACACCGGGAAGGCAGGCCCTCTAAAGATAATGACAAGTTCTCATACACCCAAGATCCATTTGATAGGCAAGGGGAGAGGATACTTTTGTCATTAAATTTGGGTTACAGTCAGGCACATGCAAGCAATCAAAAAGATAAATCAAGCATGGAGCAAACAGTAGTTCATTTTAAGCACCAAGCCCAAATATGCCTAATTTAGTGAAAAAAACCACAAATCTTGGACCGATCGAACCTGCAACAGATATGTCAGTAGTTTGATAACCTCCTTTCTTGGACAAATCGATAAGATGCTGCGCAAATACCCAGTTAATAGCCAAAAATCAAACTGGAACTGAAACAGACTTGGAAACAATAGAACTTACCAGATGCGATTCACTGCTGATCAAAAGCGACCTCTATTATGCCAGAGGTGAAATACTACGGATCATATGCGACGCGTAAAAACACAGGATGCGATGCCTGTTAGCTCATAAGCGATGCAGATCAGCCAGAAGCGATCGGTTGAGGGCCAAATGCGAACAGTTTCTGCAAAAAAAAAGCTGACAAACAAAACCCTAATGTAGCAGGCGATCATTATCAGTCCATAAGCGATACCAATTAATTCAAAAGCGGCTTCTGTCAACTCATACGCGATCTCGATATACCCAAAAGCGATCTATTGCAGGACGAAAGCGACCTGTATCTGCAAGCAAAAGCCAAAACCCTGACCTGCACAGGCGATCACTATTAGCTCATAAGTGACATAGATCAGCGTAAAGGCGAGTGCTGTTGGATCAAAAGTGACGCGAATATATGCAAAGGCAGCCACTGTTATGTCAAAAGCGACCTGATTATGTCTAGAAGCGGCGGCTGTTAGGTCAAAAGCGATGAGTACTATCAAAGCAGCCGCAAACATAACAAGCGAACATTTTAAAATCAAAAGCGATGCCTTTTACCTTAAGCGACGACTGTTCGTTTGAAAGCGATCCAGAGAGGAAAATGCGGCCTGTTCCAGCTTAAAAGCGACGCAGAAATTCAGAAGCGGTGAATTTTCTTTCAAAAGCGACCGGAATTCTCTGCGAGCACCTGCAAAATCTGATCTTCAAAGAAACAACTCCAAAAAATGAAGTTAATCAGGGACGTGAGTCCCACCGGGCGTGCCAAAATGTGATAGGTGAAAGTCAGGTGTGGAAGATCAGACATAGTCATGAAACCCTAACCCTACCATCATCAAGGAATCTAACCTAAATGAAATCAAAAGAACAATGCAATTCAAGCATAACATCACCTAGACTGTGCGATTCCTTGTGTGAGAGAGAGATGTGGACTGCTTCTTCAACAATGAACAATTGCAAAGCTGAAAGCTGCCATTGATGGATGATAAAAGCTCAAATGCTCAAATGCTCAAGATGATAATGTAGGTGCCATATGATTGCTGGATTACTAGATTGCTGGATTGCTGGATTGCTGGATTGCTGCTGTCTCATATGGAATGAAAAGGGTGTTTATATAGAACTCAACCAAGATCAATCAACGGTGGAGATTCAGAGGCTATGTGAATGGCTAAGATTGAAAGTTACTAAATTTAGGTCCAATTAGTTGTACATGTGAAAGATTTTAAATGAAAGTTGTCTTACAACACATGATAAATGGGAAATGGACAAGTGTTGAAATGTGATAAATGATGAGGGCTTAATTCAAATAAAGTATTTGAATTAGTTGGGATATGAGTTGGATATTAATTAAATAAATAAAATTTATTTAATTAATAGGATAAATGCATAAAATGAGATAAGACATGATGTGGAATTAATTAAATAAATACAATTTATTTAATTAATTGGCTAAGTGGATGAGAATGGGATTTTAATTAAATAAATAAAATTTATTTAATTAATTAGCTAATGGATTAGTGATTTAACAAGGTGTCGGTAGACATGGACAAATTTGGGTGTCTACAAATCACATCATCATTAACTCAGAGACTTAATCAAATAAAAATAGTAACAGTAGAGAACACAGTTGACACCAATGAAAACAAAAAGACATCAATGACAACACCGATTAGCACATACTTGCAATATAATAGACTTAATTAAGGATTAGGTGGCCCATATTAGGTTATCACATATCCATATACAATAAATAGGTTAAGGTCATAATAGTGCATGCCTCAAACTCTTATTAGTAACCAATTATATGGTTACAATAGATGTACCTCTTTTTTGAAATGTTGTCATTGCACCTATGTAAACATATGGTCCAAAAAGTTTAATAGTTGAAGGATAAAATTGTATAGCTAAGTAGGGCATTTGACAATTTGTTGGTGATATTTATATTGTGGTAGATAAATAAGTATACTATGGGATCAATAGTATTGGATCTATGATTAGGAAGAGAGATAGTTTAGAATTGTAGAGCTCTAAACGTGCACACTTAGCACTTCTCCCCCTCATTCGACACTCTTTATTACCCTTGTTTATAAACACAACCTATGACCTTTTTTGACAATTTGGAGCACCAATGTATCACTAAGTTCATTCATTACACCCAAACCAGGCCTTCCCCACATTTGGACACCTTCACACACCCTTTCTTGACCATTTATCCATCCTAGATGCTATTGCATCACTCTCTTGTCCTCCAGATAGGATTTTGTGTAGTTATGTCATGTTTAAATTCAAAATCTACTTTCCCTACCCAAATAATCACCTTTTTACCCCTCTTAAACCCTAACTCACCTCCAACAATTAAAAAATGGGCAAAAACTATTTATAAAAGGGGTTTTAATGGAAATAAACATCATTAGGGCACAATCAAGCACAATGGAGCACAAAGAATCAACACACACAATAATAAGGAAAAATCAACACTTATGACTAGTTGTTAAACCTCTATTATCAAATCTCCATAAATGTAGCACACATTCAGCTTCTCAACAAAGGGTTTCAAATAGCACATGCTTGTCCAATTTCACTATTAAATTAGACCAAGGATCTAACTAAGGCATATGCTTTAACATGCCATAGACATCCATTCCCCTAGGAAATCAGTTGTAAGTTTGGTTAAGAGTTAGGAAGTCTGACATCACACATAATAGGATGCCATCACATGATTTGGATAGAATTGCAACCACGCTAGACACCAATGTGCAACTTGTATATGACTATAGCCACATTGATTAGATCACTCTAAATGGAACACAACTGCAAGTGCATTACTATCTCTAACAGCACTCATAGAACACAAAATCTAAAACCTAAACCTAATAGAATAAAACCTCCTCTTATTTCACTTCTACTATCTGTGTCTATCCAACCTCTAAAAATATACATGATTCCTCTTCCCTTCTCTTTACTTTATGTATTTATATTTCTTATGCAATGTCAAATTTGTGACTTCTAGCTATTTAAGATCTAAAATATATTGTTAAGAGTCTTTATCATCATTAATATTTTAGACTTTAAACACACTAGTAATTAAATTGTGCTATTTAAGATCTAAAATAGATTGTTAAAAGTCTTTGTCATCATTACTATTTTAGATTTTAAACATACTTGTGTGTGTGTGTGTGTGTGTGTGTGAGAGAGAGAGAGAGAGAGAGAGAGAGAGAGAGAGAGAGAGAGAGAGAGAGAGAGAGAGAGAGAGAGAGAGAGAGAGTTTTTTCATTTATGTTTAAAGGTTATTGTGTGTTATATGTATCCCCTTTTCTTGTACATTAATATATATATAAAGCTAAATTTCATAAATGATGTAATATTTAATAATATACACAAATTTTTTGTCAAATTTTAGTGTAGCGACTCTTCATAGATGTTATCTTGACATGACTAAAAACCTGTAAATGTCAAATTGAACAAAAAATAATTTCAAATACTTGGGGTAGTCCCAACATTATATTTCTTTCCCTCAACTAAAATAAAACTTAGAGGTTCTTGTGTACTAAGTGGGATCCCTTATCTTATAATCGTTAAAGAATTTTTATTAATGTAATGACTAATAATGGAAGTCATCTCAAGATGAATTAAAGCACACTAATCAAATCTCCAAACATTAGAAGTCTAAGAGGGAAAATATTTGGTTAAAAAAAGTGTCACATGCCATGTAATAAATAGTTGTGACAAGACTAAGATCAAAATATGTGAAGCATGTCCTAAAGTTTAAACATATACAAGTAAATCCTATCAGATGATCATAAAGTACAAAATACGTAATGTAATTATGCACCATAATGAGACATGAACCACGGAGTTAAAATTCAAGGAATTCCTCTAAGGACTAGTGGAACCACAATGAAAGAGTCTTGTAGACGAGATGATTTAATGGAGACAAGACCTAGAAAAGACTAGATTGATTCCCTAGTAAAACTAGAGAAGGTAAAAATGTAAACATATAATATGTGGAGGATGTACCCAAATTGTTACATATGGTAGAATAGTTATTATAATAATTGAATTTGCATACCCTACAACTTCCTTATTAAACTTTTGAGTCCGTTTTAGGCCCTAGCCTATGTGTGTGAGTGTTTTATTGTTTTGACCACCTTTTACCTAGCATATATCACCCCTAACCATTTATATCCCCCTTCCTATGTTGATCCCATGACCTCGTTTAGAGTTATTATGTGTTCCCTTTCATTTAATTTTTATCCCTATCCCATGTCCTAATCCCACATTTAGTTTATCATTGATGTATCCCCCTTTACCCCCTGTCAAACCATAAAATGTTGTTCCTATCCCTATCCATTTTTTCCCATCCTAATTCCTTCCTTAATGAACACAAAATTAATAAGGACACCCACCACTAGATGCCCTCCTTCAATCTTAAGGTCCCCTAGGAAGTTGAGTTGAAATTTTATTCATGAACAATGCCCATAGTTTGCCACCTAATAGGGCAGCCTCAAATTTTCATCATCCCAACACAATATTTGAATGAAAAATAATTAATTGTTAGGGATTCCCACCTACTAAGTTATTATTTTTTAAATTCCAAAGCAAGCTCTTTAAAACATACCACCTTTGCCTCATTTTTACATAGAAAAAGAGAAATTTTGAGTTGTAAGGTTTTTCCTATTTCTGTTCGTGGATGACATGGCCCCAATACTACTTAAAAAATTCTAGGAATGAGATAGCTTCATCCTCAAAGTCTCAAACAATTTTTATTTAGTCATTGGACAATGTTGCAATAAGATCTTTGAGACTAGGTGGCTGACTTCCAAGGATTTCAAATGGGTGAGCAATTTACATTTATGGTTACTATTTAAAAAGAGTTTATTTTTCTAAGTTATCTATAGGTTCATCTTCTTACCTCTATCACTCACCCTTCCAAACCTTCACAATCCATTTCCATCACCATTTTTCCCATTTTCCTATCTCACAATCCTCCATTACCATTATTCAACCATTTTCCTTATTTCTTTGACATTTTCACTTGGTTTTTCCCAAATCCACATTCAACCCACTTTTGTGATTTAGATTTTTAGACCTTTAAACCATCCTCTTTCATTATCCTTAATCCATCATGGATCCATTTTATCATTTTAGTGTGTTTCCTATTGACCCTTTGTGAATAAAAATCCTTTCGTTACACCTTTTGGAGTTGTAAACCATTACCATGTCAAACCCTCGTTAGAGTGCTTAAAATTTAAGGTTTCCCATCCTCATATTAGATCTATTTAACATCTCAAAATCATTTAGGAGTAAACCAAAACCTTGTTTCCAAATCTTTTCTCCCACCCAATTAGCTTTATTGAGTTTCTATTTGTCATTTGCCATCATCCTATAGGTTTTAATGGTTATGCTTTGATCCAAATTAGTCTTATTCCATAAATAAGATTTATTGTTTGTTTTTAATCATTATTTCAATGTTGATTTATGCTTGAAATCCCTTAAGAGGACTAACTAAGGTAGACACCCCATTAAACCTTTGTTTTTGCAAGGTTGTTACTCATGAAAGTGTGCTTGTAGGTCTGTTTTACAAGAATCTACAAAGTTTTAGAAAAAATGTGGTAGAACTAAAGTGTCCTTAAAATTTGTTGATTAAGCCTCCAAAAAAAATTCAAATCTCTATCTGACATATACAAAGGAACCCCATATAGTCAATGCCACCATGTTTAGCTATCAAGAGCAGTTAAGGTCAACCTATAGGCCACCTGTTGTTGATTTCAAGGCCTATTATGATGATTTTTCACTCCAATTTTATACTAGAGATTTGTATCAGGCCTAGGGACCCATCCATGCTCATAAATTAGGAATTTATTGTTACACGTGGTTCCTAAGGTTGTTGTTGTTGTCAACACTGTCATAAGGTTTCCATTGATGTCAACATTGTCATGGATATGTGATGGAGTTCATGGTTGGATGTCATGTCCTATCTAATAGAGAAGATATAGTTCATGGTTGGATTTCATGTCCTATCCGGTGAGTGTAGAGAAGACAAATTAAGATGGGAATTAGAATTTCATTGTTGGATTTCATGTTCCTAAAGCTCTTAGTCAATAGAGACTATATTCATTAAGTATGTTTGTTGACAACAAAGAAGACATATTAATATGGGAATTAGAAGCACTAAGATGATTAGACATGTTGTTGATGTTGGGGAGATGTTACTGATGGTCTGAAGCATACTATATGCTCTCTCATGTTGTTCCTAAGAATGTATGTGTTGATACAAAGAAGTTTTGGCCTTCGGATATTGGTGAAAGTTTTTGCTACAAGAAGACTATTTTGAAGACTGTTTGGGAGATTGCTCCGCATTTTCACGCTTTTGATGTTGTATCTCTACAGATTGGAAGATAGCTTCATATAGTGTCAAAGCATGTATGCTCCAAGTTTCATATTGTTTGGACAACCAGAAGAGTGTTTTGCTATTGACAGTTTGGAGACAGTGTTGTTCCTAAAGAAGGTATTCATAGTACTGCAATGTCTGGCTCCACATTTCTCCACGTTTGAAGATAAGGTATTATGGTTCAGAAGTTAAGTTTAGTGTTTGATGGAGGTACTATTTCCAGAGGTTCAATTCTCTACACCCTCATCAATGAAAGTTATAAGTGGTGGAGTTCTGATATATATTCTATCTGAGGAAAGTAATGTTCAAGGCTTGTTGAAATGCTCTACATTCCTCCATAAGAGAAGAATTGCATATGCAGTTTGGTGGACATGTTCAGGGATGTGTATTACATGCATCCTTGCAGTTTCAGGTGTTTTGGTGCTCCGCAAGGTTAGTTTCTCAATGACAGTGTGTTTTGAATGGTTGTTTGATCTCAGTGTGCATGTTTTAAGGTATGTGGCGCATTGTATTTGTTGTGTGGAGTTAGAGGTGTATCTGAAGGTGTTGTATGAGACATGAAGACTCATCTAGAAAAATTTCATGAAGATCTTTCATGTTTCTAGTACTGCACAAGGTTTTCAAGTGGTGGTGACCATTATACTTCAAGTTTCATGTCTTCCTACTTAAGGCCATCCTATTTCAAATGAGTGATGTGTGCGGAGGTGATTCCTTTAAGAACAATGCTATGAATTGAATTCTTAGGACTGGACTAAGCATGTGTCAGGATCCGCAAGGCATATGTTTCCTTCTGGAGTGGCGTATAGTTCTTGATAAGGCTTACCTTATTCAAGTTTCATGTTGAGATTGTTGGCAAGAGACACTGCTCTAGTATTGACTTGTATGTTGTCATTGATGGAAACAAGGCTCAGAGAACCTATCACCATGACAGGAACATATATCTCTGGAAGAACATGTTGGATTCTAGGTCCGGTTGACAGAAATGGCTAAGTATGGATATGCACAAAGTAGATGAAAGTAAGTTAGACAGTATGCCTCCGCTATTGAAGACTTGCAGATACGGTTCAGGTATGATGACAGTTGGTATTTGATAGTGTTATGCTTTAGAGATTAAGCCTTGATCTTCTTTGGAAGTCATCTTGAAGAAATATCTAAGTCTGGGTAAGCAAAGGTACAGTAGGAACAGTGAACAGGATCAAGTACAGTGATCCGCATTCCTCTGCAGACAAGAAATTTGTTATACAATTTTGAGGTGTTGTAAACACATATATGAAGTGTCTTATTCCAGAGTTAGGAGATATGAAGTTCACCAGAATGTTGGCTACAAGTTGCTAAGTATCGACACAGTGTTTGATAGAGACAGAGTCTGAGATCTGATGGTTCGCATTTCTCTGTAAGATGATATCATGTCTTGTGGTTTTGAAGGTAAGATTGGGAATGTGTAAAGAGTCTTTGATATGATTTTGGAAGTGTTTTATGATCCATAGTAGAAGTTGTAAGTCAGTAGATGAACCTGTTAAGCATGCTCTTGAGGAACAGGCTGACTGGTGAGATAAATCATGATGTGGAGAAAGGTTAGTGTGTGAAAGATCTATTCAAGTATTTGAATGATTAGAGCCAACATATATGAACATGTTTGGAAAATGATTTGGGTCCGCGCGACATATAGTGCATTGGATTGGGTGACAAGGTACATCTTTCTATGTACATGTTTCACTTTTTGGATGCCGACCTAATTATGGATCAATTCATGATGCAGATATATAAAGGTGATGAAATTTAGTTGTGGTGTGTGTAGTATTGAGGTAGAGGTGAATATGCGAATAGCAGAGTAGTGACACAAATAAGAGAGAATGAAGACTTGGGATTCAGAGTTCAAGTGTTAAATGGTTGCACCTGGCATAGAGGCAAATGCTTAAGCAGTATTCAATTTCATGTGCAAATTGGTCGAAGAGAATCATTGCAGTGAGCTGGCAGTGAGCCTTCATCAGGGTTTAACATCCCTCACGGTTTAACAACCCTTATTGTAATCTTGCTAGGTTTAGGGTTGAGGCAGTGAGCCTACTAGACCTAGTTGTACTTCATGGCAATGAGCCATTATGTTTAGGCCCGTGGAGTGACCAAGCCTAAACATTATTTTTGTAAAGATTACAATATATATATATATATATGAGAGCTAATCCTCTCTATGGTTTTTCCCTTTTTGGGTTTTCCACATAAAAATCTTGGTGTTCATGTGTCATGTTTTCATGGTTGTTGTTCATATGCATATTGTGTTTATGTTTAATTAGATTTGGGAAACAACTACAAGTTAAAGTGCATGAAAAAGTTTTTAGAACATTGATTCACCCCCCTCTCAGTCTTCCCGACAATCAACAATTGGTATCAGAGCTTAGTTCCTTGGAAAAAGTTTAACAACTTGAGGAAGATCTGGGATAGATTGATCATGGCAGCAAGAAGGTATGGAAATTATGAAAGCTACAATCAGCTAGAAGTAGCTCTGGATCTTGAAAACTCTGAAGCAGAAGTCAAGGATCTGAAAGATAACTTGCAACAAGCTGATGAATGCATATTAAAGCTAAAAGAGCAAGTCAAAAAATTCAAAGACAAATACAAAGAAGTCAGTGATCAATTGTTATCAGCAAATGAAGCCTTGAGTAATTTAGAAGTAGAAATTATAGAAAGATCAAGAGCAGAAGATGATCTAAATTCAATTGTGAAAAACAAATGAGAAGATTGTGCAAAGCTAGAAAAAGAAATTGCAAGTCTAAAAATAGACCTAGACAAGGCCAAAAATTTTGAAGAAAAATTCAAGGTAAGTGTTGTGTGGTTACACAACACGCCCCATTTTGACTTGGCAAAACAGGGACCCAACTTCTTTTGGCTTGGTTTGTGTTTCTTGCTTTCTGGCGGTTTGGTAAAAATCTGTCAAGTGCATCATCACGTTGAGTCAGGATGAGGTAAGTCCCCAGTATGAGGTCAGGTTGTCAAAATTCATATTTCGTATCTGTGACCTCATATTCTGAAAGAACATTAAATTTCATGCAGGTTTGCCTTTTACATCACCCTGATATTCATCAGGATGTGAGAGTTATGAATAGTCAAAGTCTTGGTCAAACCTGATATTCGCAAGAGGGGGGGTCATATTTTATAATCTGAGTCATGTTGTTTAAAGATCATCATCATATTCGAACATCCCCTGATATATCCTGCGGCTCAAATATCTGGACGTCAACCTTAAATGGTAGTAAGTCTTCCCCGTCAAGCGATCTTTTGTATCGCGAACATCATGTTTTGAAAAGTAACCCGATATTCGTTAATATCATCCTGACGCGAAATATCACCCTTAACAGACATCCTGATGACATCTGAATACGATAAACGAAGAAACAAACATCATGATGACATCATCATCATATTTACATTTCAACAGGATATTTTGTAAACATGATCATGTTCGCCCAATATGACGATGACGTCATGAAGCATTTCCGATACAAAGAACGAATATCATGATGACATCATCCTGATATTCAGAAAGGAAGACGAGCAAGCTTGGCTCATCATCATCATTTTGTTTTGAAACATCACCTGATAAACTGAAATATCCTCCTGATGTGCTAAAACGTAAACAAAGGGTGCATTGTCACCCGAATCTTGTCGCGATAATAATTTCAATGCTAGGGAGGATGATATCGAAACTCAACCCGATATTTGTGAAATATCATCCTGCCCTCATGATATCCCGTCATATGGAATATCCCCTTGCTCCCTTTGCCGCCATTATCATTAAATGCGCGCAGATATGGTAGGTGATTCCGCCGATCTCGGAACCCAATGAAATACTTGGTGAGATCCTGAGTTTTCGCATGAATGATCAAAGATTGCAATCTAACTTGTCAGAGTGCCCTAAATTTACCCTAACTGCGAGGTTAAAAGGTAATTCAACCACCATTGTTACATTACCTACGTTAAAATTGTTTTACAGAGCACTAGCCTCCATATCTGCATAACAACTACCGTTGCACAATTCGAGCTCACAGATAGAAGGAAGGAAGTGATCAGCAGTTGAATTAAGAGCGTCTTGACGATATATTGGTATAAAGGAAAATCTGCATAACCAGGTAGGTGAACTGAAACCCTCATCATGTTGTTTCTAAATGATGTTGTAAGTTTTGGTTATGTATCCATATAAGTAAGTAATGTGAAATTGATGCAATAGGCATGATATTTGCAATATGTATGCATGCATATCCCTGTTGTGAGAAGAAATGTTGTTAATTGCAGGTACCCATGGCTGAAAAGCGATTAATCAAGAGTCAAGAGGAATTCAGCAGGCCTATGTTCTCTTCTCAGAGAGGGGTCCTGTTCAAATATGGGGCAATTACAGACACCCATCAGGGGATTACTAACCTGGAAGCCTGGTCAGCCAAGCTAAATGATGGACATGACAAGAGTCCTGTGCTAGACGCAGTGTTTGTATCAGGTATGTGGAACACTGCTGGCTTCCCATACTCCATGGAGTCTCTGGAGCTCGTCATTGAGTGCGCCTGGAATTATAACCCTCAGATGAGGCAGGTGGTGAAGCATGGGAGAGTGTATGCAGACCTATCCATCAAAGGTCTCTCCCGGACATTTGGACTGCCAATGGGCAGTAAGGTAAAGAGTGTAGACTTGAAGAAGTCTGAAAGAGAATATGAGGCCAACAAGAAGGCGGCCAGAAAGAACATGTATGCTTGGCGGGCCGAGAACAGCACATACAATGCAGCGGCCAAGCTCCCCGTGCACATGTTCAAGTTGATTTCAATGAGGAGTATCAGTACGTGATTGCCCTACTGAACAGGGTGACTGGCCAGCCTGATACTGGTGAATTTAGAGATTGGATGTAGGGAATCATAATGATGTGCCTGTATGCAGACATCAAGCCACTGTGGGGCCAAATAATAAGCGATGCTATGCATGAGCAGCTGATGAACCTGGGAGGTTCAGATTGTGCATTCTACATGACCTCTTATATCGTGTATTCTTGTGCTTATAGGGGCACTTTTGATGCCCTAGTGACAGATGGAAAACTGACGGGCACAAATGCAGCATATATCTGGGATCATCATCCCAGCTGCAAAGAACCAACTATATCAAGGGCTACAAACTGGTCAATGATGCATTTTCTATGCATCTGGTAAGGACCATGGAAGATGACAGAACTAAAAGACTGAGCATGGAGGCTCAAGAGGTAGTATACAGGCATGGGGCATGGTACATACAATTTGCCACCTTTTCCTATATCAAGATAGAAGGTTTTGAAGGACATCCCCTGATGCTGCCAAGATATCCTACTGATGCAGTAGTGTTAATGGAATTTATCAGGCAGGGCTCCACCATGATACAGATGTATAAGGATGCCAAGAAGCTGCCACCAATTTTGTTCCCAGTCAGCATCGGCAACTACATGTGCCCTGACTCTGACAATATAAAGAAGGTGATGGTCACCCTGAATAAGATGAATTTACAGGCTTTCCAATAACCAGGACCATATGATCCTTACGGCAGAATACAGAAGATTCTAGGAAAGCCTATTCACTAGAGGCACCTAGAGGATTTTTGGGCTGACTGCGAAGATGAGGAAGAAGCCAGGAGGAGGAGGTATCAGAGGTTGACTCTGAACCAAATCAAAACATTTGATTGCATATCCTTCCCTCAGCAGCTGAAGAGTGATGATGGCAGGATAATGGCAGACGAATATGAGCAGAAGAAGATTTACAATGATACCATCTCTGCACCTGACCTCACCATGTAGGAGGATATGTCCTTAGACCCATTCTTTGCCAGAACCCTACACTTGACCCAAGCTTGGGTAGATGCACAGGCAGAGGCATTGAAGAAGAAGGGTGTTGCCATCACGGTGGACAACAAGAAGAAGGGGCAGGACATCCCTGCAGATGAATATGATGACTTCCTGCTGGAGAAGAGGAAGACTAAGGGAGAGAGGATCCCTCCACCACAACATCCTAGCAAAAGGGCCCCAAGGGGCAAGAAGGTGGAAAAGGGACCCAAAGGGGTCATAATTGAAAGGGCAGTATTCACAGCAAAGGAGGCAGCCAAATCAGGATCAGAATCGGATTCTCCTCCAAAGCCCAAGAAAACCAAGAACAGCAGAGGCTAGAATCACAGAGACCCAAGAAGTGGGTCAGTCATCCAAACAACTAGGCAAAGATATCCTCATGGAGGAGGAGCCTGAAGAAGAGGAGGAAGCTCCACTAATAATAAGAAGAAAGAGGAGAGCTCCACAGGTGTTGGTTCCCACCACACCTAAGAAACCAAGAACCTCCATGAGAGGTGAGATAAGTCAACCTCCTGCACAATTACAGGGGGTAGGTAGTGAAGTGCAGAAGGAACTTCAGCATAATGTTCCGCTTCCTACCATTGTCAAGTTCAAAACTGAACTTGCTGAAGAGCAACAAAAGGAAGCATCTCAGACACAAGCGGAAAGGCATGTCTCGCTAGACGAGACAATAAACTTGTCTGATGATGAGGTGGTGCAGGATGTGGCTGCACAAGAAAATGGAAACACTTGCTGCTGATGCAAGTGTGACTCCTCAGAAGCCTCCATCTGTCCAATCAGTGCTTGAGGAGATGAAACAAGCAGAAGCGGAGCGAGAAAAGAGCCCGAAACCAGAAAAGAGCCCGGAGCAGGTAGCTCAGGACATAGGGCTGGACACACTGATCGCTGAGGTGACAAGTCCTATAGTGGTAGACTTGACAGAGAAACAGGATGCAAGTCTAAGAAGCTAGCAGGATCACCTGATAAGGGCCACCTAATAGAGGAGATAGAGATGGCAGAAGCAGAAAGCCATGCTCTTGAATCAGGCCAGCAAAGCCCATAGGGTACATCAGCAGGACCTGTTATAGTGGAGGTCCAAGAAATAAAGGCTGATGAGAAGAAGGAAGAAATAGAGGATCCAGCTGCTAAGGGCACAAGAGGTGGATAGTGCAGGCACAGAACAAGTAGCAGCTGCAGAACAGATGCCATCACCTCAGGCAGATCCTATGCTATCAGGTACAGTGGACATACACTAGAAATAGAGAAACAAAAGGAGGATGATCAACCTCCACAAAGGGAAGAACTGGGGACAGGTGAAGAAATGATGGAGAAAGATCATGATCATCATGATCTACATACAGGTACACCGCAGGGTTCCCCACACAGAGAAGATGCTCCCCCCAGAAAAGGAAGTTCCTCAACAGGAGGAGGCACCACAGGATTAGCAGCAAGGCGAGCATCAAGGGAGAGAAAAGGAAAAATCACATCTCCACAACACTTGTTGATAGAAACGGGAGATAGGGGTGAACAACATCATGATGCTGAAAAGTATGATCAGGTGCCTCCATGGTTAGAAAAGGAGGTAAATGTTGAGGAAGAGATTGAAATTCAAGAGTTCGACGTCTCCACCCTATTCTCTGCGGATATAATGAAGCCCAAGAGGAAGGCCAGGATGACATCGGCCATCAAAAGAGATCCGGCGACAGGGAGAAGGACTGCACAAATTGCCATACCTGCGGTGGAGAAGGAAAAAGGTAAGATCACTGTAGATGAATTTCAGATCAGTACAGTTGATTTAGGTTTTGCTAACGAGGACCAGGAAGGTCAGGAGGGAAAGGACATCATAGACTCTCTAATTCAGAAAGTGAAAAGAGAGAAGGAGAAAAATAAGCAACATAAAGAGCACATTGCTCAGTTGCATGCATACATTAAAGGCTTAACCAATCCTGATGATACTACAAGTGAAGCTGCAGTCCCATTGACTGCCATTTCTCAGGAGGAAGTAAATAAATTGGACCTCATGAAACATGAGGCTTCCGTAATAAGGAAATGGATGTCATCCACATTGGATGATGCTATAGAAATAATGAAGGGTTCTTTGAAGAGGTGGAGCATATTAAGTGACTCCAAAACCAGGTGGACAAATTGCAGATGCAGACCGGGAAAAGGTCTTATAAACTGGAGAAAGTCCTCAGCCTGTTGGGAGAAATAAGGAAGATAAACCCACAACTGCTTATCAGTAAGCAGGGTATTGAATAATAATAATGCACTGTTAATAGACATCTAGTACAAAGATGTACAGTTTGAATGCGGAGTCCTCAAGAGATGCAATAATAAGCTAAGGGAGATCAGCATGAGGCTACGTGATTTAATGGGCATTGAGGCAGACATGCTAGAAACACTAGAAGGCAAAGTAGAGGGGAAAATAGAGAATCAAGATGAAGACTCTGCTCTTAAGGCTCTGCGCAGTAACTTCCAAATGGAAGATGATGGTCCACTCATCCACTTGACAGAGGAGATTATAAATAAGGTGATGAGGATCAAGGTCAAGATGGAGACCTACAATGAGACATTGCAGGACAGGGAAAATAAGCTGGATAACAGCAGGGATAAGTATGAAGCACACAAGAACGCCATTATCAAGGCAAAGACTCAAGATGGCGGAGGAATAGATCAGGTTGTGCAATCATATGAACAGATCCAGAGCAGCATGCAACCCCATATGCAGCAGCATCATCATCAGGATAGCGAAGGTTCAGGAAGCGATGCACATGATGATGACCCGCATGAAATCAGCTAAAGAACATGATGGAGATACATCATGAAGGGGAATATTTTGCATAGGTAATATAGATAGTTGCCAGCTGGCAACTTGTGCCATTTTGTAAAAATTGACAAGTCATGAAATGATGACCATTGATTTGTATTGACATATCAGATCCGTAGATCTTTTGTAACGATTCCTCACCTTATTCTATAAAAAGTAGTGGAATGCCTTGTTATATGGATTCGAAACTTAATTGAAATCTGTTTGCTGAAATATTCAGGGCTCATTTCAAAGCTGCTATATATGTACATGTCTTTTGCATACTTAATGGAAGAGAAGAGTATTTGGTTACAAACCTTCGTAAATCTTGAGTAATCTGTGTTTGAATTCTGGATATGTGCTTTGATTAGCTGCGTCCCTTGGAGTGCTCATCATGTTGCATGTATTGTTTTCATTCATTATCCTCTGAAGTTTGCATCAACTGTATCTAGCTGTGGAATGTCCTGGTGAACATATGGTTTGATTTCTTCTCCTCATGACAGTATCAAGCATGTATGTGGATCAAAAGCTAAAGGTTCAACATAATTAGAAGTATTCCTTTAATTTCTTTCAATTTCAGAACATCTCACCATCACAATTGCAAATAATTGATAATCTTAAGCAAATAACGCAAATATGCAGACATCTCGTAGGTAATCGCAAATATTTAGCATATTTGAATAAAAAAGCATGCACAATTGAAAATATCATGCAAAGATCGAGGTATTCCTACATCTTTTCATCTAATAACCGCATAATATGACTTCTCTGTAAAGAATTTCTGCAGGAATGTCATGATGATGGTGCAATTTCACGTAAGGCCCCAAAATGGAAACAGCAACTCACATTAACTACTGAGTAACGTCAGACGATTAAGACCTAATCACCGGAGACTTGGGATCTTGAATTCTCTTAATTCACTGTATCTTTCAAGATGAATAAAGGTTAATGTGTACTTTTATTCTATGTTTGTTTGTGACTAACATCATGACCAACAGTAAGTACTGTAAAGCTTTATGAAATGATTGCCAACCAGAAAAGTGCAGATGACAAACACAGTTTGGGATTTGAGAAAGGAGAAAATTCAAAATTTGATCAAGTAAGTATTGAGTCATGGCAAAGTAAAGAACACTACTTCATAAATCAAAGAAGAAGACCTAGAAGACCACCGGTTAGACAACCAAATGCTCAAAAGTATCCATCCTTCAATGGTTACTGCTATAAATGCAAAAGGTATGGTCATAGAGATACTCAGTGTAGAAATAGAAATCAAAATGTTTCATCCTTTTCTGGTAAATGTCTCAATTGCAAAAAAAATGGTCATATAGAAAATGAATGTAGAAATCAGATCAGGAAAGGTAAATGTTTCACTTGCAATAAAACTGGTCATAAAGTTGTTGTGTGCAGAAGTAGAATAAGTCAGAACTCTATAAGGTGAAATACATGTTATAAAATGGGACACATATCAAGTGAATGCAGAAGCTCTGTAATAATTAACTTTCAAAATACAAGGTACAGTCAACCATTCAATGGAAGGTGTTTTGCATACAATAAATTTGGACATATGGAAAATCAATGTAGATCAAATTTCGGAAGGAAACAAAGTCAAAATAATATGATGTGCTTTAATTGCAACAAATTTGGACATGCTGAAAGATTTTGAGGAGCAGAAATGTGGAGATAAATCACTATTCTGAAGAAAGGAAAACAGAGCAGAGAAATAATAAAGGTAAGGAGAAAGTTGATCTAGTTGAAACTAAGAAAGAAATGAACAAGGTATGGATCAAGAAAGAAGTAATAGAAGTCAAGGATCAATCCGCAATGGTATCCAGTGCAGATACTTCCTCCGGGAAGTAAATTGAGAGCTCTAGCTCAAGGGAAGCAGTGTTGGAAATATGAATCCCCCAGCTAGTTTTGGGTGCCAGAATCCAACACGAAGGTGGATGATGAAATCTGATGTGACACAGCTCTTAGAAGAAAAAATAGAAGAAAAAGGGTCAATGCGACATTTTGCGGAGCAATTCTAATCAACTATGTTCTACAGTGAAGGGTTTTGACAACTTTTTGGGAATGAGCATTTAATGATGACTAGGTCAAGCCGTGCGGAGGATAAAAGAAACTTGTTTGGTTTTAAAAATTACTTTATAATTGGAGCTATCAGAAATTTAGAGAGATTAGAGCTAAACTTGAGCAGCGATAACCAAAATTTGAGGCATTCAGAGAAAATAAACCCTAACTTAGTGAAACAAGGTATTTTCATTAATTTTGTGAATCTGTTGAATCTTTTCTATGATGACTTCATAAATTGTAGATATCACTGAGTGCCCTCAGCCTAAGTTTAAGAAGCACCCCTACAATGCAACATAAGTGAATCAAATGGGTGCATTCTCAAAGATACCCTATGGAGTCCTGTATGTGGAAGATGTTAGGGCATACATCCATGTGGCCCTAGATGAGCTTGGTGACAACAAATTTTTAGACTTATTTGTGAAGCACTTATACAATGATCAATGTGATCTAAAAGAGGAATACAAAGCCTTAAAGGAGAAGAAATTAATTCAATACGTAGAGTTTCCCACATTTGCAGAGGACGAATGGGTCTGGTATGTTCTTCGTCAAATTCACGATGAATTCATGTGGTTGGGAAAAGGGCAACCTTTCAAAATAACAAAAGAGGCCATTCAAGAAGTCACTAGACTAAACTCCACTGGAGGAGTGCCATTATTGAAAGCAGTTAAGAATCAAATAGTTATTGATGCTACCAGAGCGTAATTCAACAAAAGGGCATTGACGATAAATGATATCACTAATCCTGTAGTAAAATTTGCCTCAATGGTCATAGGTTATAAAGTCTACTTCTCAAACTAGGAGAACTCAGTTTCTGGCACCGCAATATACACAACATATCAAATGGTTAAAGAGAATGTAGATTATGATCTGTACAAACTGCTGTGAACCCAACTACTAGAGAATTTGAAGAAGACAAAGGAAAGCAAGAGCTATCCATTCAAGTATGGTACGCTAATCATCTGTTTATTCTTCTATTTCTTGAATGAATTCCCTAATCATAAGGGATTGATTTGGTTAAGTACTAAACTAGTAGCTGTGCAAATTAGAAATTTTCTTAACAACCTGGGAAGTTATAATGAGCAAAAAGCAACCCTATGGGGATTTTTCAAGAATTTTCAGAGCATGATGCACTCTAGAGAAAGAATTCTTAAGAAAATTGTTAATAAGTACAAGGATACAATTTGTTTCATGGTCACTAAGGATCAATGCTTAATGGAGGCTGTGGAACCAAGAACTATGTGGGTAATGCCCATGGGTTATGAGTTAGATGAACAAATTCTAGAAAACTATGCCCAACACCTTCTTAGCAAACCAAAAGATATCAAAGAAGAAAGGTTTGGAATGTATGAGGAGCTATTAGTGAAACTCCATGTTGAGCTTAGACAAGTTGAATCTACCAGAAAAGTGAGAAAATAGGTGGAAGAAATTGCTGCAAGGTATGGGATCACTAAAGAGCAACTCAAGGAATCAAGAGAAAAAGTAGAGAAAACAAAGAAGGAAAAACAAAGTGATCAGGCTAAGGTTCCAGAAGAACCTATAAAGAAGCCAAGAAAGGTTGAAGCTACTCAAAGGACTACCAGAAGATCTACCACTTCATCTGGTGCAACTTCATCAAAGAAGCCCTCTAAAAAGGACACAAAGAGGAAGAAGATGAAAGGAAAAATATTGTATGTTAGTATAGAAGAAAAGGATGAAGAAGAAACAAAATCAGATAAGGAGGTAAAGAAAATGAAAGTTGAGGTTACCAAAAACTCCAAAAGTAGTAAGGAAAAATCATCCAAAGAAAAGACACCCAGCAAAAGACAGAAAGTGGATAAGCCTCATGCCACATTAAAGATTGAAGATGTATTAAAGTCCGTTACTATTGATGGTAACTTGAAACCTGTGACTAAATGTTTTGATGATTATAATGACGCTGACAAGAGGATTTTGGAAGTAGTTGTAAAGTATCTAAACATATACAACAGAGCCCTCATTGAGATCATTGGTGATCTTCCAAATACCTTGGGCAACATTCTATCAGTCAGAAAGGAATCTGTCATGGCTAAAGATATTGAACTCAGACAACATGCACTAATAAAGTTAAGTCCAGACATCTCTCTTGAAGAAGAAGCCAAAATTTCTAAGAAATTCAAGGATGCCTTTAGGACCAAGAAAAGGATGAATTCATTGATGATAGGTGAAATCAACAATGTGGTCAAGGAAACAGAGGAAACCATTTTAGAAATATTGAAGAAAAACAACATTCCTACCATCTATGACAATGAAGAGACAAATGCTGGAGATGACACATCTATTCCAGAAGTCAGTATGGATCAAAGTTTGGAGAAAACTGATATAAATCCTTTGGTAAAAGACAGAGTAACAGAAAAACAAAAAGAAAAATCTGATCAATCCCCTGTTGTTGAAAAGGATCAAACTAAAACAAGTCTTTCTCTAGGACAACATACTAATGACCCAGAAAACAAGGAGAAATTTGATGAGCACATCAAAGTGGACAATCAAGAACTTGATCGAGTTAAAGAAAACCCTACACTGGAGCAAGTTATTAGTCAACAAGAGAATATTGACAGGGAACCTCTAGAACAAATTCAAGAAAAAGGAGTATTTGATAAAGTAAGAGACATTGCAAATGTCTTAGTTGGTAATGGAAGAGAACAAGCTACATATGAGTCTGAACTTCTTTGAGGACCAGTCAATTTGGATTCATTGTCACCCGCAAAAAAGTTCAAATTAGTCTCTATTGTTCAGGTCAGGGCACAGAAAGAAGTGCTAAAATCTCATGATAAAGACAACAAATTGATCAATGATGCAACAATTGTTTTGGAAAATTTAATTCCATCATTTCAGAAGGATATCTCATTATCTCCTACTGATCATCTTGTGGAGCTATTGAAATTTGTAAGTATGCATTTTGAATCATTTGAAAAATCTACAGAAGTAAAAATTAGGAAAGAATTTGACGAGAGGAGATTGGCAGAGTTAAAGACCATGATAGCTCAAGACAAAACCTCATTAGATAAAGGCATCAAGATAACACAAAGTGCCATTGAAGAAGCTAGTAGAATATACAAATTCTATTTATCTTGGCCAAAAATCACAAAGGAGCTAGAAGAAAAAATCAAAGACTTGGAACTCAAACTACTAAATATCTCTGAAACATACAATCCAGCAGTAGAGTCGATAAAGGCAAAAGAAACACAAGTTGCTAACATTCATAATTATTTATACACTCTGATGAAGAAAAAAGGAGATATTAAAGATAGGTTGTGCCAACTGAAACAACTAATAAGTCTGAAAATTTATTCCATGACCTTTCTGGTGGATGAGGCCTTGAAATCTCAAGCAATAGTTGATACACCATCGGATGTCTAGAAAGCAGAGAAGTTAGTATTTTTGTTGAGTGGTCACATTCTTATTATAGATAGTGCAAAGAATAGGTGGAAAGGAGAAATAGATACAATAAAAACTATCTATAGTGACATTTTTCCCTTGGTCACAAGTTAAAGATTGTACTTGTAAATATGTAGTAGAGTACAAATTTTTGAAATTTTGAAAGATTTTGGGTTTTAGATCACACCCTTTGCCATTGATGCCAAAGGGGGAGAAGTAGATCAGTGAAAAATGGATAATCATCTCAGGGGGAGTAGGAAGATAAAGTGTACATATAAGTAAGGGGAGCAGTCAAGCATTTTTCACTAAGTGTTGACATCAATGCCAAAGGGGGAGATTGTTGGCAAGAGACACTGCTCTAGTATTGACTTGTATGTTGTCATTGATGGAAACAAGGCTTAGAGAACCTATCACCATGACAAGAACACATATCTCTGGAAGAACATGTTGGATTCCAGGTCCAGTTGACAGAAATGGCTAAGTATGGATATGCACAGAGTAGATGATAGTAAGTTGGACAATATGCCTCTGCTATTGAAGACTTGTAGATGTGGTTTAGGTATGATGATAGTTGGTATTTGATAGTGTTATGCTTCAGAGATTAATCCTTGATCTTCTCCAGAAGTCATCTTGAAGAAATGTCTAAGTCCAGGTAAGCAAAGGTACAACACGAAACAGTGAACATAATCTAGTGCAGTGATCTGCATTCCTCTGCAAACAAGAAATTCGTTATGTGATTTTGAGGTGTTGTAAACACATATATGAAGTGTCTTATTCTAGAGTTAGGAGATCTGAAGTTCATCGGAAGGTTGGCTACAAGTTACTAAGTATCGACATAGTGTTTGACAGAGATAGACTATGAGATCTGATGGTCCACATTTCTCTGCAAGATGATATCATGCCTTGCAGTTCTAAAGGTAAGATTGGGAATGTCAAAGAGTCTTTGATACAATTTTGGAAGTGTTTTATGATCTGCAGTAGAAGTTGTAAGTCAGCAGATGAACCTGTTAAGCATGCTCTTGAGGAACAGACCGACTGGTGAGATAAATCATGATGCAGAGAAAGGATAGTGTGTGAAATATCTATTCGAGTATTTGAATGATTAGAGCTGACATATATGAACGCATTTGGAAAAATATTTGGGTCCACATGACATATAGTGCATTGGATTGGGCGACAAGGTACATCTTTCTATGTACACATTTCACTTTTTGGATGCCAACCTGATTATGGATCAATTCATGATGTAGATATATAAAGGTGATGGAATTTAGTTGTGGTGTGTGTGCATAGTATTGAGGTAGAGGCAAATATGTGAATAGAAGTGCAGTGACACAGATCAGAAAGAATGAAGACTTGGAATTCAGAGTTCAAGCATTAAATGGTTGCACCTGACATAGAGGTAGATGCTTAAGCAATATTTAGTTTCATGTGCAAATTGGTCGAAGTGAATCATTGCAGTGAGATGGTAGTGAGCCTTCATTAGGGTTTAACAACCCTCAGGGTTTAACAACCCTTATTGTAATCTTGCTAGGTTTAAGGTTGAGGCAATGGGCCTGCTAGACCTAGTTGTACTTCATGGCAGTGAGCCAATGTATTTAGGCTTGTGGAGTGACCAAGCTTGAACATTATTTTTGTAAAGATTACAATATATATATATGAGAGGGTTGAGGCAGTGAGCCTGCTAGACCTAGTTGTACTTCATGGTAGTGAACCAATATGTTTAGGCTCGTGGAGTGACCAAGCCTAAACATTATTTTTGTAAAGATTACAATATATATATGAGAGCTAATCCTCTATGTGGTTTTTCCCTTTTTGGGTTTTCCACGTAAAAATCTTGGTGTTCATGTGTCATGTTTTCATGATTGTTGTTCATATGCATATTGTGTTTATGTTTAATTAGATTTGGGAAACAACTAAAAGTTAAAGTGCATGAAAAAGTTTTTAGAACACTGATTCACCCCCCCTCTCAGTGTTCCTGACAATCAACAGAGATCTCTGGCTAACTTGTAAAATGTATTATTCTTATTGTATTAGCTGACTTGTAAAGAAATCAATGTAATTTCATGTATAAATTATAAACCTAGTTGGTCTAGGTGAGGCATGATTGTAAAAAGTGAGAATATGAATGTGTGAAGTGTAGAATATGAATATCATATGCATTGTGATGTGTGACTAAAGGAGAAAGAGTAGATGTGTTAGAGGCTATCTTGATTCATCTTGAAGACATTTTTGTGACAGGAGGGAAGTAAAGAGTGTGCCTAATTTATCCATTCATCAGAAGAAGTAGAAGTACAATCATCAAGGGTGTGAGATTCAATGTCATTTTTTTGGGCAGTAGAAAATTTGTCATACTGTAATCATTTTTGAGCTTGTTCTTAGTTCAAGGAGTAGTTGCTTCCTTAAGTTGTAGCCCTAAAAAAGTTAGCAAGTATTTGTAGATTCCTTGGGTTGTAGCCCTAAAACAAAGTTAGCAAGGAGTTGTAGCTTCCTTGGGTTGTAGCCCTAAAACAAATTTAGTAGGGAGTAGTAGCTTCCTTGGGTTGCAGCCCTAAAACAAAGTTCTTATTTTGAGCTTCATATATTGTGAGTTAATTCTCACCATGGTTTTTCCCTTCTTGGGTTTTTCACATATATCTAGTGTTATGTGTTGATGTGCATTGTGTTGATCTTTCATGTTTATGTTAATGTTGTAATGCTTCAGTTTTAGTCTACTATGGAGGATTTGAAGTTTGCTAAGATACTGATTCAACCCCCCTCTCAGTATCCTAGTGTGTTCAACATTTATTAGGTGAAGTCACTCCAATTTGTCTATTTTATCTCACTTTTATCAATAAATCAGAACCACTAGGTTTTTTATTGCTTTCATGTCTCCTTTGTAGATCAAGGCTTGAAAACTCTTGGGATTCTTCTTGATGGTGTTACCATTGATACCTATGAGTTTTAGACTATTACCATTCCATCTTCTAGGTGAAATTTTTCCAACTCTTTAACTTACATGCACTTTGTTATCTGTGTGCATTAAGACCTCTTAAGTTTTAATATCAATTGCATGCCTTCTATTGGTCATTGACAGGTGAGCACTTCTAAGAATCTAAGACACTCTATTAGTAGGCTACTTGACACATCTCAAGTTTGTACCTTCTCTCTAGTCAAGGTTTCCCCCTGGACAATGTTGTCATGGCGGCTTTTAGGATTGGTCAATGTTGTTAGGTAGGTTGTTTTACATATGGCGCCCTTGCCCTTTAGGTCCAATCATTTCCAAGTTTCAAAGGAAGCTCCAAGACCTGCTTTTGAGAAACTTTCATCAATAACACTTCTCTACATAGATGCATTTAAACCTATTTATTTACTATTTTTCATTTCCAATATGTAGTCAAATTTACTGCTTGCAAATTTCCAAGTTTTGCATGTTTCCAATCAATAGTCCCAATTCACATGGTTGTAAATTATAGTTAGGCTAGCTGGAGATAGCCTTATGTAACTTTTATTTACACACACAACCAAACTTTAAAAAAACCTAACTAAACCAAACATCTTTTCTTAAAAAAGGTTCATCTTTAAATTTCTTTCAGTTATCAATTGAAGAATGCAATGCGGTCACTATAAAATGATCTTATTGTGAAAAAGTTTATTAATCAACTATGTTTTGTTTCATTTCAAATGCCTTAAGACAATGAAATATGAAGAGTTTCATGTGCATTAGGATAGGTGTGTTGTACACCTTACATAATCCTTGAATTATAATGTTAAATTTTTAATGTGTTGTAAATTGGCTTCTCATGAATGAGACATCACCCTTGAAGGCATCCTGAGATTTCTTTTATAAAAAAATGAAGGATTATAACCCCATAAGAGATTATAACCTGGTAGATATTTGGAGTGAAAAATCTCCCCATTATTATAACCCATAAGAGATTATACTCCCTCATTTGAAGCACTAAATTTTATTACAAGATGTTTTTACACCTCCTTACACATGGACTATAATAACCTATCAAAGATCCTCTTGAATGTATACTTGTAACTCCTAATATCAATGCTCTTACACATCTCTTATGTATATCATAGATTCTCTCACACGCCTCTTAAACATGTCATAGCATTAAAATACATTAAATTACTATATAAATAATACCATATCCTTAAAAATGAAAGATTATAATCCCATATAATTTCCCACAAATTATTAAACTGCTATATCAAAAGAATTAGCACTAGAAGAATAGTGTCCCTCATTTTAATTTAATAAATACCTAGAGTTTAGAATTTAGGGTCAACCAAGACAATGGAGGAGAAATTAAAATCTCTCAAGCAAGGTTTAAAATAGAACCCCTCATGGCACATTCCCCAAATAGGTCCCATTGTGGCACATCCTTAGTTCATGTGTATAGGTCCCATAATTAAATGACATGCCAAGCTCTATAAGGAGTTAGTTGTTGGCTTCTTCTGTAACAATTTCCAATAGCAATGACTAAATAGGCATATTTAATACTTAGTCATCCATTTGTCCATTATTGACTTGGTCCATGAATGAGGAGGAGTAATATTTGGATGCTTATCTCCACTGCAAAATTTACAAGGATCTAAAACTCATTGCCTTATAGATAGTTATGCAGTACCACATAATGGTTGATGTGCTATACAATGCCTTATTTAGTAAATAGAACCTCCAAATCTACCCCTCTCTTCCTTCAGCAAGTGTGAACTAGTAAAGTACCCTACTGCACTATTATCCTCTTCTATTGTTGGTATGACAAAATTAACTCAAAGCTATCCTACAACAATCTATTGATATGTAGAATACTTTAATCAACAATATAAGGTCTTGCACTAAGAAAAATAATATCATAATTCTTTTATTGATCATTATAGGTGCCACAAAGATTAAATTATGATCTACATTAAATCTAGTATTATCGCGCATCTTACTCAAAGTTGCAATTATATATCTAAACATTTATTGAATAATTTGTGGTAACCAAAATAATAATTTCTAACATGTAATAATTAATATTCACACCCTCAAATCTAAAATAAGTAATGAAACTCATACACCTACACTACAAACTCAAGACATGAAAGACATATTCATGTAATATGATGGACATAAAATATTTAATTCTTAGAATGCATCAAATTATAACAAAATTCAAATAGGAAGATGTAGGTATCTTCATCAAACTTATAATCACCACCACAACTAATATTATGCATAGATACACAATTTGCACAAAAATTAATGATGCCAAGTCATGAAATGAATAGTTCAAGAAACAAATGCAATGGTGCAAATTTGTTGCAAAGTGTCATAAAATGTAAAATTAGACACCTCAAGAAAAGAGGTTTTGTGTTTTCCTTAGGGAAAATAGAGCACCTTGTAAAAGCAACAACAAATGGCAACTTTGTTGGTAAATGCTCCTAAGCATTTCAAAATAAAAGAACATGTTTACAAACTTAGAATCTCTATCTAAAACACACCTATAAAGAAAGGATTCATGAAAGGATAAGAGAAGATTAACCATGAGACATAATCTGATATCTACTCAACAATATTATGTTTATGTGTATTCATTCCTTCATGTGAGGTTTTGTAAAGTCTAATCATTATAGACCAAAAAATTAAGCTAGAATTTTAATTTTAGCTTTAAGTTAATAGAGATCTATTAGAATATTCAAGTATTTAAGTAGACAATCAATTATCACCTAGACATTGCTTCGCTTCCAATTAGGCATCTATAGCCTCAAGAGAGTTATATCTAGTTCTACTCTAGACATAGCTCTACTACCATCCAAGCATTTATAGCCTCAGTAGACAATATCTAAATCACCTAGATAATTGAGTGTTTTTTTATAATTTTATTTCTTTTCTTTTAGTCTCTTTTATTTTGATCTTTCATTTTCACTCTTTTTTTATTATTTATCTCAATTCATAGGAAATGAATCCTATTTCTAGGTTGGGGACCACAATGGTAATCAAGAAGGCAAGACTATAGGATTTTCCACCAGGTACCTTGACTGTAGCAACTTATCTACATAAACCTAGGAATTCTTAATATATAGTTTGTGTAGGATTTAAGGAAAATATCTTCTATTTTTCCACAACTCACCCTAACTCATCAAGACATGAATAAACCCACATTGTTGTTGTAAAATAGGCTAAACTACTACAAATTAAATCTTGTTAACAGAGTATGCAAATCTAAAATACCTTTTATGCCACCATTAATTGATTAACCATAAAATAAAAGTGTGGAAGTATAAATAAATAAATAAGGAATCAACAAACCATAAGATTTAAACATATGACATCAAATTATGTGGAGAAACCAATTTGAGAAAAACTCCACCATCAAAGAGAGCACAAGTCTATTTTAATATTTAAAGAAAGAGTGCATAATCAACAAACTTCTTCCTTCAATTTGATAGCATTTTGGTAGTATATGTATACCTAAAAATAACCCATTAAACCTCTAACCAATGCATACAATATATAGAGAAGAGTTCAAAGGAAACCATGACCACCAACAACCATGGTATGGAAAAAACCAAACACCCCTAGTGACAAATCAAAGCGTCCATGAATAGAAAATATAACTCACAATCATGTTTGACCCCTCCACTTCGTGGGCACACTCCCCCAAAAATGACATTCCAATATGAGACCACTACCATATGGGTCCCACTTGATAATGGAGAAGATGCTCCACTCTCTCCTAGAACCTAAGAATGGGAAAGTGGTGTTAATGAGCTCTAATCAATTTGTAACCACAACCTTCATACTCCACATTCCTCCATGAATGTCATTACAACTAATATTCCAAGTCAAAATAGAGAATAATAATAAAATAGTAATATCTATCAACTACATGGGCATCCAAGTACCCATTCCAAGGAAGCTAGAGATACAACATTATACACTGGGTGAAAGTTCAGAACTGTGTCACACTTTTATAAAGGGAATGACCAACACAAATGTATTTTTCTAACTTAAACGTCAAAAAAGTCATATGTATGTTTTGAATTTTAAAATGACATAAACTAATGAAATGTATAATTTTTAATGTAGTTTATGCTTATAATTTTTAATTTTTTTAAAAAATAGCTGGATATTCTTTTTATAAATTTAATTGATGAATTTTAAATGCTGATATTTTTTGAAAAAAGTGACGTCGATGGGACATCAAGAAACTATAGCAAAATTATTTTTTTTCTTTAATTTTTTTCCTAATTAGCCAACTCAAATATATAATGCATGGAAAAAAAAAATTAATTTTTGATAAATATTTTTTTTCAAATTTTTTAAAGTCAATTTTAATTAGAACATAGTAGTTTCCATGGGATGTCAACTTTTTTACAATATATAATTTAAAAAAAATATATACCTTCTTGGAGAGGATTCCCTCCTCTAGTGAACCATATATTTTTTAAAAAAATTGAATATGTTTTGCCTATTTATTTTTAATTTCTAATCAACTGCATGTTTGATTATAATAACTTGCAATAAATTCAAAAATAATCCTAATAGAACTTATCAAAATATAAAAAAATATATTTCTAAGATCTAGACTCTGACATCTACCAAAGGGTATTTTTAAATTTTCATGAAAATTCCCTTTGGTTAGAGAAATTTACAATTAAACTTGAATTTTTGTTCAATTTGTTGTAAATGGGGGGGTTGCCTTCCACATGGAATGTCGCATAAACAATTTCGTGCGAGATTGTATCGCTCAAAAAGGTTGATGCAGGAGCATCACCTTGAAGTATGTTTTAAGGTTATTTTGATGTGTTTTGATCTAATAAGGTCATTTATGACCATGTGGGATCATGTTGATCCATTTTTGGAGTGATAGGGTCTTTGGTTAAAAAGTGTAAAAAAATTATAAAAGTGGTCATGTTGCTCAAAAAGGCACAGTTACAAATCAAAAATCAAGAAATAATTACATGCAAATCAAGAAACCATTACTATATAGTTGGTTTTTGATTGGGAATGTATAACACACCTTCAAAAAAACTCAAATGGGGGAGGAGAGACATTGTATTTTGAAGTTTGATGAATAAAAACTCTGTTTTTTTTGTGTATTCCAACGTTGCAGGCTTGTTCTTTCATTTTGTATGACTTGTACAATCAATATGGGGGTCTAAAACTGACTGGAATGTGTGGGTGTGAATCTACTTGATTTTGATTTTTGTTACACCAATTTTCATTGAGTTATCAGAAAGTTATGATCATTTTACTAAGGGCAAGTTTATGAGTTTATTTTTTTGAAAGTTGCAGTCTAAAAACATGCATGGTATGGCCTAGTACGACCTCATATTGAGGAATATAATAGATGGATGGAAAGATATGTGTTTCTAGTTTACAATTCTTTTGGTTACATGTGATTTAATTATGTTTAGAATGAGTTATGACATTTTTACTGAGAGCAGTTCTGTAATAGTCCTAGGGTTTACATAAGAACAGTCTTGTTTTTGCCCTAGTTTGTACAAAGAAACCCTAGCCCATTTTTAGATATGTGTAGTAAGAGATAAAAGTGTATTCCAAAAAAGTAAGTACATTTTAAATATTAGGTCTATAATAAAAGTTATGACCAAAAAGGTCTGAATTGTTGCCCCCATGTTTTAGGTTTTAAGAGCAAGTTGCCAAAAATGAACAAGAATGCACATTTGCATCATTTGTATTGAAACCCTATTTGGGATATTGTCAAGTTAGTCTAATTTGAGTCCTTTTCTCTACATCAAATTGGTATCAGAGCCCAAAGATCTGGGCAAGGAAGTTTTGGGACTTTGTGTATTGTCTTTTTTTACAAGTTGAAGGAAGAACCTGGATACCAAAAGACTAGGCCAAGGGAAAAGAAAGGGGCCTAAGGTGAGGTATCACAAAGACAACAAGAATCATTGAGAAGAAGCAAGGTGAAAGAGACTTGCTTGCAAGAGGAGAATAGAAGTGTTGAGGAGAATAGTCCATGGAGACTTGTAGAATAAGGAGTTACCAAGCAAGAAACAAGTGATGAGAAGAGATAGCAAGATGCAGTAGCAAACTCAAAAGGGGAAGATGAAAGAAAATAGGATAAGCCTAGTTGTAGAGTTTGATAGGACAATGGGAGAGTTTGAAAAATGTATTGAGCTTGTATTGCAATAGTGTCTTGAGAAAGCATCTCAAGAAAATGTTTGGCATTGGCCAATGAGAAAGAAGGTGAAGAGGCCCATACAAATGATTATTCAGAAAAGAAGAAGGCAACAGATGGTTAAATTGGTTTCAGACCCCCATATAAACCGTATAGGTCATACAAAATGAAAGAACAAGCCTACAACATTGGAATACATAGAAAAATAGGATTTTTATTCATCAAACTTCAAAATACAATGTCTCTCCTCCCCCATTCGAGTTTTTTTGAAGGTGTTTTATACATTCCCAATCAAAAACCAATTGTATAGTAACGGTTTCTTGATTTGCATGTAACTATTTCTTGATTTTTGATTTGTAATTGTGCCTTTTTGAGCAACATGACCACTTTTATAATTTTTTTACACTTTTTGACCAAAGACCCTATTAACACTCCAAAAATGGATCAACATGATCCCACATGGTCATAAATGACCTTATTAGATAAAAACACATCAAAATGACCTTAAAACATACTTCAAGGTGATGCTCCTGCAAAGAGAAGAGAAGATGAAAGCAAAGAGTGGAAGATAAAAGAAGATGCAGTAGTACCATGTCTTTTTGATGAGGCAGAATGAGAAATTGTAGTGATGTTTGGTCCTTTAGAGGATATGGAATGTGTAGGATAGCGATGGGAAAAGGAGTAAACTCTTGAACTAGTTGATACCTTGAATATTACAACATGTATGGTGAAAAAGAGTGAAAAAAAAGAAGATATGGTAGCATATGAATGTCTTTTTGAAGACATGAATGAAGAGGTTAAGTGTGGAGTTGTAGCAGCGATAACACATCCTTGGGAGGATGAAGAAAAATAATTTGCAGTGAGTGCAGACATAGAGATGACAAAGATTGATGAGCCTCAGTATGATGAACGAGTGGATAAAGAAGATAATGATCTCCTATGGAAAGAGGAGATGGAGAAAATAAACAACTTGCTTGAATGAGGCTTGATAAAAGACCATGAAGATATGGATATGGCAGCGATAAATGATGACAAAGAAATTGGGACAACAAAGACAAATGAGGTAAATAATGCATATTTTGATTCTAATTTGTTTGAAATGAATGATGAAATGAAAGAGATTAAACAAGTTGAAGGTGGACACATGGAAAGTTTTAATTTCCATGAGAATTTGTATGAGAAAGCTGTAGATTTAATTATTGGTGATGAGTATGATTTGTTGTATAAAGAAATTGAATAGTGTGGAAAGTTGTTCAAGCATGCACACTTGACAGAAGGTGAAGAAATGGATAGCAATAATGAGGCATATGAAAGAGACATAGAATTTTGGAGTCTTGCAGTTGAGAAGAAGATCATTAGGAGGAGGTCCAAAAAGCAAGCACAATATAAATCTGTGAAGATCAAGAACCCTGGAGCAGATCAAGACAAGCATGGAGAATAGCTAAGCATGTAGCACAATTGGAAGAAACAAAAGAAACACCGATTATCATTTGAGATGGAACTCAAATTTCTTTTTCTTGGGGAGTATGATGCAGGAGCATCACCTTGAAGTATGCTTTAAGGTCATTTTGATGTGTTTTGATCTAATAAGGTCATTTATGACCATGTTGGATCATGTTGATCCATTTTTAGAGTGTTAATAGGGTCTTTGGTTAAAAAGTGTAAAATATTTATAAAAGTGGTCATGTTGCTCAAAAAGGCATAGTTACAAATAAAAAATCAAGAAATAGTTACATGCAAATCAAGAAACTATTACTATATAGTTGGTTTTTGATTGGGAATGTATAAAACACCTTAAAAAAACTCAAATGGGGGAGGAGAGACATTATATTTTGAAATTTGATGAATTAAAACCCTATTTTTCTATGTATTCCAACGTTGCAGACCTATTCTTTCATTTTGTATGCCCTGTATGGACTATATGGGGGTCTAAAACTGATTGGAATGTGTGGGCATGTGAATCTACTTCATTTTTCTTTTTGTTGCACCAATTTTCATTAAGTTATCAGAAAGTTATGATCATTTTACTAAGGGCAGGTTTGAGAGTTTATTTTTCTGAAAGTTGCAATCTAAAAACACACATGGTACGACCTCATATTGAGGAATATAATAGAAGGATGGAAAGATATTTGTTTCTAGTTTACAATGCTTTAGGTTGCATGTGATTTCATTATGTTTTGAGTGAGTTATAGCATTTTTACTGAGAGCAGTCTTGTAACAGTCCTAGGGTTTGCACAGGAACAGTCTTGTTTTTGCCCTAGTCCGTACAAAGAAACCCTAGCTCATTTTCAGCTATGTGTAGTAAGAGCCAAAATGGTATTCCAAACAGGTCTCACATTTTTAATATTAGGTCTATAATGAAAGTTATGACAAAAAAGGTCTAAATTGCTGCCCCCATGTTTTATGCTTTAAGAGCAAGTTGCCAAAAATGAACAAGAATTCACATTTGCATCATTTGTATTGAAACCCTCTTTCGTAAATTGTCAATTTAGTCTTGTTTGAGTCATTTTATCTGCATCAAAGGTTTCAAGTGAAAATTTCTCGCCTGAAACCTTCAATGTAAATAAACATATTTTTAAAAATTCAATTCAACTTTTATATGTTTTTAAACTTTGGGTGAAAATGTTTCACCCAGAACTATTCATGCCACACAATGCCACATAAGTGCTACGTGGTTCTAGGTAGAACCCTTCCAGTGAAACCCTTTCTATAGAAACTATTTAATTGGTTGAAAGTGGGACACAACTCTTAACTTTCACCCCACTAGGATTGCAATTAAATATCACATTATCCTAACATTCTCCCACTTGATATTATATGTTGTAATGAAAAAATAGGAACCATAAATAAATCGAGTGTCAACCTTTTGTAACATGAACTTACCATTCACCACCTTCTCATGAACAAAGTGAGACTACACATCAACATGTTTGGTACAAGCATGGTACATGGGATTCTCAGACAAAAAAATAACACTTTGACTGTGACATCCAATCAGAACCACCTTACAATCAAAACCAACTCCTTAACACAATCTCTATAGCCATATCACTTCTTTATATGCATGTGTAGCAGCCATATACCTCTTATTCATCCAACTAATAGCACCACCAAATAGAGAAAACACATAGTAACTAGTGGACCTTTAACTACCCAAGTCACCTGCCTAATTGACATCAACAAAGCCTTGTATGTACAATAACTTGACCATATCATTAGAACTATGATAGCATAAGCAATAATTAGAAATAAATTTCAAATATCTAAATACCCTCTTAACAGAGTCCAATGCTCTCTATCAGGGTTAGAAATGAACTTGATAAGAACTCCCACTACTTGGGCAATATCTAGTCTAGTATAAACCATTACATACATCAAGCTACCAATAGCACTAGCATAAGGAACATTATACATATCCTCTACATCATCATATAACTTAGGACACATATCTATTGAAAGCCTAGTGCATACAAGTAAAGGAATACTCACTAGTTTGTAATTGTGCATAGTAAACCACCACAAAATGGTGTCAGCATACTTACTTTGACTAAGCCAAATCTTTATGTGAACTTGGTCATTGTTCATTTTTATTCCTAAAATGATCTTTGTTGCCCCTATATCATTCATGTCAAATGATCTAGTAAGCTAAGTTTTAAGCTCCCTAATCATTGCTTGTTGTTACCATTGGTAAACAACATGCCATCCACATAGATGACAACAATTAAAATCTGATCATTAATATACTTAATCTAAACATAGTGATCCTCTTCACTTCTAACAAAACCCAACTTCAAAGTAAATACATAAAAAAAAATTTATACTGCATCTAAGATGATTGTTTCAAAAGATACAAAGACCATTTTAACTTGTAAACCAAATTTACGGTTTATGGTTTATGGTTGTAGGGTTAGGGATTAGGCTTTATGATTTATGATTTATGGTTTATGGTTTAGGGTTTAACTATTAAACTATAAACTCCAACCCTAATCCCTCAACCCTAAACCTTAAACCTAAATATATGAACCCTAATCCCTAAAACCTAATTTTCAACCCTAAAACATTCAAAAAACATGAAAAGCCTAAGAAAAATGCACTAAAAATGAGTATCTACACCAATAAATCCTAGCTTATAGTCATGGAGGGAGGATACAAAGTTTGGGGAGCATGGTGGTCTCTATAGGTAGATATACATTCATCTCTACAAGCTTCTGCTCTCTTCATTGTCATAAATAGTGAAAATATGCATGCAAGTGTGGGCAAATACTTTTTTAGAAGGGATACCCATTATTAAATGGATATGCATTTGTTTTCTATTCCTACACAAAATGTATATCCATTATGAATGGACTTGCATTTATAAAGGGTACCCTCTTAGGTTCATATCTCTAATCTATAATGGATGTTCATTTATGAAAAGAGGGTATATAAGTTTAAGTTAATGGGTATTTGTTCTATGTGTGATAACTTTTGGCCCCACATTTTTCCCCACGATGTTGATCCAACTTCTTGCATATACCCATATTTCCCTTTCCAAGGATGGATGATCTCATGGATTATTTGAGTGGAGAAAAGTACTTTATTAAGATAGATTGAAAGGGTGGATATCATCATATTAGAATCACAAAAGGTGATGAGTGGAGAACTACACTCAATACTAAAGAAGGTTTGATTGAGTGGTTGGTTATGCATTTTGGATTTACTAATACCCCTAGTATTTTTATGAGGCTAATGAATGAGGTATTGAAACCATATCTTGGTAAATTTCTTATTGTGTATCTAGATGACATTCTAATATTTAGTAAGAGTAAAGAGGAACACTTGGGGCATATCAGGTTAGTATTGCAAAGGTTAAGGGAAGGAAAATTGTTAATGAATGTAAATAAACATAGTTTCATGAAGGAAGAGTTAATAGACCTTGTTTTTTTATTTTTGTTGATGGATTGAAGATGGATTTTGAGAAAGTTAAAGTTATTCTTGAATGGCCTACACCAATAAGTATTTTTGAAGTGAGATCATTTTATGGATTAGTTAGTTTTTATATAAAGTTTATTATAAATTTTAGTGGGATATGTGTACCAATTACTAAAACCATGATAGGAGATAAAAAAATAATTCAAGTGGAATCTTGCAGTTGATAGAGGTTTTGAGTTGTTGAAGAAGTGAGAAAACAACACGTGTTACCCTTACTGGATCTTGATAAGTTATTTCAAGTTGATTGTGATGCAAGTGGGATTGTAATTGGAGATATTTTAAGTCAAGAAGGAAGACCTAGTGCTTATTTTAGTGAGAAATTGAATGCTTTAAAAATAAAATATTCAATTTATGATCAAGAATTCTATGCAATTGTAAAAGCATAAAAGAAATGGAGACATTATTTGTTGTCAGAAAATTTGTTTAATACATTTGATCATAAAGTACTACAATATCTAAATAGTCAAGGTAAGTTGAATCAAAGGCATGTTAAATGGGTTGAATTTTTACAAACTTATTCATTTGTGTTGAAACATAGAAGTGGGAAATCCAATAGAGTAGTCAATGTAGAGAATAGAAGGCATAATTTGTTGATGAAAAGGATAATTTAGGTTGTTGGCTTTCATGAATTAAAGAATTTGTATGAGATTGATGTTGATTTTGTTGAGGCATGGAAGGGGTGTAAGACAATGGTAAGTGGAGATAGAACTAAATGGTTGGATCAGTTCATTCAATAATACTTATTGTTCAAAGGAAATCAATTATGAATTCCTAAGAGTTAAATGAACTTAGATAATTTAATCAAAGAAAAGCATGGTGGTAGATTAGTAGGTCATTATGGGTTAGATAAGACATTTTCTTTGGTAAGTGAACATTATTTTTTGTTGTAGATGTATAAAGATGTAAAAAGGTATGTGCAAAAATATAGAATTTATCGAGTTGCAAAGGGAAACTTAATTAAAATGTTGGATTGTATGATCTATTACCAATTCCAAATAAACCTTGGGAAGATATTAGCATGGATTTTGTATTAGGATTACCAAGAACACGCAGAGGTCACGATTCTATGTTTATAGTTGTTGATAAATTTTATAAGATGGCACATTCTATTGCTTGCAAGAAAACTAATGATGTGGTACACATAGCTGATTTATTTTTCAAAGAAATTTTTAGATTGCATTGATTACCTTAGAGTGTTGTATCATATAGGGATGTGAAATTCATTGGTCATTTCTAGAGGATATTGTGGAAGAAATTAGGTACTAACTAGTTTGAAGTTCAATTCAACACATCATCTACAAATAGATGAACAAATAGAAGTTGTGAATAGGAGTTTGGGAAGTTCTTGTTAAAATGTTTATTAGGTCAAAAAATAGGAAATTGGGATTTAATCTTACTATAAGATGAGTTTTCATACAATAATTTAGTGAATAGAATTATAGGTAAAACACTATTTAAAATTGTAAGTGGATAAATTCAAAGAGTGTTTAGAGTTGATAGATTTTACTAAAAATGATAGGAAAAGTGCTCTAGTTGAAGATTATACAAAGTATATGAAGAATTTACATCAAGAAGTAAGAATTTAGTTGGAGAAGATGAACCATAAGTACAAGGAGCATGGAGATCAAAAGATGAGACATAAGGAGTATCAAATAGGAGATGAAGTGATGGTTTGTCTAAGAAAGGAAAGATTTTCATAATAAGCTACAAATGAAGCAATTTATTCCATGCAAAATGTTAAAAAATTGATTCAAGAAACACATATGAGGTGGAATTACTAGAAGGCCTTGATATACCACTAGCATTTAACATTATTGATTGTATGAATACGATTAAGGAGAATAAGAAGTTAACTAAACAATGATAGATTTGGGTAAAGGTACTATTGACTTATTTTAGTCTTTCTGACTCAAATAGTCTTGGTTTGCTCCTAGAGGTATGTAATGGTCATTTTATAACTTTTCTTGAGCATTAGCCATGGTTCTAATTCTTTAAAGATCTTTAAAGAGGTTTTGTAATGCATAAAGGGTTAAAAATGTGTTATTTTTATTTGTCAAAAGATACATTAGAGTCAAAAAGTTTTCAAAGAAACCTTAAAATCTCCAAAAATAATCTACATTCATTGGAGGGAGTGTCTTTTTGAAAAGAGGTCAAAGTTTTAAGAGAGTCTTAGGTTTAGGTTTAAGTCTTTTGGGTTTTTGTCAAAGTTTTTAGGGTTTTCTGCTAACTAGTATGTTCTATATCATCAAGGAGGCATATCAAATGCTCTTCAAGCCCTAAAAATCCATGAGGTTGAAGTAATGATCATGAAAAATGAAGAGGTTTCCTCTTCAAATCCATCACTTTGATGAAATACATATTTATGTATTTCATGGTATCCTAAGGTTTTCTCACAATACATGTTGTATACGAGGTTTTCAAATGAACTATGGATGAATATCTTCAAGATGATATAGTACCACTACCATAGTAAACATGCATGGAGCAGCAAGATATACAATATGTAGAACCACTAGTTTTGTAGATCATTTTCAAGGTTTATGGAAGTTTTTGAAGATTTACAAAGTAAGATCAAAGGAAAAACTAGCTAATGGAGCCTATACAACACTAAGAAGCATGAGAATGTCTCAAAAGAACCTAGATATGTGTGTTAAAGATTTGGAAAATATTTAGTAAGAAGAGAAAAAGATCAAGACAGTCATTGTCTCCTACAGGACATTCATTGTACTCTGTAGAGGATAAAGAGCCTATGATTTGTCTCCAAGAATGAATATACCAAGGGAAGCTTCATAGAGCCATGTTGGAAGACTAAGGATCAGTTTGGATCACCATTATATAGCTATGGAGGTTGTATTCTATAGAGAACACTCATCAAAGGGTTTGTATATCTTAAAAAAATCAAAAATGTCATTAGAGGGACCATGAAGGTAATAAAGAGAAACTTTATGAGTTTTATGTTTGTGCCTCGGATACTTACATATATATATATGGAATGGTGAATATCAATCCAAAGTATGTCTTCCATATTTTGTTAGAGGTTTGTAATAGGGTAAGACAACATTGTCAGTTGTTAGGAAGGGTCTCTTCAAAGCGTAGAGTGTACATTGGATGCTCACATCCATAGAAAGAAGGAAATGCTCTGCTAAAGAAGGAAACCACATTGATATTTTGTGAATAATAGCAAGGTTTTATTAAACCTTATCATAGAGGTCTTAAATATCAAAAGGACCTTGTCATATTGTTTTGGAGTCATGATAAAGGGTAAGGAGCCACTATCAAACCCTTTAGATCCCTACAAACCCTCATATAATCATGCACATGCATTCTAAACCTGTAAAATAGTAATAAAGATCTACATAGGTATTGAAGGTCCCTATTAAGCTCTTAAAGGTATGTCAAATCCTTGTATGGTCCATATACTTCGTTGAAGGTCTGTATACCCTTGGGATGACCCAAATCAACATGTACAGGGTGGGAGAATCTTATATAGATCTATGAAGAAAGAAGGATAGACACTCATCAAGATAAATTTACTCATTCATACCATGAAGAGTTGAATGATTTGTATAAACCTTGAGCTCTGTCAATGGGTTAAAGGATTTGCATAGTCTAAGAGAATTGGTCAAGCTTTGAAAGCATATGTAGAGTTGGGTAGATCCAAATGATAATGTCAAGTGTTTTTAAAATTTGTTAGGCATAGAGGATCTATCAAACTTTGTTTGAGTTCTTCCATAACCATGTAAACCCACGAGGTCCCATAAAACCTTTAAAATCCCATGAAATAGTTTAAAGGCTTGTGTGTGAGTCATGAAGGTATTGTGAAACCTTAAAAAGCATTAAGGAAGCCTGACAATCTTGGACATGTTTGAGACAATGGGGAAAAAAGATCTACAAATGGACAGAGGTGATGACATGGTTCTTAGGGTCTACCAAATCTTGATAGGATGTAGAATCATATGACTGTGCAAGGTTCTAAATCAAGCATGATAGCATGATGAAAGGCATGGAGTAGAGTTTTCCAAACTATAAATCATTTTGAGGTCTATCAAATGTCTATGAAAACCTATTAGTTCATCTAAACCCTATCCAGAGGCATATGAACTCTATCAAGAGAATAAAGTCTCTGCCAAAAAAGATAAAGATTGTCAAGCCATATGAACATAAAGGCAGAGTATTACAAGTTTGTAAAGGTGATCTAAGGCTTATAAAACATAGAGATACTTTGTATAACTTATAAGTGTTTGGTAGACCTAGACAAGACCATCTAGTAGTTTGGAGGTCTTCCCAACATATAGAAGCCCTATTTTGCATACCTTGTCCAATGTTGGAGATTTTGTTTAACAATAAGAAGACTCTATATCGCCTATCATATGACCTAAAGGAACATGAAAAAAGAACCAAAGAGCTTCTAGGTTTGAGGAGTATGTGTAGGAAACATGAAAGCTCATTGATGATAGTGTGATTGAGGATAGTAGGACTGAGAAAACCTTTCAAGTGTGATGGGATGTAGTAGATGTGTTTGCAAAGGAACCAAGAAACACCCAAAATTATGATCAGAGAACCTGTGGAGATGATGAAGAAGTTGGTCACATGGACTAAGACCTAGTGTTGACTTGGGAGCCTGGGTAGGTTAAGTAAGGTTTCTTCATTCTTTTTAAAGTGTGACTAGTCATTTTGGAGACCTGTTCAGACTTTTAAAGCATGGAAGAACCCTCTGCAAGAGTTCTCAATGTGGGATAAGTTGTTTGAAATCCATAAAGTGATAATCCAATATGTAATTTGGAGCTTTAATGAACGAAGATTCTTCTCCCATGCCCTCAAGGAGTCAAGGTAGTACTAAGATCATATGAAACATGTCCTATGTCCATGCAAGGAGAAATTAGAGAGGAATAATGACCATTAGGGCACTTGTAATAGTTTTTGACCATCATGCACTTATCCAGGGAAGTGGAAGCAGTTATTTGAGTTTTCTTAGGAGTGATTCTGGGTTTTTCAAGTTGTTGAAGTCAACCAACCTATTTTCATGCCCTCAAAGGAATATTTAAGAAGAAAAAGTAGGAGAACATTTCCCCTGCACCCAAAGAGGTTTGATTTAGCATTGATGAGAAGTTAGCTTTTATTCTCCACTAAAAGACTTCTTATATTCTCTTTAGGAGGTTTTCTACTTTGACATATATGCATTGTAAGAAGATAAGTGAAAATATCTATATATATTTTTGTAATAGACCTATACTAAACTTTGTATCAGATATGTTTTGCCTTCATGATCAATACAATAGTTGATTTTCTACCTTTGTCATATGCTTTGCACTATGTATTGTTGGAAGACTAGAAGTGCATCTTTTAATCATTCAATTCCTTGTGGTTTCATCTCTCTTTCTTCACCTCTACAAGATTTTCTATGAGTTTTACAGTATGCAGATAAGTTGTTTTGAGATCATCTTGTGCATAGAGAACATGCCCAAACATCTATTTTAGCCTTTATCAATCAATAAAGAAACTGTATTATTTCCTTTTCATAAACTATCATATTGTTTCTCTGGAAGAAATCTGAGTTTACTTTTATGGACAACAGTCCCTCTTACAGATTTAGCTTCTTCCCCCAACCTTTGTGAGAGTGTTTTTGAATTTGTGCAAGTACATAACAGGTTCTTGAGATTATCCTTGTGTTAGATAAATAGGTCCAAAAATCTATAACTATTGGTGCATCACCATCTTATTTATTTTTAGTATTTCTTCTATTCCTTTCCATCAACAAAAGTTAGATTAGGATTAGGCCTAGTTTTCATTATGTTGAGTTGGATCAACATTTGTATCTTAGGCTTAGGCAGGAATCAACCTTCTTTGGAGGTCTAATCTCAAGTAGCAAGGTCCTACACCTAGAGATCATTCCCATTATGTCATTGGATTGTTGAACCAGGTTCAACAAGGGTGCAAATCCAAGTGATAACAGGTACTTAAGCATGAAACAAAATAAATTGAAAAGATATTTGATAGTAGGATAGGAATAAGGACAAGAAATAGAAAATATGAAGAATATTTGGTTAAGTGGAAGGATAAACTAGTTAAAGGCTCTACATGGATGTCCAAAGCTAAGGTTGACTAGTTTGATCTTCCTTTAGATCAAAGCCTTAAATGGAAGTGAGAAGCTCAATTTTCAATTACCTGGGATGTTCGATGTAGGAGCATCTAGGGTGTAAGAGCACTCTTGAATCAATGAAATATATTTCCCTTTAATGTTTGTTTATTTTGTAGCTATTTTCTAGAATTCCTAGATTTTTTGCAATAATGTACATCAAGTTTGCGGCATGAAAACTTAGGTTTGTTAAATCAAAAGCTTCATATCTATTATATGAGGCCCAATAATTAGTTATCAAGCTATGTCACAGTGAAATTCAAAGATCTTTGATTGCAGTTGGTAACATAAGTCCAATAGGGAATCCCACATGTCCCAGTCTAATTTCATGTTATTTAATCACTACATTCATGTTTTCTATCTAAAGGAGCCTAACTATCTACCAATACTGGGTTGTTTATGGTATAACAATAACTTTTTGGAACAATGTGCCAAGCATTTAAAACTTGTACCAAGCCCTAATGTTACCTACTTCACTATGTGACCTAAGAGGGGTCATATATGGGACCACATTGAATTTGGAGACTCCTAGCTTGAGGTACATTCAAAATAGTGATTATACATGTTATCTAGGGTGATGCACCAAATTCCAATGTCAAATAATGATTAAATCATTTAATTTTGGGTCCATTAATCCTTATCACACTCACCTAGGATGGTGTATCACATTTTCCAATTGACACACATCATCTCTACATCTTCAATATAAAGAGAAGTTTGATATAATTTGAGGAGGGGGGCAACTAGTTAGTGAATAGATAAGGAAAAGAAAAATAGGTAGTTAAAACTATGTGAGCAGGAAAAATTAGGTTAACAAGATCAAGCATTGCAATCAAAACCCAATCCTACCACCTTCAAGAAATCTATCTAAATGACAAAAAATGAAAGCAAATCAAAGAACAATGTCACCTAGATTGTATGGATTCCTTGGTTGAATGTGGATTGCTTCTCAAAACTGAACAACCATAGTTGTCAAAGATGCCATGATGATAGATGATATGCTCAAAGTGCTTAATGGATGCTCAATGGATACGATATGCATAAGATGATAATCTAGATGCTAAAGAGATTGTGTTATGATATTAGAATGGGATGAGAGGGTGTATATATAGGTCTCAACTAAGATTGATCAACGATGGAGAAAAAGTAGCTATATGAACGGTTGAGATAATTCAAGAGGCATGGATGAATGTGTACAAGACATGTGTCCATAGGAAAAGCTTTTATTAAATTATTTAGTTGGCTTTGTTGGTGAAGATAAGATTGATAGGATGCTTTTCTATTTTAAGAGTTGGATGACAAGAATAATTGATTTTTAAACCAATTAAATCATTTTTGTATTTAATTTTTGACAAACCATGGACAACGCCAACTTGTACACATAGAAGAAAGTGATAAAAGAGAAAAATGACAAGATATGATGGAGGAAAAGGCTAAATTTAAAAAATTGGTAGAATAAATATAAATTAAATAAATAAATCTATTTAATTTATATGCATGATGAGAAGATAAATAAATAAAATATTAATTTTATTTATTTAGAAGGATCAAATTAAATAAATTTAGAAAATTTATTTAATTTTAGAAGAATAATGGGATAATTAAATAATTAAAGATTATTTAATTATAGATAGAAAATAGAAGAATGCAGATAATGAAAATAGATGAAATTAATTAATTAAATATAATTTATTTAATTAATGATAGAAGTGGATGATTTAGAAGAAAATAGATAATTGATACAAGTGTGCTAGACAAAATTGACATATGCAATAGTGAATAATGCGACAAATTGATAAATGATACGAAGGGTCAATTTTGGGTGTCTACATTTTACCCCTTTGAGACAATGTACTTTAGGACGTTGTTTCAAAGATGATATGACTGATACGTAAAGTAAACAAGCTATGCCCCAGTGAAACTGGTGGATGATGTCCCCTCGAGAGGAAAACCAGGCTACTAGGAAAAGATTGGGTTGACTCGCGATTAGATGACAAAACAAGGATAGACTAGATTGACACAAAGAATGTGGGGATTGGGTGGGATAAACTAGGACTGGAAAAGAAGAATTAGAGTTTGGCTTAGAAGAAATTAGGGTTTTGGCTCTATAAATAGAAGTCCAAGGGTCCATTTCTATTCATTTGCATCATTTGTGTTTAGAATTCTAGAGCTCTTGTGATTTTATAGTGCTTCAAAGCTTTTTAGAGCATCAGGATGGTGATTCCACACGTAGATCATTGAGCAGAGTGGGTGAGGACATATGAGCGACCAGTAGGAGCTCCCACACTAGTATGTAGCTAAAACTTGCTCTGTAGGGGTCATTAATAGGTCAATAGGTGTCATAAATGTAAGTGTTTGACCAAAGGCATAGCATATTAGGATAGGCGCATATGGTCAATACAAGGTTGGTTTTGGCAGTTTAAAATGCGTATGGGCACGGTTTTGTCGCAGTTGGCTTTAGGAGTCACATATGGTAATTTTGCTATGTGTTTAGGGTTGCTGAGTGCATATGGCTTAGAAAGTCGCATATGATTAGCAGAAATGCGTATTTGGTCTTTTGTGTTACATATGAGCAATAGGTAGTCGCCTATGGTTTTTGAAATCGCCTATGGCTAACATATAGTCACTTATGGTAAATAAGGTTGCTTTTGGCTATACATAGGCAAAACTTAGGGTTTAGAAAAGTAAGCTCAAATTCATAAGTAACACTCAATCTGATTGATGATTGTAGGTTGTATTACTAGCGTTGTTGTCGAGGGAGATACACCTGGAGGATCTGGCCTTGTCAGCGGATTTAGATGCAGAGGTGAACCTATTTTTAGAGGTCATTGGTCTATGGTATGTAGCATGGATCACACCTGTACGAGCACATACCGCATTGATGACAACATTAGTAGAGCGTTGGTATAGTGAGCACAGTTCATTCTTGCTACCAATTGGAGAGGCCACCATCACACTAGAGGATGTGTGGTGTATACTGAGGATACCTATTCATGGTGAACGAGTGGATTATGATCTAGAGTGGGGCCCTGATGCATTTAGGATATTATTCATGACTCCTAATATAAGGGTGGAGGATCATGAGATTGGGATGTGGAGGATGAGGAAGCTTTGTACCTGATTACAGAGGTTAGTGGTGGTGGTGATTCGATTCTTAGTGCCTGCTAGACGAGCTCATGGATTTCTAGTAGGATGGGGTACAGTCATGGAGGGTTTGTTCACATATGGTATCAGATATGTGTGGGGTCCTTGTGTATTGGGACAACTTTATCATTATCTGCATGACTACATGTTTGGCTTAAGTATGTCTGCTAGATTACAATTCTGCATGTGTCAGCTTATGAGCATATTGTAGTGACTAGGCCAATGGCGACACGATAGAGGGAGGTAGGAGATCCATTTGTGCATATATATTGCGGAGCTATGACCTATAGACAACTCAATGCACCTGTGTATTGGAGGAGGACATTGGATGAGCTTGACACTTTCATTTGGAGACCCTAGTGCGATTGTGAGAGCTGGGAGGATGATGCAGAGCAACCGGTGTATGCTTGCCAGCCTAGGTATTGTTTTGGTAGAGGGATCTACATTATAGAGCGCTATCTTCCTGAGAGAGTTCTTTGACAGTTTGGTTTGCCCCAGCTTGAGCTAGTAGGAGATGTTATTTTTTGGAGGACATGGCGAGAGATCCCTGCTTGGGGTCTAGAGATTGTGGTAGAGACGGCCTTGGCAGAGGTACATGGATTACAGCTAGTGGCTTGGGACTGGATCCTTGGGCCAACAGATGTAGGCACTACACCAGAGTATGAATCATACTAGATACTGCACCAACTGACTAGGTTGACTATAGCTGGAGAGGTGGGAGAGGTAGAAGTACATAGACTAGGTCCTATGAGGGCGAGGAGGTAGAGACGACCCCCTCAGGTTTAGGTATTAGTACAATAGGGACAAGGTTAGGTTCAGGGACATGTTCAAGCTCAAAGATAGGCTCAAGCTCCCTAGTAGTAGTAGCTTGTGATTAGAGGTGGACGGGGAGGAGGACAGTAGGCAGAGATAGAGGAGACTCATATGTGGCGGTAACTGTAGAACGAGATGGGTAGGAGGATTCATCTGGAGGTGAGGTTTAGACAGATGAGATAGGACAGGGATAGAGCCATAGTCATGATGAGACAGGCTCGAGCCCAGGTGTAGGCATTGCATGCATAGCCAACATAGGCACATGTTGCACTAGATGATGTAGTAGTGGCTTGACTGACTGCAGAGAGAGATGCAACAACACAGAGGTTGCAGAGTGTTACTACTAAGTGAGATGCAGCTAGAGTGGCCTTGGGCACAGACCAGATAGGGGTCTTTTTGGTGAGAGAGCTCACTCGTGTAAAGGGTGAGCTAGGGACAACACAAGTTGAGGTTGAGTATTATAGGGGTCTATACTATGGTGCAGTTTCTGTGGACTAGCGATAGTCGAGCTTCAGGAGTAGATATGGGGCATCAGCCTCAAGGAGGATTGGGAGGTCAGCGAGATCTAGCCCATCAGTTATGGGACTGATGAGAGCCATTTATGTTCCATTTTATGCCACATTATAGCCTATTTCATACACCCTCATAGCCATTTCCACATTCCATTTCCGTTCCATTTTCATATTAGTTTATCATTTACGTTACATATGATTAAATATTAATAAGCGATATTTAATATAGTTTTGAGATAAATATATGGACATTAATTATTAATTGTCTTTACTAATATACATTGTTATTTAAAGCCTTGAAAAATATAGCTTGCAACATGCAGTCTTCCTATCACATTCCATACAGACCTTCCTGTCACTTTCTGGTCAAGAAATGTTGTGTATTACTTTGGGACCAGCAAGTTATTCCTATAATCATTTCAACAGATGATGCCAACTTCCTAGGTGGCAATGGTTAAAACTTCTCATAGTGATTGTGCACTATTTTATCCAATGGCAACCTTCCTTTGGTTCTTCCTTCATGACTTGTCCTGCATACATTCTTCAGCCACGTTGATCTATTTCATGATAAAATATATGTCAGTCAATATTTCCACGTCATTGTATCCTATGATATTTGGAAAATGGAAACTCGTGGAGGATGCACTAATAGCTGTATGGAGGATGCACTGCTAGTTGTTTGAAGAAACTCGTAGATCTTTCTATTTGCTATTGTAGAATTAAGCCACCTCAGCACTGTCATCAGATTTAACGGGAGATGTATTTGTTATTGGAAGAAATTGAAATGTGTTATTGTTTGTAATACGTGGCCAAAAAGTAAGGTCTTACGTAGACCATTGGATGCATACATTAAAAACTATCTATTTTTGTGTGTAAGGAACTATTTTGTTAACAGATGTTATAATCTTGAGCAACATATATACTATGTAATATTGGCTTGAGGACAGATTGGTGTGAGTAGATTATTGTAAACAAGCTTTTGTATCAACAATATTATTTTCTGATAAATAAAATCATCATTTGTATGAACAACACTGCGTAGAAGAGATTTTGTTTAAGCACTGGACGTACTGAGGAGGTAGGATCCACTTCTCGGGATGTCTGGTGATTTCTATTAGATTAGATGTGTGTTTATTTATGTTCTTTATTAAATGTTGTTTCTATTTTATTTGTAGGCATAGTTTGTTGTTCATTTCTTGTGAGATTATTTTCTAGATCAAATGTTCATGCTTTATATTGCTTTATGATTTCTAGATTAGTTTTCTTTGGAAGCTGTGAGTTTAATTTTTGTTGTTGTTGTTGTTGCTAGGAAGTGACAGTTCCTGTTGCCAACATTATCTCGATATGCAATAAGTTTATTTTCTAACTGCATTTCATTTCCACTCAGCTCACTATCTTCATCCCTTCGACAGATAGCCATAATACCTTTCACAAGTCTACGATCCCTGGATTGACATTTTAGGAACAAACTGAGGAAGTTAATACTTTTATAGCAATTTCATCCCAAGTCCTGATCCACAATTTTGTCCATCAGGGACCACCCCTATAGCCAGGTGGAGGAGGAGATTAGGGAGAGGCTTCATCAGGGAGTGTCACCCACCCGAGACACTAGGGATAGCTTGGTTGTTGTACATTGTATCATTTTTGAATCATGTATATTTTCGAGGCCTGCGAGACAATGTATATATTTTGATGGCTCTGTGATAGCCACTTTGTAGATATTGATTCATTTTGTACATGATGAGACATTTATGTATTGACTCAGATGCATATATTTATATATGTGATGGATTTTGATGGCAATATATTATATCATGATTATGGATGCACATGTATGATGGTGATATTTATGGTTTTATGTTTTCATGATTATGACATGTATATGGTAGATACGTAAATGATAAATGGATATGATTATGATAAATGCATGCTAATGAAAAGATATATGCTTATGTTAATGGATAGATGATGACTTTATGCAATTGAAGTGTACAATGATCTATATTATGCAAATATATTGATATGATGTATTTCTAACACACTTGTTTTGCAGGATGAAGATAATGAAGAAAAAGATGATGATGAATAGAATAAAGTAGGTGAAATTTGATTGATCAATCCTTGTGAGAGCTATGAATTTTGTTGCGGGAAAAATAGATGGATGATGGATAATAGATGGAGCTTCTTGGGAACAGTTGCACATGAATTTAGAGATTCAAATCCTTATGTTTGATATAGCATATGGATATTATGCACCAAGGTATAAAGACCAGGGTGATGATGTATCCAATGCATTCAGCATAATACAATCTTGTCTATCCTATGAGGTCAAGATTTTGATCCTACATACACAAGATATGAATATTAGCTGTTTCGAGATGGACTTTGACTCTACAAGCAAATGGTTTGAACTTATTTCCACTAAACATAATGAAACCTTGTTGGTTATATGTATGGGAGATAGTCTTAGCATAGAATAGTCCTAGTACATGAAAGGCTTTTTTAGGTCCTCAGATGTAAAAGATATTGATATGCAAGATGCTAATCCCAACACATACAAGATACCATTAGGCATAGTAGGAGAATAATATCATCCCACAAACACAACATACGAAAGTAAATTACTATGCCCTAGTCCATACTTCATCGCAACATACCAAGATATAACAAATCAAGGTAGTCTAGACTAGGTATTAGAAAGAGACAAAAGATAAATCAAAAGAAAACGATGACACAACCATCATCTTCTCTTGCCAAAAGAGAGTGCTCATGGATAGATTGGATTTAATGCCTTGTTGTGAGGAAACGTATATCCCATTGAAGGCTAAGATGTTGAATTGATATAGCAAATGTTGGCTAAAGGAATGCAAGCAAATGTCTTTGTTTACTTCTGATTTGATGAGTTCTTGAGCTATCAAGAAATGTGTAGTTTGTTTTCTTCTTGACTTAGTCAAATGGAAGATGGAAGATGGAAGTGAAAAATGGAAGAATGAATCATCTATGCTTTCATACTGGACACTGCCTTCGTATTCCAAACTACATAATACCCTGTATCCACAGGATCAAAGCACAGTATGATGATGATGAAAGTGATGATATGTAGTTCTAGATGTTTATTGATGATGTGGGAGATAGATAATTGAAGAATATGAGATGGATGAAGATGATGATTGGTGAAGGTTAGATGAAGGATGAAAGATGGAAGAGGTGTATCGCCTGTTCCTGAGTCTGGACACTTCCTTTGTATCCCAGACTTCCTACATACCCTATATCCATAGGATCAAGGTACTTAATGATAGAGATGATATTTAGTTCTTACCATGTTTAAATGGTGATGATGAAGATAAATGGATTGATCAGATCATCGATTGATGTGATTGGTTGAATGATATGAGGTTTTGATACGATGTTTGATGATGATGCTTTAAATATCCACTCCAAAACTAAGCACAAGCAAGTGCCCCTAGTATGGGAAGAACTTATTATGGGCAGTGATAGATTAGGTGACCCAGCTCTAGACAAATGATAGAAAGGAATGACACTTCAACTCCAACAATTTCCAAACCATGATAGGAGTAAAGGATGGAGGTGAAAAAGGGAGTAGTCGTATTATGGATAAATAGGTTTATTGTGAAATGGGTAGAGTTTATTAGGGGACAGATGGAGTTTATTATGGGATGGATGGTATGGTAAACAAAAAATGAATAGATTGTAGGAGCTAGTTCTACACATACCGTCTATTTTCCAAGTTTTCACTATGGTACTTATCCAAGGTGCTTGTTTACCAGGTTTTCACCAGAGGATGAATTTTTTTTTATTATTATTTATTATTATTGTTATTACTTTTTTTTTGGATGTTCCAAGGATTAAGCATAAAATTTCTTAAGATGAACACTATTGATAGGTTCATCCAAAAGAATGCCTTCAGGTGTTGAGAGAGTATAAGCTCCTAATCGATAGACTATTGTGATCACAAAAGGTCCTAGCCAATTTGATTCAAATTTACCCTTCTTTTCATGATCCTGTTGATTTTGTTGATTCTCTTTCAGGACAAGGTCTCCTACCTAGAACCTTCTTTCCTTGATCTTTAATTATAACTACAATGAAGATGGTTTTGATAGATTTGAAGGTGATTGAGTGCAGTGAGGCATCTTTCGTCTAGTAGCTCTAGATCATTCAATCTAGATATTCTATACTCCTCATCAGAAATGATATGTTGTAACAAAACTCTTAGTGATGGGATCTCAACCTCCATAGGTAAGACATCTTTGGTGCCATACACAAGAGCATAGGGTGTAGCGTTAGTAGGTGTTTTGGTGCTTGTTCGATAGGCCCATAAGGTTGGATTAAGTTGTAGATGCCAATCATGACCAACTTCATTGACTGTCTTCTTAAGAATTTTGATGATAGTTTTGTTAGAAGCCTTGGCATGGCCATTACTTTGGGGATAATAAGGTGTGGAAAACCTATGTTGGATGTGGAATTTATTTCATAAAGCACGGACTTGATTTTTGAAAGAGCATCCATTATTGGTAACTATGGCTTGCGAAACTACATATCGACAAATTATGTAATGGAGGATGAATTTGGATATTTTGTTTCTAGTGATATAGGTCATTGGTATGGCTTCAACCCACTTTGTAAAGTACTCAATGGCAATAATGATGAATTTATGGCCATTGGATGAGGGATGATGAATCTTTCCTATGAGGTCAAGTCCCCACTACGAGAAAGGCCAATGAGTAGTGACAGGTTGTAGCTCATGTGCTGGAGCATGTATCAAATCCCTATGTTGCTGATATTGTAGGCATCTCTTAGTGAATTGTTGTGCATATTGCTCCATGGTTGGCCAGTAATATCCAACTCTCAAGAGTTTCTTAGTAAGGCTAGGGCCGATGGAATGTGAACCACAGACACCTTCGTGTACCTCACGTAAGGCAACTTTAGCTTCTTTCGAGTTAAGACATCTAAGAAGGATACCATCAAGACTCTTAAGATATAGGGTTTCTCCAATGATGGTGTAACGAGAGGCTCGACGGATAAAGGTTTTGCATTGTGTATTGTATAATTAAAATGGAAGGGTACCATTGCAGAGATACTCGTATATATCCTCATACCAAGGAGAATTGGGACCAACAATTTCACATATAAGCTCTAAGTGTGGGACCTCAAAAGCTAGAATAAAAAGTTGTTCGACCACAAACTCACATCTTTGAGCATTAGTGGACATATCTAGAAGAGAACCGATTGTAGCCATAACATCTGTTGCTTTGTTGTTTATCCTAGGAATTTGCTCAAATGTGATTTTGGAAAAGTATTTCTTGAAATCATCTACCATCAACTTGTATGGGAGGAGTTTTTCATCTTTTGTTTGATATTTGTCCAAGATTTGTTTGATGACCAGCTAAGAATATCTAAAAACTTGTAGCTGTTTGATATCCCACTGTACAGCCATGCGTAATCCAATGATCAAGGCTTCATATTTAGTAATGTTATTGGTACAAGGGAAGGCAATCATGTATGATTTAGGTATACAATCACCTTGAGGGGTGATGAACAATGTTCCAGCTCTAGATCCATGTTGTGTATATGAACCATCAAAGTACAGTTGCCAAACTACTAAAGGATATAGATTGAATAACTCTTCATCAGGAAACTCAGGATGTCCTAGGATGAATATCTGTCATTGGTGCTTTTTCTAATTGATTAGCAATCACTTGTCCCTTTATGGCTTTCTGATCAACATATTATATGTCAAATTCACTAAGAATCATGATCCATTTTGCTAATCTTCTTGTGAGTACTGCTTTGAACAGAAGATACTTGAGTGGATCAAATTTAGATATGAGCTTTATTCTTTGGTTCAACATATAGTGTCATAACTTTTGGGAAGCAAACACTATAGCTAAACATGCTTTTTCCATGGAATAGTAATTAAGCTCATAGTTGATAAGAGTTTTGTTGATATAGTAGATGGCCTGTTCTTTCCTTGAGTCATCATGTTGAGCTAAAAGGGCACATAGAGCTGTTGTTGATGAAATGTACAGTACCAATGGTCAATCAGGCATAGGATGTACTAGTATGGGATGTGTAGCTAGATATTTCTTTATTTGATCAAAATATTATTGACACTTATAATCCCATTTAAAAGGTTCTCCCTTCTGGAGCAGGTGTTGAAAAGGATGACATTTGTCTGCTAGTTGTGAAATGAACCTGTAGATAGATTGTAATTTGCCTTGAAGATTGTGAAGCTATTTCAAATTTGATGGTGGAGGCATGTTTACTATAGATTTTACCTTATTTAAATCAACTTCTATGCCTCTTCGAGATACAATGTAACCTAATAGCTTTCCAGAAGTCACCCCGAATACACACTTCTTAGGATTTAATCTCACTTGATACTTTTCTAGTTTGTCAAATATCTGTTCTAGTACTTTTAGATGACCTTCTCTGGTTTTTTATTTTCCCAAGATATCATCAACATAATCTTCTATTATGGTGTGAAAAATATCATGGAAGATAACAGTCATGGCTTGTTGATATGTAGCTCCTGCATTCTTGAGACCAAAAGGCATTACTTGCCAGTAGTAAGTACCCCATAGGCATATGAAAGTTGTTTTATGTTGATCTTTAGGAGCGACTAGAATTTGATTATCACCAGAAAATCTATCCATTAGTGATAACATCTCATGTCTGGTTGTAAGATCAACAATGATATCTATGCTTGGAATTGGAAAATCATCCTTAGGGCAGACTTTGTTGAGATCTCTGAAGTCGGTGCAGCAATGAATGCCCCCATTTGGTTTAGAAATGGGTACTAGTTTTGAAACCTATTCAGGATAATCAATAGGCCTTATGAACTTAGCATCAACCAATTTCTGAATTTCTACTTTGACCAAGAGTGCTATTTGAGGATGCATTTTCCGTAGCTTTTGTTTGATAGGTTTTACATTTGGAAATACTGCTAGATGATGTACCACAAGTGATGGATACAACCCCAATATATCTACATAAGTCCATGCAAAGTTGATTAAGCTTTTCATGAAGAAGGCAGTAAAATCTGTTCTTTCCTGATCTGATAGGGATGTCGCTAGAAATGTGATCTTGGGGTTCTGTGTTGTACCTAGATTGATCTCTTAGATTTTTTCATCAATAAGGGTGACCGTTCTTGATATTTAGTGGTCAAAGGAAGGTCAAATCCTCCATCATCGGGTGCCACAGAGAGGTTTTCACCCTCAGATACGTCCTTTATTTTTACTTTTTCATGGTCAAGAGGCACCTTTTGGTTTTCACCTAGTGACCTTTATTTTTTTATTTTATTTATTTCACTTTTGTGACTAAAGGATTTGACACTTCCACCAAAGTATGCTAACCAAGGTAGGTCCATCATGAAGCCCACTTTGTGATCTCCCAAAGGTATTCCCTTTCTTAAACCTATGAACTCTGCCATGGCTTCATCATTCTGAAATGTATCTAGAATAGGTGCCCCCTATTGGTCCCAATTGACGAGGTTAGGATATACAAGTTGAAGGTCATGTGATTTAGGTTGAGAGATAAAGGGGGTAGATGATATCATAAAGATGGATAGGTCTTGGAATAGTTCAATTATGTGGAAAGAAGAATCATCGATGGCATCCTGACTAGAGGTCTCTTCTGCGAGAAAAGCTTTGGCTACCTCATCGAGAATATACTCAATGTCTGAGGAAGGTGAAACCTCCTTACCGTACCCTAAACCTTGCTTATTAAACTTCTTGGTGAAATGATAGGTTCAACAGGTCCTTGTCTGTACGGTCCTAGACCTCCTTGTCCTTTGTAACCCATGTTCTTGATGATCCAAAATCCATTGTTATAGTGTTCCACTTCTAAAGTGACTTGATCATTTTCATCAAAAAAATCCAAGAGGAGACATTATAAATGGCTTCATCTTCTAGCATTCTTGATTTGATGAACACAGTTGGAAGAATAGTGATAGTAGCTTCAGAGGGGGTAGCTTTGGATACTGATGGTTGACCATAGGATTTAGGTGATAAGGGCAAAGCTCCTATATAGAAAGATTCTTATAGACTATATTCATCAAGTCCTTTCTCTTTGTATTGAACATCAATATTGGGGATGGATTTACTAGATGAAGGCTTATTCAAATCAGATGAATCAACATAGGATGTAGACGGATGGGCTTCAGTGTTGATAGGTATGCGGTTAGGATTTTAATATTTGGTTTGGAAGGCTCGGCAAAACTCAAATGGATTAGGATCGATAGGGATCATGATTTCAAAACCATTATAAGGACATTTCATACATTGATGATATGTGGATGGAACTGCTTTCATGGCATGTATCCAAGGACGACCAAGGATAGTGTTGTAAGGTAATTCAATGTCTAGGACTTGACAACAGGTATCAGTAGTGATAGGACTGACTCTGATAGGTAGATAAATAATTCCTTTAGATTCTCTCTCTACATCATCATATGCTTTGATAGTTATGCTCTTGGTAGTGTCTATGCGATCCTTAGAATATCCCAGTTGTTTTACAAGCTTTAGAGAACATATATTTAATCTAGCTCCACCATCTATTAGTATTCATTTGACTCGGTGTTTGATTATGTAGACTTTGATATGGAGGGCATCATTATGGGATGGATCGATGCTGAAAGGTGTTTGTTAGAGAAGGTCAAATGATAGGGTGATGCAATACTTGCTACCATGGATTGGAATTGTGTAGTATCAATATCATTAGGTATCGATGACTCTTGTAAAGATTTATCTAAGATAGCTTTATGGGCAGGTGATATACGCAATAATTCTAAAATGGAAATATGAGTGGGAGTCTTACTTATATGGTCAAGGATATTGTATCCAGAGTTTGGGTGTATGGTAGGTGGTTCTCCTTGGATAGTAACACGGCCTTGATGGGTGGTAACGACACAATTAGGTTCTTTTCCTCTTATGGTAATGGTAGATATGTGAGCTTGTTCAATATGTCCAATTGTAGATGACTCATAGGTATAATGGACATTCTTCCCTGTATTAGAGGCACTTGCTTTATCATGTAGGGGAAGTGGATTCTTGAAAGCATCAAGGTCATAATTTGTCATTTGTTTTGGTGGATCAATAGTGATTTCTCCTTGATCAATAAGATTCTGAATCAAATGTTTCAATTTCATACAACTGATTGTGTTATGTCCTTTCACTCTATGATAGTCACAATATTCATTATCTTTATACCAATTAGGCTTAAACCGTGGTTCTTCACGTGGTCTAGCTTCAGGTAGCGTGATCGTACCAGCTTGTACTAGCTTTTTGAGGATAGATTCAATAGGCTCTCCCAAAGGAGCGAATTGGCATCTAGGTGGTGGATTTGTTTTATTTTGGTTTCTTGGAACAAAGGGTGTGCTCTTGTATGTCTCTTGGATATGGAGGGGAGCCTTCACGATTTGAACATTCTTTGCATCAACAATGCCATCGTTGAAAACATTTTTTTTCTTGTTCCAAAAGTAAGATTTATCACTTGGAGATTGTCCATTGTCTTTTGTTTCCTTGAAGATCTTGATTAGGCCTTTGATAATTAAATATTTTTCAATGTTTGTTCCCTTGGATATGAGTTCATCAAAAGTAGTGGCACTTTGGAGCTGCAATTGAAATGATAGTTCAGGATGGAGATTTTGGAGAAAGATATCGACTTGTTGTTTCTCAGGCATCATCTATGGGAGTTTACTAACCATATTTCTCCATCGTTGGATGAAAGGTGAGAAGGTTTCCCCATTTCATTGTTTGTTGTTGACAAGATCATTCATGGATATCTCATTTTCTATTATGAAAGCAAAGTGTGATGCAAATTTTCCTGCCAACTCTTTGAAAGATTTAATGCCCGGAGGTAGGTGAGAAAACCATTCCATAGCTTGTCCCCCAAGACTACAAGGAAATAGATGTAGAAGATATGTGTCATTATATGCAACATCAAGACAAGCTACATAAAATGCTCTAAGATGGTCATTTGGATCACCTTTTCCTCTGTATTTCTCAAATTGTAGTATCTCAAAATGTGGAGGAAAAGGTATCATTTGAAGTGACTTATCAAAAGGATATGGGCATACATCCTCAAAGGAAAATGTCTTCTTTGTTTGGCTCATACTCATATCTGCGACTGGTTGTTGTAAGTAATTGAATCGCTGCTCAAAATCAAATGTAGATGGTTGTTGTTGTTGTTGTGAAGGATTTTGATAGCTTAGATCCTTAAGATCTTTAAGATCTTGGATTTTGATAGCTTGGATAGGTGTCTACAAAAACATTAATATCATTAAGATCTACTATGTAATCAGAAGGCTATTTTCTATCTTGAGGAGCCTAACTAGACCAATATTGGGTTGTCCATGGTATAATGGTAACCTGTTTGAATGGTGTGCCAAGTAGTAATGCTACCTACTTTATTATGGGTCCTAAGAAGGGTCATATATGGAACTATATTGAATTTGGAGACTCATAGTTCAAGGTACATTGGAAGTAGTGTTTCTACATGATACTAGCAAACCTACATGGTATCCAAGATGATGCACCAAATTCTAAGTCTACTAATGATCAAATCATTTAATTTTTGTGTTGTTGATCCTTGTCACACTTTCTTAGGATGGTATATCACATTTTCCAATTGATGGACATCATTTTTACATATTCTCTATAAAGAAGAGTCTGATATAATTTGAGGAGGGGAGCAACTAGTTAGTGAACAATTAAGGGAAATGAGAACAATTGGTTAGAACATTAAGATCTTTAAGATCTAGTTTGTAATCAAAAGGTTGATGCCTAGCTTGTATCAAGTTCATGAAGCTATTTTTTTTAATCAATAAAATTTTAGTTCTTTATATGAATTTTTATTACTCTACTATGTGAATTTACAAGATGTTTTCTTAGGTTGTGAGGTTAGATAATCCTCAATTAGACCCTCCAACCTTGACTACATTGATGAAGACCTAAAAGATTTAAAGAATCTTCATGAAAATAACATATAAAATATCAAACATGTATATCCTTGTCAAGTGAAGTTCCATACAAGTAATAAAGCCCATACAAGTCATGACCCTAAAACATGATTATGTCATTACTACATAATTCAAAATATTTAGCAAAGTGAGAAATTTGGTAAAACCCTTAAGTGGATAAGTGTGGTAGAAATGGGCCATAGTCAAATCCCTAAGTTATGTTACTACAATGACATATCAAGACCTTGAAAAAAATATTGATCAAAATGCAAACTCTAACTCAAAACATTAAAAAACAACCTATAACACAAAGAAAAAACAACTCTATATTTTTATTGATACATGATTGTTTATTAACCAGAGATGCTCTTACATCATAAATTGACAGCCCTCCTCCAAATTATGTACCTTCAACATAGTTAGCTCCTAAATATTTAATCTTTAATGATTAATATATTTGGCTACCTTCTCTTGATCAACTTCACTAATATAAACAAATCTCATATTTATCTTGTAAAATTCTTTAGTATACTCCACCACTAACATATCCCTTTGTCTTAGATTATGCCGTCCCTTCTATAATGTCAACTAATAATCCAAGGGAAGGGAATTACCCCTTAGTTTAGTCACCATTCAATTCCAACAATTGATTCATGCCTTTCCCTTCCAATTTCTTCCCATCTATAACTCTTTCCACTATAGTGCAATAATACCCTTCAACTTGGTCTATACCATCTTCACCCTCTCTTGATCTTTGATCCCCTCAAAAGAAAAGTAAGTTCTTAAATTTTAGTTATTTTGGGTTCAAAGTCCCAATATAGCTTGGAACTTTAAGGTTCGTCCCTCTTCTAATCTTTGAGATCGATAAAAGAAATCATAGATTCTTCTTCTAATGATCCTTCAGTCTCTAATTATTGGTATTCTAAATCACTCTCATCCACCATAGGCATAAATCCTTGCTTCTCGTATTCTTCCACTCCATCCAATTGAGTTTGCATTCTCTTAAGCACACTCAACACCTCATCCAATTGATTTGTAACAACTACAACTCCCTTGCCTCTAACTACAACTCTTTGTGAAGTCATATCGACTATCAATCAGTAACTCCCTCATGGGAAATTATCCTCCTCTAGTACCATTGATGTAGTTGGGTATGGAGGTCCCAACTAAGGGTTGCACAAACCCACAACCCTAACACAGAAGCATTTGCACAACAAAAATTCTAATCAAATAACATCATTCAATTGCAACAAAATTATTTAGAAAAGATGTCTCTTATTAATCTTTTTGATTGAAAATACAACAAGTTGCTTGGCTATACATTTAGGCTTCTAAGCCTAGCAATATTCCTACAAACTAGCTTTAGACCACTTCAAAATCTTTGCAAATCTCTAACTCTTCCTCATGATAATTACCTCCTCCATTGCACTAATGCTTGTCTATAGATCTTTGTTAAAAATTCTAGGCCCCTGCCACTATCTCCATAGATGAATTTTAATCTAGACCTTTGGTGCACATGATGATGTGTTATTTGTTCCTCCTCCATGAATCATGATGTTCCATCCAATGAATCCCCACTGTTAAATGTGGGTGACCTATATTAATATCCCCTTTATTTGTGTCTTTGATGATATCCTTGGGATCACCATAAGTTGAAAATGCAGTACACTTACTAGTAGAGTTTATGAAAACCTACTATTGATTAAGAAATGAGTTGGTGGGCTTGCTCACTAACCACACTCGTGTGGAAAAAGGAATGTGTATAAAACATGCACAAACAACTCCATACTATCCCATAAGATTAGAAGATCACATGCACATAAAATTAAATGGTGTGTGGTTTTGGGTGGTAGCTCACAATAGTGCAAGTATGTCCCTTGAGCTTATGATACTTGCGTATTAGCACACAAATGAATAGAGACATGCATAGTAGCACAAAAGCAAATAGAGATGTGCATAGTAGCACACAAACTACACGAGTTCAATTTTAATCTTCGAGTTCCAAAACTTAATAAATAGCCTACAACAAGTCTTAGGATCAAAAGATTTTCCCCTTAAGCATCCAACTAGATGAACAAACCTAAAAATAAAAGAAAACAAACAATGTAGAAAGAAATTAGTTTTAGGTGATACAAAATTGCTCAATCCCTAAGATGCTCCTCCAATATCACTTAATACTATATGTTAATTTCCTTGTATATACTACAATAAAACCTTTGAATTTTGTGGATCACCATAAAAAAATAATCATAAAAATAAAAGTGGCTTGTAAATAAACTTTACAGTGAATGTCTTTCCTATTCCAATCCACCCGTTATAATAAAGTATAAAGTATTTGATGGATCATTTCGTTTATCATTACCAAGTCTTTGATGGATCATATCTTTTATCATTACCGAGTCTTTCATAATTGCTTCTTGGTTTTTTTGTTTTTTTTTTTAAATCATTTTTCTCTTTCTAAAGTATTCAATATTATTAGCAACAATCACATGATGTCCTATCCCAAATTCTCTAGTTGTATATCTAATTGCATCGAAACATTTCAAAATCTAGAAATCTAATTTTAGGTCATAATTTTCATCTACATTTTTAATAATCTTCATAAGCATTGCATTTCAATTCATCATCTTCAATATCAACATCATCTATGCCACCCAAACTAACAATTATCATGAGTGAACTTGAGTTCATTATTTTTAACCACTCCTCCATCAACATAAGCATCTTGCCATGTTGAACAAGCATGTCTATTAACCATTTCATTGTGTACAAAAGGTACATACATACAGTAACAGTTTTCATTGTCTACCTGCTTATTGTTGTATTCCTGACTAATTATTCCCTACTCTGGTACTCAGAGACAACTACGGCTACACGAATATCCTTCATATTCTCATATCATGCACTGTACAGTGGTCTATTAGAGACTAGAACATAACAGTATATAAGTCATCAGGTTCCTTGCTCAACAATGTCTGAGGTTTCATGGTAAATGTATGTTCCTCTGGAGGACTAGTACCTATGAAAACAGATTTTATTCAACTAATATTTAATTGCAACGATAGCATGATGTGAATTGCATGATAAGTTGAGATTTTTTCCTGAACAACGTGCTCCCAAGTTTCTGTTTGATTGCCCCAATCTTTGTACTTTCGTGATCTTTGTGTATCTTTTGAAGTTCATTGTAATTGTCCCATCAATCTTGGCCATATGTGAACAACAATATGTAACAGCGACGTGTGCATTTAGTATAAACTGTGCATCTTTATTTGCTTTCCAATGATGCATATTTTATTTTTTTATTTTTATTTTTATTTTTTTTTGTTGAGAAAATAGTACTCCATGCTTGTGATTGTTTCCACTGGAGGAAGATAGATGGCTGTTTAACCAGGCTCTATGTTGCTTCTATGTATTCATGTTCATTCAAGTTTACCTCAGACAAAAACATTTTAAATGTGTTTGAATTGTCATAATGTTTTTGTTCTAGAACAATAAAGACACCTTCTGTGTTTGCAACTGCTTGATAATAATTGTTATAGGGATCAAGTATCATGGTTTTCTTTTGGTGGAAAAAGGAACTTATATCTAGTTTACAAAACATTCAATCTTAGAGTAGTTATGCCTTCCATTAATTGTGCTTGATAATAATTGTTATAGGGATCAAGTATCAAGGTTTTCTTTATTGGTGGAAAAAGGAACTTATATCTAGTTTACAAAGCTCTCAATCTCAGAGTTGTTATGCCTTCCATTAATTGGTGCATCTTTTACCCAAAGATTAAAATGTGAGTGTTGATTCCTCCAAACTTAGAAATTCGACCATGGACACAAATAACCATCATCCACTTCAACAGTCAAATGTCAATTTTAGTTAATAAAAGTAGGACAAATATTTACCACTTTTTGGTATGGATGAGGTGTAAAATTGCTATTGATTGTTTGAGCATTGGAATGGATGATGTTTAAGTAGAGTGTTCAACCACATATAAATGATCTTGTAATTCTTTAAAAAAAATTGATCTATTTAGATCATTTGTAATCATTTCGTTTATTCTAATTTTGCATAACGTTGGTACACATAATAGAATCTTTCCTAAATAATGAATCATTGTTTCCATGTCATAATACTATTTATAGATTTGAGAGGCTCACTGCACAGTTCTACCAATGTAATTAGCAATGGCTACTATGAATGCTCAAACACTTTATAATGTGTGAGAGTGCTTATGGCTGTAAATGTATGGTAGTTTTATAATAAGAAGTATTTTTTCTCACTATTATGGATTCTAGAAATATTGTGTCTCTAACTTTAAAATGTGACAAAGAAGGTTGGTGATATTAATTGGCCTATTCATGACAAGTTTAGGCCAAGAAATAGGCAAAATGAGTCCCGAAACATGCTATAGCAATGAGCACCAAATTGAATATAGAAATATAAGGTGGAGATTACAAAGTAGACAATTTCTAACATTACAGTATATTTCAATGTCATGCACTCCATGTAATTTGTTCAACATGTCAACATCTAGTTCTAGAAGTTACAATCTAATTTCATTTAGTTTACCTCACTCTAAACAATTTAAGAAATGATCTATAACCCCATTTTGTATTTCAAGAGATGTATATCTAAAATGTAGCAATACATGGAATATGTCAAAACAACAATAATCTAAATTTTATTTAAATAATTAACCATAGAAAGTCTTATTGTACTAGTGCACTATCAATAATAGTATGTTATGACCATATTATATGTTTATATTCTTGACACTTATTAATTCCCCATATATTTCAATACATGTTTTCTTGATTTTTTTCTTATTATCATACATTTCTTATAAAACCTAGGTTTGTACCTTTACTCAACTAAGCAAAATTTGGACAACCAATTTGAAGCATTCAATGTACTTTACATCATTCACAACAAATTACAACTACATTAGCTCCAATTAAAGAAATGCTAGTAGAAAACCATGACATACACAGATGAAATAATTTAAAATAAAGTAAATAGAAAACAATCCAACCAAAACAAAACAAAAATAATAACAGGCGACCATGCTCCATCAACAACAAATCCACCAACTACCATGCACTCTGGTAGATTTTGTCACTACTTTGTCTCTCTTCAAAATTAACACCCTCTCACAAAATTCTAATTTTGAAGGGCTTCACCTTTTCACAATTAACAATCTCTTACTGACCTAAATAAGGCTCCCCAATAAAATTTTAATAACTAAGCAAATTGTCACCAAAACTCACAAAATAAGGCTCCCCAAAATAATTCATTAATCTTATCGAACAAATCTTATAATATCCAGTATGCATAACCACATCACAAGCAGTTGTAGAAATCCTATGTTTACTAAAAAAGTTGATTAAACCTAGCAAGCACACATAATATCTCATTTTTATAAAGGGTAAAAGTATGGTTTTTGAAAGGGCCCTAACCCTTGAGTACAAACCAAGAAAGATGATTCAAAGAAGTCCATCCATATCTTGAAACAACAATAAGCATGTAGAGAAAATTGTGAAACTACAACAAACCAATAACAACCCAGCCAAAAGGCCAGAACACAAGAGACAAAGGGCAAAGTACCCTAGAACCAAAGAAGATCAAACGATCAAGGTAGTTTGAAAACAAAGCATTCCAAGGGCAAAGAACATCCCCATCCATAGGATCCATGCTATAAATATCTTTCCTAGAAAGACTCTTAGAGTTGATCACCATAGAGGTGGAAGGGCAAGGCATCATTGATGTCTTTCTTCTATCTTCACTTGGAGTGTTGGGAGCCTAGATATCCTTGGGATCTCTATTTTCCACTATTCCCTTCATGCAGTAAAACTCATGCTAAGTCTCAAGAGAGTTTCCACAGTCCTTTTGAACATGAGGAAGATGTTTCTTCCTCCAAACATGTTGTGAACTCTTGCCATTGAAGCATCCAACTGTAAAATGGCCCGCTTTGTGGTAGGTGTTGCACACCATAAGTGAATCCTTAAACACAATTCATTTTTTTATAAATACCCAATTTGGAGGAAATAGAGATATATAAGGGGAGAGCTTTGTCCACCTCCATAGAAACACATAATCTAGCAAACAACAACATTTTCTTGGATTTGGTAACCGATTCCATGTGTAATGATTGAGCAAATGAATTGGCAATTCTTGAAAGGACCTACTTCTCCAATATTTTAAGGACAAACTAGGGAGCCTAACCCAAATAGGTAACATGCTAAAATTTTCCTTTTCTAAATAAAAACCAAGAGCCCATCTTTTAAGGGAGAGACCTACCCTTCCAAGAAATCATGGACCAAATAGAAGGATCCTATCATAGTCATCAAAGTTCATGAAATAAAATAAAATAAATCCATTTGGGAAAGTATCTATCTCTAAATGGCCACATGGGGGCCATTTCTATTGAGCCCATGCTTGATCACATCAAGATTTGGTTCAGGCCCTAGAAATTTTCCCACAAGAGAGCTCAAATCTAGTTACAATATGCTCAACAACAAAATTTAGAATGTAGATGGACAACACCTTACCACCTAGGCATTGTGAAGAGTCCAAAGGAGAATGGATGTCCACCCTAGATGTATTCATAGACCTAAAATTACCCTTGAGGCCTTAATAGTAGCATCCAATGAAGGGGCCACCACTCTAGGTAGAATAGGTCATGATCCATTCTATAGACCAAAATTAACAACATGCAACAAATCTCCAATAGGAGAGGTGGTGCCCAAAATAGTACACATTAAGTAAGGTTCAAACCATGATCTACATCTTGCAACACTATCGAAAACCTCTACAACACATTCATGTTGCATAGCCAAGAGGCCACCATAGGGCAAACAAGCAATGCCAAATCCACCACACCTGCAACACATTATTTAGCAATTGAAGGGGAAAAGAAACCTTGCATTAGTACCCCACAAAGTCTAGCATCTTTATAACTAGGTGACGATGAAACAAACTTCCCTAAAGATGCCTTTTGTGCATGAGAAATAGAATAGTGAGCCTCCAACTAGAGTTCCAAAAGACTTTTATCTATATCCTCATCAAAAGGGAGATGTCACTTGTCAAGATCATTGTCATCATCCTCTTGCTCATCTCCACCCATGCCACATTTACTCCCTCCCTACGAAAAATTTAGAAACCCAATCTTGCTACCCCTCTCACTTTCTCACTCCATTTTTGTTCCCACTCCCACTAACCTAAGATTGGACACCAACAATTTGTGGATGATACAATCATTGCATAGCAATGTTTGCAAGAAAAAAACATGGCACTCACATGCATGTAGAATAAGTGCAATAAAATTTCCCTAACCATTATTCTTGATCTACATGAAGTTGCCAATAAGACCCAAAATACTGGTCCAATACATAGATAATTAGTTTTCATATATTTTAGATTACAAATATTCATTTCTACATTAGAGAAAATATTTATTAATCCCAAAAATAAAATAAAAGCATGTCATTGGCTAGAGAGATTTGAAATTTAATAACTAGTTAAGAAAGACCTTCCCAGGCTTGCCTAGAAATAAAATCTCATTACCTAGCAATGTTTGCAAGAAAAAACATGTCACTCAGATGCATGCAATATAAGCACAATAAAATTTCCCTGACCCTTATTCTTGATGTACATGAAATTGCCAATAAGGCCCAAAATTTTGGTCCAATAAGTAGATAATTAGTTTTTCATATATTTTGTATTAAAAATATTCATTTCTACATTAGAGTAAAATATTTGTTAATTGGAAAAGTAAAATAAAAGAATGTCACTAGCTAGAGGGCATGTAATTTAATAACCAGTTGAGAAAGACCTTCTCAAACTTCTTTTCCTCACAAAGGAACTAATAATAAAAATGTTTCATATAAGAAAACTACCTTATCAACATCAAATAATGCATAAAGTACTATCAAGCAGACTCCTAATAGAAGATTAGGTTTTATTATCATTACCTATATAAGGTTCATTATCATGCATTTTCTTATGGGATTCAATAAACCACTACCAGAAAGCCCCAAAGGTGGATCAGAGAGGCATGATTATTCTTGCTCCATTCTCCAAAATGAAAGGATATACCCCTTTCAATAGCATTTTGAAAGCATGGAAAATTGTGTCACAACAACCAACTTGTCATGACCAATCTCTTAGACATGGTCTGAGTTTGCCCACCTCCTCTATTTAGTGGAACACATTGATTCAAATGAATGAGAACCCTTCATGTACTATCACTAAGTTTAAAGGAAAACACTTTTTCAAAAAGGGCATCTAAGTACTCAAGGAATTCTAGGACCTACGTTGGCTACAATAGAAATCTTGGCTCCATCTTAAATAGGAGTTCAACCTTACAAATTCTAATAGACATGTTATTTATTAGATCTAAGGACTTGTGCCTTCTTCTCTTACTCTCAATCTCTCTACATTATATTAGTGTAATTTCATTGGACTAGCACTAGCCCCAAGCCTACAATATCAAGTTCTTGCCCCTAAAGTCTATTTATAGAAGACTACTTCCCCACCACCCTATTGCTAACCAACTCATTATAAAGTGGAAGTGTAAACTCTTTAGCGATAAATAGAAGAAGCTCAACCTCCACCTGTGAAAGTCCAAGGTTGATACTCGATCTCAACTCACCAATTGGAAACTCCATGTTAATCTTGGGCTATGGGGTCCCATATAAGATTCCCCCATCCCTCCTCCACTTGCCCATTTTACAATAAATAAAAATAGTCAAGCAGACTTTTTAGTTTTGTTAGAATGTTAAATGTACATTTGAAAATCGATTAATACTACCCTACCATCCTTATTATCTCACAACTAGTATGTAAGTCTACTCTTATGGGTATTAAAGTCTTTTGATAATATTGTTGTGGAGCCCTATAGGTAAATTATCATTAAGTTCATTTGGAAGTACAAATGCATGGCTAATATTTCTCCTTCATGTTATCCTCATTAACTTTAGATGTATTGACTCTACTCTAACCTTTCTCTATAGATGTCAAATTTTTCCACTTCATGCAAGATCATTGAAACTTAACAAGGGGCTAGAAAAAGAATCAAGAGTTTGTAAACCTAGCTCCATGTCATTGAAGGAAGACATGAAAAAATGTTAGAATCTGAACAGATGAATAACCCAAAAAACTAGTGCAAATGAATAGATATTAAACTATTAATGCAAATGATACAAAATCAAAATAGCAGCATAGAGTTAGTCTCCATGAGAGTAATGCAATTGCTCTAGAAGCAAAATAGCATTAAGATGATGTAACAGAAAAAGATGCAAAATACAAGCTAGGTAGCATGTTTATATATAGAAAAGGGAGAGGGTGGAGGTGGCAACACCAACCAATAGGAAGCAACCATCTATCGGTCTAAGGATAGAAAAGTATCTTCCCAAGATAGCTAATGGGTGCTCCCTTGTAGGATGGTGACACCTCATAAACCACTCAATTAAACATGATTTATGAACCTAAGCAAGATTAATAAAAGGTGTAGGAAAAACCTAGGAATATAGGAAAATAAATAACCCAACTAGGAAATAAAAACGTACACTAAAACCCCCCTTAAGCATAGTTTAGGTGGGTGAAAATATGGGTCTTGGAAAATCAATCCTGATGAGGTACCCATGTACATAAAAATCCTCCTCAAAGAGAAGAAGTCCCCCCAGAAAAGAGACAATAGCCCCACCCAAATAGAGAGAGAGAGAGAGAGAGAGAGAGAGAGAGAGAGAGAGAGAGAGAGAGAGAGAGAGAGAGAGAGAGAGAGAGAGAAGAGACTCCCTAGAGTAGAGAGAGTTAGGATTTTGAGTGAGAGGATGAAGCCCCTATTAGATTTAGGGCAGACAACTGAGAGGGGGAGTGAATCAGTTGTACAAAACTTTTCTTCCAATTAAACACTTAACTCCACTTTGTAATTTAGCAGCATAATAATAAATCAATCATGGAAACACAATGCAATGAATCAAGAGTAGAAACATATTAACACAAGAGACACCAAGATTTTGACATGGAAAACTCGGTTAAGGGAAAAACCACAGGGTGATTAACCCAAGATTGTATTCTTTGTTAGAAGAATAGAAAGAACAGAATGGCACATGCCAATTAGGGCTCAATGTCCGAGCACACTGCTCACAAGAGGCTCACTTCCTACAAGAGACACACTGTCTATAAAATAATAAGTATCACCTACTTGAACTAGAAAATAGCATCTTCACCATGCTTGAATCAGTTCCATTTAAGCCCAATACTTCTGCTCTACCTTTTGCTCTTCTCCTCGCTACCACACTCTAATCTCCACACTTCACACTTTGGAATAACTTTACAATCCCTTATTTATACAAGACATCGACTTAGGAAAGATCATCTAAGTTGGCAAACATCTACAAGAACATCCGCAGGATGTATAACTCATACGGTCGACCAGTCTCAGGAAGAACATCATCATCCGGAAGTCATTCTTCAATTGGGAGCTCCAACTTCAATGCAGACCACCAACACAAACTGAATACGATCCAAAGACCTCCACAAGCTTTCCTGAATCACCAAGAACATCCACACTCCATCTGCTTACTGAAATCCTTCTCTCCTTCATCTGGAACCTTAAGAACATAGTCTGTCATCACTGTCACAAAGGAATAGATGCTTGCGGACCTTGAGACCATGAACCACTCAAGTTGACACTTCACAAAGACTTCCTCAACACTCTTTCAAATCCGCAGAATAGGATAATGCATTTCTGGATCTCACCGGACCTTTCTGTATCACTCTATCACCTCTGAACACCTACCAGAATCGGTTTTACTTGAGTGGCCACAACTTCTTTAGATCTTCATGTGGACCTCTAAAATCTCTACTGGACCACCTTAAGACACATATATACAAACCCTTTAAACCACATCGTCTAATCCTCATCCTATCTTGGACTTTTAGCTTACTGTCATCACTGTTCTTCATTGTTCCTGATTGAGACTAATTTTCTCAATATCCTCAGCACACAACTCATCCAATCCTTATCATTAATGCAATAGGAGTATGTTGACATCAATGACAACACCAGTTAGGCCCATACTTGCAACAATATCCCCCTTTGTCATTGATGGCAACATATGATGTGAAAAATTGTTTTGACCATCAAGACAAGAACTTTTTCTTACTGACATAACTCCCCCTATCAGCAACAACCATTCACATGTCTTCTTTTCTTTTACTACTCCCCCTTTCATCAACAACCACTTGTTTTTCACATGTCTTCTCTCCCCCTTTGACATCAATGTTAAAGGGCTCATACTTTCAACTCCAACACTTCATAATCATACCAGCTGCTCCCCCTGAGTGGTAGCTCCCTATTATCAATCCAGACCACAAGATATGACTGTGATATCTACTGGACTGATGCACTCCAGTGCAACTTAGTTCATCACCGGAGGGGCAATAACCCCTAGCTTCTCCCTGAGATACTCAAAGGAGTCCTTAGCTAGAGGTTTAGTAAAGATGTCTGCAATCTGATCCTTGGAAGGCACAAACTCCAATCTGACTTCATTCTTGTTCACTTGCTCTCTCAAAAAGTGAAACTTGATGGATATATGTTTAGTCTTTGAATGCAACACTGGATTCTTAGATATGTTTATTGCACTTGAATTATCACAGAAGATTGTGATAGGTTCCTCATACTCTACTCTTATGTCTCTTAGCATTTGCTTCATCCACAAAACTTGAGTGTAACTACCTGCTGCTGCAATATACTCTGCTTCTGTAGTTGACAGAGATATTGCCTCTTGTTTCTTGCTCATCCAAGAAACTAACCTCTTCCCCAAAAAGAATTCTCCACCACTGGTACTGTTCCAGTCATCCACATCTCCTGCCCAATCAACATCTGTATATGCATGAAGAGAAAAATCATGATCTCTGGGATACCACAATCCATACTCAATTGTCCCTTTTAGATATCTAAAAATCCTCTTGATTGCCATGACATGAGATTCTCTAGGATCAGCTTGAAATATAGCAAAAAGACCAACAACATTCATAATGTCAGGTCTAGTTTGTGAGATACAACAATCCACCAATCATTGACCTATACTTTTTCTGGTCAGCCTTAGGAGAGTCATCATCTTTTCCCAATTTACATCCGGTTGCCATGGGAGTATTCATTGGTTTTAAATCTTCCATCCCAAATTTCTTCAACAATTCTTTCACATATTTGGTCTGAGAAATGAAGATTCCTTTCTTTGTTTGAGTGATTTGTAGACCCAAGAAGAAATTCATTTCCCCAAGCATGGACATCTCAAATTCACTTTTCATTTTATTTGCAAAGGTTTAACATATACTATCTCTTCCTCCAAAAATGATATCATCAACAAACACTTCAACAATCAAAATGTTTTCATGATCAATTTTGAAATACAAATTACTGTCAGCAGTACCTTTGTTGAAACCAATCTTCAAAAGATGCTTATCCAATCTTTCATACTAGGCTCTTGGGGCTTGCTTTAGTCCATACAATGCTTTCTTCAACTTGCAGACCATATCACCATGATCAGACAATTGAAATCCATCCGGTTGCTCAATGTACACTTCTTCTTCCAAGTCACCATTCAGGAAGGCAGACTTGACATCCATCTGATATACCTTGAAATCCTTGAAGGCAACAAAAGCAAGAAATAATATGACTGCTTCAATTCTTGCCACCGAAGCAAAAGTTTCTTCGAAATCAACTTCTATTTGAGAGTAACCCTTGCAGACCAATCTGGCTTTATTTCTGATTACCTCACCAACTTCATTCAGTTTGTTCTGGAAGACCCATTTGGTTCCAATCACCTTCTTGTTTCTAGGTCTGGGAACAAGATCCCAAGTGTGATTTTTCTCAACTTGCATCAGCTCTTCCTTCATGGCTTTAGTCTAGTTTTCATCATTGCAAGCTTCATTCATTGTCTTAGGTTCAATCTTTGAAATCAGACAATACCCATCTGAATCTTGAGCAATCCTCCTTCTTGTTTGTACACCTTTGATTTTATCACCTATAATCTAATCTTCAGAGTGGTTCAGTCTTACATATCTGGGAACTTTGGGAATTTCTTGCATTTCTAATTCTTGATCAAGCTCATTGAAACTCAACTCTTCTTCCTGATTTACTGGATTAGTTTGGATCTAACTTACAGTGGAGGCTTGGGCTCCTTGAGTTAAAACACCATTCTGATCATCTTCATCATATTCATAAAGCCTTGAGGGTTTCTCAATTCCCTCATCAACCTTCACATTTGTACTTTCTATCATCTTTCTCAGTCTCTTGTTATAACACCGGTATGCTTTGCTTTGAGTAGAGTAACCCAAGAATATTCCTTCATCACTTCTAGCATCAAACTTTCCAAGATCTTCATCTCTTTTAATGTAACATTTGCTACCAAAAACTCTAAAATACCTCACAGTAGGAGTGATGCCAAACCAAATTTCATATGGAGTCTTATCGGTATTGCTTCCATCATCATCATGGTCCTAGATGCTTCCTGGATGGTCCGGTTCTTTCTCTCCACTACTCCATTCTGCTGTGGTGTCCTAGGAGCAGACAACTGTCTCTTTATTCCATGTTTCTCATAGAATTCTATGAACTCACCGGATGTGAATTCTCCACCTCTATCAGACCTCAGACATTTCAATTTTAATCTGGTTTCATTCTCTACCATCACCTTGAATATTTTGAATTTCTCAAGAGCTTCTGATTTCTCTTTCAGAAAGGTTACCCACATCATCCAAGAATAGTCATCAATTAGTAACATGAAGTATTTATCACCTTACACACTCCTGATTCTTGCTGGACCACAAAGATCAGTATGAACTAAGTCCAATAATCTGGTAGAGGACAATTCCTTACTCTTGAATGTGATTCTGCTCAGCTTACCCAACTGACATTCTTTGCACAAGATATTAGTTGGTTTCACCAATTTTGGAAGATCTCTTACAGCCTGAGTGTTGCTTATCTTGATGATGTTATCAAAATTCACATGACACATCCTCCTATGCCATAACCAACTCTGATCAACTTGAACAAATAAGCAACTTTTACCAGTACCAACCAAATGGAAGATATTACCTTTTGTTTGAGTACTGGATGTAATCTCTGTTCCAACATTTTCAAAGATCTTGCATTTTCCATTCTTGAATCAGAGATCATAGCCTTTGTCCACCAACTGTCCAACACTGAGAAGATTGTGCTTCAAATCTTCAACATACAGTACATTACCAGTTTTGTTCCTTCCATCAAAAGAAATAGTTCCTCTACCTCTAATTCTACTAGCAAAATTATCACCAAACTTTACCACTCCTCCTTCATACCTCTCCAAATCTATAAACTTATTTTTGTCACCTGTCATATGGTGAGAGCATCCACTGTCAATGACCCAATCATCCTCTTCTTCAACTTAGGTAGCCAGAGCTCTTTCCACAGTCTTATGACTGATAGATACAGAGGACATTGGATCTTCTTCCTTGAAGGCAATGAACACCCATTCATTTCTAGATTTGTTTCCTATCTCTGATTCATCATCTGTTACTCCTTCATTATCATTATCTTCATGTACATAGTAATAGTTCTTTTGGAACCTTGGCTTGTTAGGATTTTTCCTTGAAAATCTTTCTAGACACTTTGAGGCACAATGACCAATCTTATTGCAATTAAAACACTTAAAAGGCAATTTCCCTTCATACTTACCAGATCCTCTTGGCAGTCTTTTTGCAATAAGGGCTTCAAGATGAGCAGTTTCAGCTTCTTCTTCTTCCAGGTCTTTTCTTGCTTTTTCATACCATGATAGTTTCCTTGAAGAGTTCTCTCCCAGATCAAACCTTTGTTTACCTTTTATAGAGGCACTGGATTTGAATGCAGATTCAGTCTTGGGAGGGGCATCTCCAAACTTGGACATTTCAAATGCAACCAATTTACCAGCCAATTGATCTCTTCTGATAGTTGTATGGGCTCTGAATTCTTCGATGGTAGCAACCTTGATTTTATAAGAAGCAGGAAGGGATTTGAGAATTTTGCCAACAATCTCATTTTCATCCAAGACTCCACCAGCATTTCTAATTCCACAAACAAGCTCATTTACTCTTGGCATAAAAGTAGAGATATATTCATCTTCTCTCATCTTCAGGTTTTCAAATTTCCCTTTCAGACTCTGTAGCCTTGCACATTTAACATACTTGTCTCCTTCATACAGAAGTTCCAATTTTTCCCAAATCTCAAAAGCAATTGGTAGATCAACAACATTTGAAAGCTCTGAATCAGATAATGTGCTTAGAAGAGCTTCAATAGTTCACAGATTGTTTTCAGCATCTGTGATTTCATTTGGGGCTTTCGAACCACCCTGTGGAGGAGTATACTTCGTTGAAGCCATGTTCCAGTACACCATTCCCATACATTGCAAGTGACATTTCATGCGACTTTTCCAAAGATTAAAATTGGTTCCATCAAACTTCGGACTATCCTTCTTGTAGGATGACATCCTAGATCTCCTCAAGTGGTTAAGCTTCTTTTAGAGGAACTTGGCTCTGATACCAATTGTTAGATTTAGGGCAGACAACTGAGAGGGGGGGTGAATCAGTTGTATAAAACTTTTCTTCCAATTAAACACTTAACTCCACTTTGTAATTTAGTAGCATAATAATAAATCAATCATGGAAACACAATGCAATGAATCAAGAGAAGAAACATATTAACACAAGAGACACCAAGATTTTGACATGGAAAACCTGGTTAAGGGAAAAACCATAGGGTGATTAACTCAAGATTGTATTCTCTGTTAGAAGAATAGAAAGAACAAAATGACACATGCCAATTAGGGCTCACTACCTGAGCACACTGCTCACAAGAGGCTCACTGCCTACAAGAGACACACTGTCTATAAAATAATAAGTATCACCTACTTGAACTAGAAAATAGCATCTTCACCATGCTTGAATTAGTTCCATTTAAGCCCAATACTTCTGCTCTACCTTTCACTCTTCTCCTCGCTACCACACTCTCATCTCCACACTTCACACTTTGAAATGACTTTACAATCCCTTATTTATACAAGACATCGACTTAGGAAAGATCATATAAGTTGGCAAACATCTACAAGAACATCCGTAGGATGTGTAACTCATCCGGTCATCCAGTCTCAAGAAGAACACCATCATCTGGAAGTCATTCTTCAATTGCGAGCTCCAACTTCAATGCGGACCACCAACACAAATTGGATACGATCCAAATACCTCCACAAGCTTGCCTAAATCACCAAGAACATCCACACTCCATCTGCTTACTGAAATCCTTCTCTCCTTCATCCAGAACCTCAAGAACACAGTCTGTCATCACTGTCACAAAGGAATAAATGCTTGCGGACCTTTAGACCAAGAACCAATCGAGTTGACATTTCACAAAGACTTCCTCAACACTCCCTCAAATTTGCAGAATAGGATAATGCATTTTCGGATCTCACTGGACCTTTCTGTATCACTCTGTCACCTCTAAACACCTACCAGAACCGGTTTTACTTGAGCTGCCACAACTTCTTCAGATCTTCATGTGGACCTATGAATATCTACTGGACCACCTTAAGACACATATATACAAACCCTTTAAACCGCATCCTCTGATCCTCATCCTATCTTGGACTTTTATCTTACTGTCATCACTGCTCTTCACTATTCCTGATTGAGACTAATTTTCTCAATATCCTTAGCACACAGCTCATCCAATCCTTATCATTAATGCAACAGGAGTATGTTGACATCAATGACAACACCAGTTAGGCCCATACTTGCAATAGCCCCCTAGAAGATGAAGCCTCCCACATGCCCAACAAAGCTCACAAATGAAGGAAATTGCTCTCAGTGAAGGGTTTGGTGAAGATATCAGCAACTAGATCAAAATTTAGACCGTAGTGAAGGTCAATGATGTGCCCATGGATGAGATCTAAGATGTAGTGCATGTGGACCTCAATGTGTTTGGTCCATTGATGATGGACTGGATACCATGAGATCTAAATGGCACTCTGATTGCCACAAAATATGATTGATGATTATCTGATTTGGATACCAAACTTGGTGAGAAGATTCTGAACCCAGATGGCTTCAGTGGCAGCATTCATAGCCCCTCGATACTCAGCCTCAGTAGAAGATAGAGCAATAGTAGATTGCTTCTTTCTCGACTAACAAACAGGACCTGAACTAAGTGAGAAGGTGTAACCTGAAGTAGACTTGTGACCTGAGAATTGCCTACCCAATCAAAATCTATGTAGCCCACCAAGTCAAGATCAATGCCTGCTATGTAGTGAATTCCTTGACACTTATTAATTCCCCATATATTTTAATATTTGTTTTTTTGATTTCTTTCTTATTATCATACATTTCTTATAAATCCTAGGTTTGTACCTTCACTAAGCTATGTAAAGTTTGAACAAATAATTTAAAACATTCAATGTACTTTACATCATTCACAACAAATTACTACTACATTAGCTCTAGTTAAAGAAACACTAGTAGAAAACCATGACATACACAAATTGGATAATATAAAATAGAGAAAATAGAAAATAGTACAACCAAAACAAAACAAAAATCATAATAGGCAACCATGCTCCATCAACGACAAATCCACCGACTACCATGCACTTTGGTAGATTTTGTCACACTTTGGCTCTCTTCAAAATTAACACCCACTCACAAAATTCTAATTTTGAAGAGCTTCACCTTTTTCACAATTAACAATCTCTTACTGACCTAAATAAGGCTCCCCAATAAAATTTTAACAACTAAGAAATTTATCACCAACACTCACAAAATAAGGCTCCCCAAAAGATTTCATTAATCTTATCGAACAACTCTCATAATATCCACTACGCATACCACATTGCAAGTAGTCGTAGAAATCCTATGCTTACTAAAAAAAGTTGATTAAACCTATGTAAGCACACATAAAATCTCATTTTTATAGAGGGTACAAGTAGGGTTTTTGAAAGGGTCCTAACCCTTAAGTACAAAGCAAGAAAGATGATTCAAAGAAATCCATCCATACCCTGAAACAACAAGTGTGCAGAGAAAATTGTGAAACTACAACAAACCAATAGAAAACTAGCCAAAAGAATAGAACACAAGAGACAAAGTGTGAAGTACCCTAGAACCAAAGAAAATCAAACAATCAAGGTAGTTTTAAAATAAAGCATTTTAGGGGAATAGAACTTGCCCATCCATAGGATCCATGCTACAAATATCTTTCCTAGAAAGACTCCCAGAGTTAATCACATAGAGGTGGAGGGAAAGGCATCATTGATGTCTTTCTTATATCTTCACTTGGAGTGTTGGGAGCTTGGATATACTTGGGATCTTTGTTTTCCACTATTTTGTTCACATAGTAAACCTCTTGCTAAGTCTCAAGAGAGTTTCCATAGTCCTTTTGAACAAGAGGAAGAGGTTTCTTCCTCTAAACCTATTATGAATGCTTTCCATTGAAGCATTCAATTGAAAAATGGTCTACTTTGTGGTAGGTATTGCAAACCATAAGTGAATCCTTAAACACAATTCATTTTTTTCAAACACTCAATTTGAAGGAAATAGAGATCTTTGATGGGAGAGCTTTGTACACCTCCATGAAAACACATAATCTAGAAAACAATAATCTTTTCTTGGATTTGGTAATGAAGTCCACACATAACAATTGATTGGTAACTAAATTGGCAATTCCTGAGAGTACCTACTCCTCCCAATATTCTAAGGGAAAACTAGGGATCCTAACCCAAATAGGTAACATGGTAAAAATTTCCTTCTCTGAATCAAAATCAAGAGCTAATTTTTAAGGGAGAGACCACACCTTCCAAGAAACCATGGACCAAACAGAAGGACTCTATCACAATCATCAAAGTTCATGAAAGAAAATAAAATGAATCCATTTGGAAAAGTGGATATCTCTAAATGGCCACATGCAGACCATTTCCATTGATCCCATGCCTAACCACATCAAGATTTTTTTGAGGCCCTAGAAATTTGCCCACAAGAGAGCTCAAATCTAGCTACATCATGCTCAACAACAAAATCTAGAATGTAGATGGACAAAACCTTACCACCCAAGAATTAGGAAGGTTCCAAAGGAGAATGGGTGTCCATCCTAGATGTATTCATAGACCCAACCACCCTTGAGGCCACAATAGTACTATCATCCAATGAAGGAGCCACCATACCAAGTACAATAGGTCATGATCCATTCTATAGAATAAAACTAACGACATGCAGTAAATCTCCAACAAGAGATGTGGTGCCCAAAATAGTAGGTATTGAGCAAGGTTCCAACCCTAATCCTGCATCTTGCAATGCCTTCGAAGACCTCTACAACACATTCATGTTGCATATGCAAGAGGCCACCATAGGGGAAACATGCAATGCCAAAGTCACCACACCTACAACACATTCTTTAGCAATTAAAGGGGAAAGGAATCCCCACCTCAACACCCCACAAATTCTAGCATCCTTAGAACTAGGTGACAATGAAACAAACTTCCCTAAAGATGTCTTTTGTGAACAAGAAATAGAACAGTAAGCCTCCAACTAGATCTCCAAAAGAATTTCATCTGCATCCTCATCAAAAGGGAGATGTGACTTGTCAAGATCATTGTCATTATCCTCATCACCCTCTTCCTCATCTCCACCCAAGACACATTTGCTCGCTCCCTATGAAAAATTAAAAAACCCACTTGTTGTGCCTTGCACACATGCCCCATTTTATCAAATGGAGACCCCTTTTTTTTGCTTTGGCTTGGAGTCTCAACCTTTCCTCCTTATAATGATGAGAAAGTGAAATGGTACCTAGAGTGCAAGATTTATTCCAAATTTGAGTATATGGCATGTTTGAAGTCATTTGATGTCTTTCATGATTGATTTGGAGGAGTCTTGATTAGGTTTGTGCTTAATAAATAGCCATTTGTTGCCTTTTGTGATGAAAGTGGGTGTTACTGCATTTTGTGCTTCTACAGGAGGTATCATATTAAAATTCTTAGTTTCCATGCCTCAAGGTTGCAAAATCATGTCAAAATTCACAACATTTCACTAAGGGGTCCATATAGCTTCATCCTAACACATAGCCTTGAAGCCCTAAAATTGGCTAAGTCTGATGTCTCGAAACCTTGAAAAACTAAGTCTGAAATCTGGTGGATCCTCAAAATTCTAGAATCTGCATGTTAAATCTTATGGATCTGGGACCTATCTCAAACATCATGATTTAAAGCATATACTTAAATATATTCTCATCTAGGGACTTTCAAATAATGACGCTAAAATTAACCCTCACTACATTTTGTGCTAATATCCAGTATCACTAGATATCAACACTAGACCCTCCTTTGCACACTTAGCGCTAAAAATCACTACAACAGGATAATGCTAAAAATTGCATTCACTGGACATGTCCTGTGAAGCCTAAATCCTCCATTAAGATGTTTTAAGGCATTTATTAAATGTAGTGCTAAAAGTTAGCATGACAGGATATGCGCTAAAATTTTCCTTCACAGGATATGTCCTGTGAGGCCTAAAAACCCCGCCGATCCAGTGACATGTGAAAACCCTGCTGGAGGTGTTAGAGGAACCTAGCGCTAATTTGGAGCTTCACTACACATGTCTAGTGACCATAATTTTCCCCTTCAATCACGTGATGACCAAAATCCCCACCAAAGGTATGACAAGAGTTAGCGCTAAAATCAGCCATCACGCGATATATCCAGTGAGGGCAAAAAACCCTGCTTTTTGACAATTTGGGACAAAAAACACATCTTTAATGGTGAAAACTTGGATTTTATTGGTGAATTTGAATTGCATATCATTTTCCCCTTCAATCACGTGATGACCAAAATCCCCACCAAAGGTATGACAAGAGTTAGCGCTAAAATCAGCCATCACGCAATATATCCAGTGAGGGCAAAAAACCCTGCTTTTTGACAATTTGGGCCAAAAAACACATCTTTAAGGATGAAAACTTGGATTTTATTGGTGAATTTGAATTGCATATCAATTATTCACATCATGATCAGCATTTTTATTAGGTTTTTGTGGATTTTGGGCATGTTTTGCATTAATTAATGTCACTGCACATGGATATCCAGTGACCCCCCAAAATCCAGCTTTTTGCAAAAAAAAGGGGCTAAAAATGTGAAATAAATGTCTCCAAATAGATCCTAATGGCCATAAAAAATTCCTAGATCATTATATATGCCAAATGGGTACTTGAAAATGATGAAAAACACATAAAATCATGTGAAAATCACTAGATTTATGAAGTTGGTCTTGATGAAGCAACATTGACAATGAGTTGTTCCTGAGTGATCCATGCCTGCAAATGGACATATCTTGATCCAAATTGATGGAAAATGACTTGTTATGATGAAATTGATACTTAGCATTATCACTTGCAGATCTGAGAGGACAAAGGAGCATGTTGGAGTTGTCTTGGAAGGATGTACACACAGAGGTATCCTGCTGACCCAGATATGCACAATCATCATTCTATCAACCAAATTGCTGTTGCACTTGCAAGAGTAAGTCGGTATGATGTTCAAGATGATGGAGATATGCCCCAAGAGCTTAAAGACATTAAAGATCATGCCTAAATCACTGTTGTTCTTGCAGATCCAATCCAATGTCCAAGACTTGTTCACAGTTGTCCACACTTGTTCCAACTGTCTAGTCATCAAATTTGAATCCAGAAAGCATCTAGTTGGACATAAATTCTTTAAAAATGTGCCACATACTCCTCTTGATCCAATCAGCACTTGGAATTCCATCAAGCCACATCAGCTCAAATTTTCACATGTCAAATGACTTCATTTTGACTTGAAAATTGGCTCTTTGTCTTGTACAACCAAATGGGTATTCATTTTGTCTATATTCAATGTATTTTGAGGTTGTATTTTGTCTTTTTCTATCAAGGCAAAAACAAACATGAAAATGTAACAAACTATTGTATCTCATTTAATGACATGTAATTTGGACCATTGGTGTTGAGTTGATCTCCATCGTGCATTGAAAAACTTGGTATGGTGCCTTGCCTATAAAAGGGTCATCACCCCTTCTCATTGTAACAGATCTTTGATAGTGAATTGTTGAGACTGCCAAAATTTTGATTAATACAAAGCAAGCTTTGTAGGTTACTAATGTTGCAAGTATGGGCCTAATCAATGTTGTCATTAATGTCAACATACTCCTGTTGCATTAATGATAAAGATTGGATGAGCTATGTGCTGAGGATATTGAGAAAATTAGTCTCAATTAGGAATAGTGAAGATCAGTGATGACAGTAAGGCAAAAGTCCAAAATAGGATGAGTATCAAAGTGTGCGGTTTAAAGGGTTTGTAGATATGTGTCTTAAGGTGGTCCAGTAGAGATTTCAGAGGTCTGTATGAAGATCTGAAGAAGTTGTGGCCGCTCAAGTAAAACTAGTTCCGGCAGATGTTCAGTGGTGACAAAGTGTTACAGATAGGTCCAGTGAGATCTGGAATTGCATTGTACTGTTCTGCGAATTTGAGGGAGTGTTGAGGAAGTCTTTATGGAGTGTCAACTAGATTGGTTCGTGGTTTGAAGGTCCGTAAGCATCTATTCCTTTGTGACAGTAATGATAGACTATGTCCTTGAGGTTCCAGATGAAGGGGAGATGGATTTCATTAAACAGATGAAGTATGGATGTTCTTGGTGATTCAAGAAAGCTTATGGAGGTCTTTGGATCATGTCCAGTTCGTGTTGGTGGTCCACATTGAAGAATAACTTCTAGATGATGGTGTTCTTTCTGAGACTGGCCGACCGGATGAGTTACACATCTTGTGGATGTTCTTGTTGATGTTTTCCGACTTAGATGTTCATTCCTAAGTTGATGTCTTGTATAAATAAGGGATTGCGAAGTCATTTCAAAGTTGTCCTTGTTGAGATGAGTGTGTGGGGTAGCAGGGAGGAGAGTGAAAGGTAGAGCATAAGTATTGGGCTTAAATGGAACTGATTCAAGCATGGTGAAGATGCTATTCTCCAGTTCATGTATGTGATATTTATTTCTTGTAGACAGTGTGTCTCTTGTAGGCAGTGAGCCTCTTGTGAGTAGTGTGCTCGGGAAGTGAGCCCTAATTGGCATGTGCCATTTTGTTCTTTCTATTCTTCTAATAGAGAATACATTCTTGGGTTAATCACCTCGTGGTTTTTCCCTTAACCGGGTTTTCCACGTCAAAATCTTGGTGTCTCATGTGTTGATGTGTTTCTGCTCTTGATTTGTTGAATTGTGTTTCCATGGTTAATTTATTATTATGCTACTGAATTTCTATAAGGAGTTAAGTGTGTAATTGTAAGAAAATTTTTGCACAACTGATTCACCCCCCCTCTCAGTTGTGTGCCCTAAGTCTAACAATTGGTATCAGAGCAAGGTTCCTCTAAAAGGAGCTTAACCAATTGAGAAGATCTAGGATGTCGTCCTACAAGAAGGATAGTCTGAAGTTTGATGGAACCAATTTTAATCTCTGGAAAGGTCACATGAAATGTCACTTGTAATGTATGGGAATGGCGTACTGGACCATGGATACAACACAGTATGTACCTCCACAAGGTGGTCCAAAAACCCTAAATGAAATCACAGATGCTGAAAACAATCTACAACTATAGAGGCTCTTCTAAGCGCATTATCTGATTCAGAGCTTTCAAATGTTATTGACCTACCAACTGCTTTTGAGATTTGGCAAAAACTGGAACTTTTGCATGGAGACAAGTATGTTAAATGTGCAAGGTTACAGAGTCTGAAAGGGAAATTTGAAAATCTGAAGATGAGAGATGATGAAAATATTACTACTTTTATGCCAAGAATAAATGAGATTGTTTGTGGAATTAGAAATGTTGGTGGAGTCCTGGATGAAAATGAGATTGTTGGGAAAATTCTCAGATCCCTACCTGCTTCGTACAAAATCAAGGCTGCTACCATTGAAGAATTCAAAGCCCATACAACTGTCACAAGAGATCAATTGGCTGGAAAATTGGCTGCATTTGAAATGACAGAGTTTCGAGATGACCCCCCCAAGGTAAATCTGCATTCAAAGTCAGTGCCTCTGTTAAAGGTAAACAAAGGTTTGATCCGAGAGAGAATTCATCAAGGAAATTGTCATGGTATGAAAAAGAAAGAAAAGATCAGGAAGAAGAAGAAGTAGAAACTGTTCAACTTGAAGCCCTTATTGCAAAAAGGCTGCCAAGAGGATCTGGTAAGTAGGAAGCAAAATTACCTTTTAAGTGTTTTAACTGCAATAAGATTGGTCATTTTGCCTCAAGGTGTCCGGAAAGGTTTTCAAGGCAAAATCCTAACAAGCTAAGGTTCCAAAAGAACTGTTACTATGTACATGAAGATGATGATAATGAAGGAGTAACAGATGATGAATCAGAGATAGGAAACAAATCTAGAAATGAATGGGTGTTCATTGCCATCAAGGAAGAAGATCCAATGTCCTCTGTATCTATCAATCATAAGACTGTGGAAAGAGCTCTGGCTGCCCAAGTTGAAGAGAAAGATGATTGGGTCATTGACAGTGGCTACTCTCACCATATGATAGGTGACAAAAATAAGTTTGTAGATTTGGAAAGGTATGAATGAGGAGTGGTAAAGTTTGGTGATAATTCTGCTGGTAGAATCAGAGGTAGAGGAATTATTTCTCTTGATGGAAGAAACAAAATTGGTAATGTACTGTATGTTGAAGGATTGAAGCACAATCTTCTTAGTGTTGGATAGTTGGTGGACAAAGGCTATGATCTCCAATTCAAGAATGGAAAATGCAAGATCTTTGAAAGCTCTGGAACAGAGATTGCATCCGGTACTCAAACTAAAGGTAATATCTTCCACTTGGTTGGTACTGGTAAAAGTTGCTTATTTCTTCAAGTTGATCAGAGTTGGTTATGGCATAGGAGGATGTGTCATGTGAATTTTGATAATATCATCAAGATAAGCAATACTCAGGCTATGAGAGATCTTCCAAAATTGGTGAAACCTACTAATAGCTTATGCAAAGAATGTCAGTTGGGTAAACTAAGCAGAATCTCATTCAAAAGTAAGGAACTGTCTTCTACCGGATTATTGGACTTAGTTCATACTGATCTTTGTGGTCCGGTAAGAATCAGGAGTATGCAAGATGATAGATACTTCATGTTACTAATTGATGACTATTCCTGGATAATGTGGGTAACCTTTCTAAAAGAGAAATTAGAATCTCTTCAGAAATTCAAAATATTCAAGGCTATGGTAGAGAATGAAACCGGATTAAAATTGAAATGTCTGAGATCTGATAGAGGTGGAGAATTCACATCCAGTGAGTTCATAGAGTTCTATGAGAAACATGGAATAAAGAGACAGTTGTCTGCTCTTAGGACGCCACAGCAGAATGGAGTAGTGGAGAGAAAGAACCGGACCATCCAGGAAGCATCTAGGACCATGATGATGGAAGAAAATGTTCCTCAGATCTATTGGAGAGAAGCTGTCAGCACTGCAGTCTATACTCTCAATCGAGTTCAAATCAGAAGCAATACCGATAAGACTCCATATGAAATTTGGTTTGGCATCACTCCTATTGTGAGGTATTTTAGAGTTTTTGGTAGAAAATGTTACATTAAAAGAGATGAAGATCTTGGAAAGTTTGATGCTAGAAGTGATGAAGGAATATTCTTGGGTTACTCTACTCAAAGCAAAGCATACTGGTGTTATAACAAGAGACTGAGAAAGATGATAGAAAGTACAAATGTGAAGGTTGATGAGGGAATTGAGAAACCCTCAAGGTTTTATGAATATGATGAAGATGATCAGAATGGTGTTTTGACTCAAGGAGCCCAAGCCTCCATTGTAAGTCAAATCCAAACTAATTCGGTAAATCAGGAAGAAGAGTTGAGTTTCAATGAGCCTGATCAAGAATTAGAAATGCAAGAAATTCCCAAAGTTCCCAGATATGTAAGACTGAACCACTCTGAAGATCAGATCATAGGTGATAAAAGCAAAGGAGTACAAACAAGAAGGAGAATTGCTCAAGATTCAGAAGAGTATTGTCTGATTTTAAAGATTAAACCTAAGACATTGAATGAAGCTTGCAATGATGAAAAGTGGACTAAAGCAATGGAGGAAGAGCTAATGCAAATTGAGAAAAATCACACTTGGGATCTTGTTCCCAGACCTAGAAACAAGAATGTGATTGGAACCAAATGGGTCTTCCGGAACAAACTAAATGAAGTTGGTGAAGTAATCAGAAATAAAGCTAGATTGGTCTGCAAGGGTTACTCTCAAATAGAAGGAGTTGACTTTGAAGAAACTTTTGCTTCGGTGGCAAGAATTGAAGCAGTTAGATTATTTCTTGCATTTGCTGCCTTCAAGGATTTCAAGGTATTTCAGATGGATGTCAAGTCTGCCTTCCTGAATGGTGACTTGGAAGAAGTGTACATAGAGCAACTGGATGGATTTCAATTGTCTGATCATGGTGATATGGTCTGCAAGTTGAAGAAAGCTCTGTATGGACTAAAGCAAGCCCCAAGAGCCTGGTATGAAAGATTGGATAAGTATCTTGTGAAGATTGGTTTCAACAAAGGTACTGCTGACAGTAATTTATATTTCAAAATTGATAATGAAAACATCTTAATTGTTGAAGTGTTTGTTGATGATATCATTTTTGGAGGAAGAGATAGTATGTGTAAAACTTTTGCAAATCAAATAAAAAGTGAGTTTGAGATGTCCATGCTTGGTGAAATGAATTTCTTCTTGGGTCTACAAATCACTCAAACAAAGAAAGGAATCTTCATTTCTCAGACCAAATATGTGAAAGAATTGTTGAAGAAATCTGGGATGGAAGATTCAAAACCAATGAATACTCCCATGGCAACCAGATGTAAATTAAGCAAAGATGAGGATTCCCCTAAGGCTGATCAGACAAAGTATAGGTCAATGATTGGAGGACTGTTGTATCTCACTCAAACTAGACCAGACATTATGCAAGTTATTGGTCTTGTTGCTAGATTCCAGGCTGATCCTAGAGAATCTCATGTCATGGCAATCAAGAGGATTTTTAGATATCTAAAAGGGATAGTTGAGTATGGTTTGTGGTATCCTAGAGATCATGATTTCTCTCTTCATGCATATACAGATGCGGATTGGGCAGGAGGTGGTGGAGCATTCTTTTTGGGGAAGAGATTGGTTTCTTGGCTAAGTAAGAAACAAGAGGTAATATCTCTGTCTACAACTGAAGCAGAATATATTACAGCAGTAGGTAGTTGCACTCAAGTTTTGTGGATGAAGCAGATGCTAAGAGATATCAAAGTGGAGTATGAGGAACCTATCACAATCTTCTATGATAATTCAAGTGCAATAAACATATCTAAGAATCTGGTGTTGCACTCAAAGACTAAACATATATCCATCAAGTTTCACTTTTTAAGAGAGCAAGTGAACAAGAATGAAGTTAGATTGGAGTTTGTGCCTTCCAAGGATCAACATCTTTACTAAACCTCTACCTAAGGACTCTTTTTGAGTATCTCAGGAAGAAGTTAGGGGTTATTTCCCCTTCGGTGATGAACTAAGGTGCATTGAGGTGCATCAGTATGGTAGATATCACAGTCATATCTTGTGATCCGGATTGATGATGGGTAGTTGCTACTCAGGGGGAGCAACATGTATGATTCTAAAGTGTTGAAATTGCAAGTATGTGCCCTTTGCCATTGATGTCAAAGGGGGAGAGAAGACATGTGAAAAATAAGTGGTTGCTGATCAAAGGGGGAGCAGTAAAAGGAGAGAAGACATGTGAATGGTTGTTGCTGATAGGGGGAGTTGTGACAGTGAGGAGAAGTTCTTGTCTTGATGATCAAAATAGTTTTTCACATCATATGTTGCCATCAATGACAAAGGGGGAAATTATTGCAAGTATGGGCCTAATCAATGTTGTCATTGATGTCAACATACTCCTATTTCATTAATGATAAGGATTGGATGAGCTATGTGCTGAGGATATTGAGAAAATTAGTCTCAATCAAGAACAGTGAAGATCAGTGATGACAGTAAGGTACAAGTCCAAAATAGGATGAGTATCAAAGTATACGGTTTAAAGGGTTTTTAGATATGTGTCTTAAGGTTGTCCAGTAGAGATTTTAGAGGTCAGCATGAAGATTTGAAGAAGTTGTGGCCGCTCAAGTAAAACCGGTTCTGACATATGTTCAGTGGTGATAGAGTGTTACAGATAGGTCCAGTGAGATCCGGAATTGCATTGTACTGTTCTGTGGATTTGAGGGAGTGTTGAGGAAGTCTTTATGGAGTTTCAAGTAGATTGGTTCATGGTTTGAAGGTCTGCAAGCATCTATTCCTTTGTGACAGCAATGACAGACTATGTTCTTGAGGTTCCGGATGAAGGGGAGATGGATTTCAATAAGCAGATGAAGTATGGATGTTCTTGGTGATTCAGGCAAGCTTATGGAGGTCTTTGGATCATGTCTAGTTTGTGTTGGTGGTCCGCATTGAATTTGGAGCTTGCATTGAAGAATAACTTTCAGATGATGGTGTTCTTTCTGAGACTGGCTGACCGGATGAGTTACACATCCTGTGGATGTTCTTGTTGATGTTTGCTGACTTAGATGTTCATTCCTAAGTTGATGTCTTGTATAAATAAGGGATTGTAAAGTCATTTCAAAGTTGTCCTTGTTGAGATGAGTGTGTGGTAGCAAGGAGGAGAGCGAAAGGCAGAGCAGAAGTATTGGGCTTAAATGGAACTGATTCAAGCATGGTGAAGATGATATTCTCCAATTCATGTATGTGATATTTATTTCTTGTAGACAGTGTGTCTCTTGTAGGCAGTGAGCCCTAATTGGCATATGCCATTTTGTTCTTTCTATTCTTCTAATAGAGAATACATTCTTGGGTTAATCACCCTGTGGTTTTTCCCTTAGCTGGGTTTTCCACATCAAAATCTTGGTGTCTCATGTGTTGATGTGTTTCTACTCTTGATTTGTTGAATTGTGTTCCCATGGTTAATTTATTATTATGCTACTGAATTGCTATAAGGAGTTAAGTGTGTAATTGTAAGAAAAGTTTTTCACAACTGATTCACCCTCCCTCTCAGTTGTGTGCCCTAAGTCTAACAACTAAGAATTTGCATATTGTGTTGTCTATTTTGGTTTTCATGGTTCACTTCAAATCTGGGATTAATTAAATGTGCTATTGCAATGTTGAATGAATGTTGAAGATATCTAATGAGTGCTTTGGTCCATACTATTGGTGCTTGTTGATTGTAAGTTACTGTGCATAGTTAGCCTGGGCCATTCTGTTGAATTCAATTTGGTTGCATCTCATAAGTTAAATTACGCCATTATTTGGGTATTTAATGAATGACTGTGATTTGAAAATCATAAGATTCCTTTGGTGATTACATCATTTTCTACAAAATTGTGGTTTCTATAGCCTGGTAAAGTGGAAAGTGGTTTATTGAAAGCATTTGTCTATCAACAACATTTCCTTCATTGTGATTGTCAATTAGGACTTTCTCTCTAAACCCTTTATCCTTTTGCATTTTCTTTATAAACAATTGTTAGATTAGGTTTCAAAGCATCAATCATATTCCAAATATGCTAAAGATAGCATAGGGTTTTGTAGATCTTGCTATCATTGTTTTATCAAACCCTATCATTGCATGTAAGTCCCCTTTGTTGGTACAACTGATACATTCTAATGGAGGTTGATTGTCATTGATGTCAAAAAGGTGTTGAGTTGTTAATGCAAAGTTAGTTGATATTCAGAGAGATATTCATATGATCACTCATGCAAATATATCAAAGTGATAGTTACATCATTCATGCAGATCAAAGGTTGATAGTCAAATCATTCTTGGGTTGATAACTAGAGTGCAGATGTACAGAGTCATAAAAGATTTCAATGGTGCTCTTAGTTCATGTTGATTTGATCATGTACCAAGATGTTGATCATGTTATTACTCTACTCTTTATGTTCATATTGGTGGATGTTGATCATTAGATGTTGTTGTTCAATGTTGTTCAAGAAGACCTCAAAGAAGATCTCAGTTGGGACTGGTTTGGTCCACATCTCTCATGCTTTGCTTAGGAGGACCTCACTTCATTAAGGCAATGTTTGGTATTATGATGCTCATTCTCTAACTTAATGATGCATAAACATGGTAATGATGCTCATGTCCTAATGACTCAAGCCAAGACAATGTTGCCTACTTCATGATGACAATGTGCTTACTCCTTGGCAAAATGAGGTTTGTAGAGTTGTCAAAGTCAAATCAGCATGTTATTGAATCAGTTTGGTATGAGGTTTGAAGAGTTGTTCAAATTGGATCATCATGTTGTTGTAGTTAATGCAAAGTGATGGTGTCATATCAAACATATGTCTGATGTCTACATATGTGTTTGGTTAATTGTGTCAAAAGACCTCTATACTATTTAGTGTCACAAAAGGTTGTGATTATTTTGCAAAGACTAGTTCACTTGGTGTGGTGCTGTTAACAAGTTGAGGCAATTGAATTGGTTGGTAACAAAGCACTGATTGACATTATCATCTTGTTCATTGGTCCGATAAGCATTACATATCAGTGGTCGATTACAAGTCTCCATTACCACTTTGATCACTGACTGGATGAGAGACAAAAGTTAGATTGTCTAAGTATAGAAAAACTTTAAGGATTCACTCATAGTGCATGGTGTTAATATTATTCTCTCATGCCTTTACTAATTATCCTATTATGATGTCTTCTAGTGTCCTCTACTTTGATTCTACACATTGTCAAAAGTTAGGGTTTCTATACTATGTTGAAGAGTGATCTTAACAAAAACCCTAAGTCATATCATATAATGCATATCATATCAGAAACCCTAAGAATGATTTTAATGCATATCATATTAAGCCCTAAGTTAACCATCGACACTCTATTTCTATCTTAAAGTTGACTTGGTCGATAGGTTAAAACATAACTTAAGTTATGTTTTAAGGGGTCTTAAAATGTGGATGACTAGTCCTGACATCCTAGGGGCACCGATGATTAAAAGTTGTCATAAGGTTATGAGCGTGAAAGATCTTGTGGCTCAGATTAAAAAGGCTTGTTGGCGTGAAAGGCATATCCAACAAACTCCTTCTAATTCTTTTTGAAGACCAACGATCATTTGAAGCTGGATAAATTTGATGGGTGAAAGCTTATAAATAGCTTAAAATTAGTTTGTTAAGTCTTCTATTCATATGTAGATGGGCTAGAGAAATTGATAGCTTGCTTTGTGTGATAGATTCGAAGATGCAAGTTGGTGATTCATGATCTAGAGGACTATACCTATACATCCTGTGTAGATTGTCAAGATTGGAGGGAAGGAAAGCATAGTGTTTTTGAAAGTGATATAGATTGTTTTGACAGGTGCAGAGAAGGATATATAGTATATTTAGATTGTAACAAAATAGAGAGGGCATGATAGTGTGTTTGGAATGATAGCATATTTTATCATCCTGTACTAAATATGAGTAGTGAAATATTGTCTTCCTAATGAGTCTAAGATAAGGTGTCAAAAAGCAAATGCATACAGAAGAATCTATTTGGTCATTATTTATAGAGAATGTTTTGATTTGAAGACATTATGTGAGTTTGTGAAGGTCTGATACAATATGTGCTTGATTAGAATATGTCTATCTGAAAGTCCTTGAAGTAGTCCTTTGAAGGTTATTTGTTTGAAGTGAAAATGAGACAGGTTTTCTTGAAGACTTGATACAAGAAGGTACAGCCAAGATACAGCCTGATGATATTGAAAAATAAGGGAGGTGGATTTTTGTAGAAGAAATGTTATGCAGTGAGATAGAGTAACCCTATGTAACTTGTTTATTCATGATTCAGAAAATGTTGTATAAGATCAAGTCAGTGAGACAAGTTTGATCTTTTGCTAGTGAGGCTTCTTTTTGCCAATGAGGCATCTATCAACCAATGAGGCATATGTGTATCAATGAGATACCTATTGTACCTAGTGAGGGTCCTAATTTGCCAATGAAGCATGGTCGTTTGCTAGTAAGACAACTATTGTAATCAATGAGATTTTGATAATCCAGTGAGGCATTTTTAGAGTGGTTTTTCATCCCTATGAGGGTTTTCCACTCATGAAAATCACTGTGTTATGATTCATATTATTTGTCTTTGTATGTGTGTCCTAATGCTTTGTTCTTAAGGTCTTGATTCATACTATTCATCATCTTGTGCATATGTGTTATGATAGATCATTGAAGTCTCTCTCATTCTTTGTCTTGTAAGTTAAAAGTGCAAAAGTTTTTAAAGTTTATAGACCACTGATTCACCCCCCTCTCAGTGGTCCTGTACTCCAACACATTCCATTGAAGTTATTCCTACAAGCTAAGAACTAGCTGTATAAACCTTGGGATAGTCCTATCTAGGATAAGATATCTTTTCAAGAGAGGTGAGGTACCCTATATTTCACCTGCGTTGATGTGTGCTAAAACCACCATCAACACCACTCTTGTTCCCTCCCCTGCTCACTCTCTATTTTGTTCCCACTCCCACTAACCTAAGAATACTTAAAGTATTCCATATTTCCACCTTTGTTTATCTCATTGTACACCAGCAATTTATGGATGATACAATCATTGCCTAGCAATGTTTTCAAGAAAAAAAATGTCACTCGCATGTAGTATAAGTGCAATAAAATTTCCCTAACCCGTATTCTCAGTTTACATGAAGTTGCTAATAAGACCCAAAATTTTGGTCCACTAAATAGATAATTAGTTTTTCATATATTTTATGTTAAAAATATTCATTTCTACATTAGATCAAAAAATTATTAATCTTAAAAATAAAACAAAAGCATGTCATTGGCTAGAGAGCATGTAATTTAATAACTAGTTGAGAAATACCTTCTAGACTTGCCTAGCAATAAAATATCATTGCCTAGCAATGTTTGCAAAAAAAAACATGTCACTTACATGCATGCAATATAAGTGCAATAAAATTTCCCTGACTCTTATTCTCGATGTACATGAAATTGCCAATAAGGCCTGAGATTTTGGTTCAATAAGTAGATAATTATTTTTTCATATATTTTGTATTAAAAATATTCATTTCTACTTTAGAGAAAAATATTTATTAAACCCAAAAATAAAATAAAAGCATGTTATTGGATAGAGGGCATGTAATTTAATAATTGGTTGAGAAAGACATTCTCAAACTTCCTTTCCTTACAAAGGAAGTAATAATAAAAATGTTTCATATAAGAAAACTACATTATCAACATCAAATAATGTATAAAGTACTATCAAGTAGATTCCTAATACAAGCTTAGTTTTTATTATAATTACCTATATAAGGTTCATTATAATGCATTCTCTTATGGGATTCAAGAAAGCACTACTAGAAAGCCCCAAAGGTGGATTAGAGAGACAAGATTATCCTTTCCCAATTCTTCAAAACCCAAGGATATGCCCCTTTCAATAGCATTTGAAAAGCAGTGAAAATTGTGTCACAACAACCAATTTGTCATGACCAGTCTCTTAGACATGGTTTGATTTTCCCCACCTCTTCTATTGGATGGAACACATTGATTCAAATGAATGAAAACCCTTTGGGTACTATCACTAATTTTAAAGGAAAACACTTTTTGAAAAAGGACATCTAAGTGTTCCAGGAATTATGGGACCTACCTTGGCTGCAATGGAAATATTGGTTCCATTTTAAATAGGAGTTCAACCTTACAAATTCTAATAGGCATGTTATTTCTTATATCCAAGGACTTGTGCCTTCTTCTCTTACTCTCAAGATCTCTACATTCTAGATTAGTGTAATTTCCTTAAGGACTAGTGCTATCCCCAAGCCTACAATACCAAGTTCTTCCCCCTCAAGTCTATTTATAGAAGACTTATTCCCCACCACCCTATTTCTAACCAACTCATTACAAAATGGAAGTGTAAACTCTTTAGCAACAAATAGAAGAAGCTCAACCTCCACCTAATTGTGAAATTCCAAGGTTGATACTCAATCTCAACTCACCACTTGGAAACTCCATGTTAAACCCCCTTATGGGGTCCAATCTAAGATTCCCCCATCCCTCCTCCAATTTCCCTTTTTACAATAAATCAAAATTGTCAAGCATGCTTTTTGGTTTTGTTAGAATGATAAATGTACATTTGAAACTCCCTTAAAATTTTCATACCATCCTTGTTCTCTCACAACTAGTATGGAAGTATACTCTTATGGGTATTAAAGTCTTTGATAGTATTGTTGTGGAGTCCTATAGGTAAATTATCATTAAGTTCATTTAGAAGTACAAATACATTGCTAATATTTATCATTTGTGTTATCCTCGTTAACTTTATATGTAATCACTATACTATAGCCTTTCTCTATATGTCATATTTGTCCACTTCATGCAAGATCAATTAAAAGTTAACAAGGGGCTAGAAAAAGAATAAAGATTTTGTAAACCTAACTCCATGCCATTGAAGGAAGACATGAAAACATGGCTAACAATATCAACAACCTTCACAAGAATCAAGAAAATTGAATTCTATTAGTAATACTCTCCACAAAAAAGGGTTAACAAATAGAGATAAATACTACTACCTTTATAATGTACAAGCCACTATCAACTATCTTGCCAACTTGGTAAGGCATAATACTGAGTGGCATTTGGTGGAAGAATTTGATCCCTAGATCTTTCTAATATTTTTGTCTTTTTGGTTGAGATGCACATTTGTAGCCTATGTTGATAGCTATGTTTTAAGTCTATTGTCTTTGTTTTAGGCAGTTGGTTGTGAAAGATAAAACTCTAAACTACCTTATTGAAAGGAGGATTTTAAATTATCTAAGATATGCATTAATTAAACTAACATCAAATTACTTCCCTTAAGATCAAAAGTGTAGATTATCAAAAATAAACTAACGAGTAGTCTAATTAATGATTTTTCATAATTTTTTGCAAAAGGGAAAATATTTTGGTAATTGAATTAGATTACATAAAAGGAAATATGCTAGAGATACAAAAGAATTTGGAACAAGATCTGGACTAGTGAAAAACTACATCTAGGGCATTTCTGTGATCATGGAGGGGTGCATTTGATTGTAGATCCACCCTCTATGGTATAGTACAAAATTTCTTGCACAAAAACTAAAAGTGTACAAAACATAGATACACAACAACAAAAAATAGCATGATAGGATATACTAGAAATAATGTAATTGAAATAAATAACTAAAATCACAAGGAGGAGTAGAAATACAAAATCACAAAGTAGTGTTATCAATCATAATAGAGATTCCACACGATGAACCAACATCTAGGATAGAGGGAAGTAGTTGAGTAAATATGATCTTTCTAAAGTTATCAAGCCCCTATTTTGGTCTTTTGACCTCCACAGATAGTCAAATATTTATTGTATATGTGACAAAAGACATATCCCTAGATATAATAGATATAGTATATATAGAGATAGAAGATAGTAGAATGTAAATAAGCATGATAGGAGAATATGAGTATGTTCTAATGTAAACAATGACATAGAAGTCACGTATGTAACTAGTGAGGCAGAGACTCAGACCTACTGGAGGATGCACATATGATGTGTACATTTGATTATTGTTAATAGATATATATGGAGGTCTACTAGTACTGGGTAAATTTGTGTATTATCTTATTTTGATGTATATGTGATGCTCTATTTGGTTATTCTTTATATTTTCCTATCAATCTCTAGCTACCTGACTAGGGTATAAACTAACTACAAAGACTTGACTGAGGACTAGATCTCTAGACCGGTATCTCCTCTATATTTCTTGGTAACATTTGGTTCCATTGTTGGGACCCTGGAAGAGGGTAGTTGAAGATTGAAAGGGAAAAACATATGAAGTAGTGCAGAGTTCCAAAAAAATGAAAAGGCAAGGTTGGTGGGAAAAAGTTTCAAATTACAAAGAAATTCTAATCTCCTTAAGTTTCTACATCTGTGAGAGGGGGCAGACACTTAAGGGGATGACAAGTAGGAAGGGGGTAGGGTCTGCAAGGACCTTTCAAATGATGATTTCATGGGATATAAGAGGACTAATGGAACACTAAATCCAGCAAAACCATGGCAAAAGGGGAGAAGTGGAAGAAAAAGATCGGTAAAGAAATCAGGACCAGAATGGAGATAAGCAGAGAAGAGAGATTAAAGAAAACTCAGGAAAGACAAGAATGTTACCATAGAAGAAGGGAAAGGGCACAAATGATGGAGGAAGGAGGGATGACAGAAGGTGTGGAAGAAAAGACAAAATAATTTGAAGAGCACGCCACTAAGGGTGTTGTCATAAGGAAGGATTAAGACAAGCACATCATGAAGGATGCTGCTGAGTGTGCCAAGGTGGGTGTTGTCAGAGAAAGGAGGGTGGAAGGAGAAGACATAGAGGGCATTATAGAGAATTCTAATGAGCATGCCACTGTGGATGTTGTCAAATTAGAATGCGAAAGGGAAAGAGAAGAAGCAGGTGAACTAGGGTTTATGCCACAGACTATCGAAACATATGAGTTAACACTAGAGATTTTGAAGATATATGAGGAATACATAGGGGAGTTAATTTGTGAAAGCATAAAGGAGATAAGAGAAGGAGGAGAAGATGCAGTAAACATTGAGATGAGTTTTGAGGGTTTTGGAAGGTTATTTGAATCATCATTGGATGCTAACATGATCTCATTCACAAAGACAAGAGAATCCCCTAATTTAAAGAGATGCTATGAAGAGACACAACCCCTGGACCATGAGCCACCCTAAGTACCATATAAATTCAAGAGAATTTTAATAGAGAAGGAAGATATTCAAGCAAACAAGGACACATAGATAATAGCATAGATCTAGAGTAATTTTTGAGAGGTTTTAGGAGAGGAGTACTTTGAGATCCAACTACAAAGAGATAAGGGAAGAGAAGGCAGGTGAGTTGATAGAAGATAGCATAACCGGAGGAGCAGACCGGAAGAAACTCATCGTAGAGTACTGAAGATTGTGAGAAGATTGGACATGGATATGCCTATCAAGTTACCTATATTTGAGAAGGATACTACTAAGGCAGCCAAACACATTTTTAATTTGGAACTGGAAGGGAGTAAAAAGAGATGAAATCAAGCTATTTGACTTCATAGGAACCTTGTGGAATGAAGCATTGAAGTGGTATAGAAAGACATATCAAAACAATGACAAGGATTAGGATGAGATCAAAAAGGCATTTTTGGAGAATTTTGGAGTTTTGGATGTTCCGATAGAAGGGGTAAGCAAGATGAGAGATTTGATGCAATTGGAGAAAGAATCAATGAAGGATTTTGATAAAAGGTTCAAGGAGTCAACTAAGAAATTGGAGGAATCACTGACTAAAAAGCAAAAGATATAATGGTTTATTTTTGAAATAAGCCCTAAAATAAGGTCAGCCTTGGATGGAAGAATATTTGGGACATATGCAGAAGCGGTGACACTAGCCTTCTAGATAGAGTCTCAAGCCTGGTGTAGACAAGATAAGATGAAAGAAAAATTAGAATTGGAAAAGTTGAAGTTGGAATTGGAGCAATTGAAGCTGGGGCAGGAGATATTGGTTAAAAAGGAGGAGAATACACAAAAGAAAAGACCTGATATATGTTGTTCGTATTGTAAAAGAGAAGACCACTTGAGAAATGAATGCCCTAGGATGAAATGTTAAAGACAAGTTATTACAATAAAAGTAGACACCAAAGAAACAATAAAAATAGTCAATTTAGTATACTGTGGATTATACGAAGAATGGAATGACCATGAAACACCAAATTGCCCTTCACAAACCTTCCAGAGGAAAAGAGACTTTGTTGATGAAGAAGATGAAGCATGGTATGGTAGAAACACTACAAACTCTGCAGAGAGCAGTAAAATGACATATTTGAAGGAAAGAAACTCGTATGATCATGACTACATGCAACCAAGTTGGAGAAATTAGAGGAATGTCAATGCAATACAAAATTCAAATTCTAGTGGTCCATCATATGGAAATAGCTATAATAATGATGATAGAGAATGGTTTGGAGGCTACAAAGGAGGTAGATGCCATGGAAGAAGTCAAAGGAGGGAGGATGCAACATGCTTCAATTGTGGTAAGTTAGGACACTTTGCTAATGAATGTTGGGCCAAAAGGAAAGCACAATGTTCATTTTGTAACAGTACAGAGCATGATTTATTCTCTTGTGAGAGAGCACAACAATACTTCCAGAATGCACAACCACAATCTAAGAGTGATGAGTTATAGAACCTGAATAATAAAAAAGGAGCGAGCATCATAAGGAGGGAACCAAAAGATCAAAGAACAAGAACTTGCTAGAACAACAAGAGAGAAGAGATAGACATATCTTCAACTGAATCCATAGAAGAAGAAGAGTACTACCAGAGAAGCACACAAAAAAATATCATAAAAGAGAGAAGGAAAAGGAAGGGGAAATTTATGGTAGTGACAAGACAAGGAACAAATATCAGAAGGCACTATGTCACTGAAATAGAAGAGGAAGATAGTGAGGAGGATGAAGAATTTGTCCCTACTAAGAAACATCATGAAGAAGTAGTGAAGGAGGCTAAACATGTTACACATATGGTTCCTAGGGTTTTCATTGATGTTAACACTATCACAAGGTTGTCATTGATGTAAACACTATCATGGAGGTGTGATGGTGTTCATGGTTGGATGTCATGTCCTATCCAACAGAGAAGTACAATTCATGGTTGGATGTCATGCCTTGATCAATGCAGAACTGATTATAAAATTATATTAATATGGGAATTAGAAGCACTAAGATGATCTGATGTGCTTCTACTAGTGGCTTGATTCAAACTTCATGATGATTGGTTTACTAGAAGACTATTTCACAGTTTAGAGACAGTGTTGAAGATAGCCACTATAAAGCAATAGAATGCTCTGCATTCCTCTGCATTTGTAGATATAGCTATACGGTTCTGGAACTATGTTCAGGGTGAAGTGAAGGTAATAATTCCAAAGTTTCAGATCATTTGTCCTTCTGCTATGAAAGTTATGCATGATAGAGTAATGACATGTGTTCTAGCTAAGTGAGCTGGTGTTGAAGGCCTATTGGAATGCTCTATATTCCTCTAGAAGTGAATGTTTGTCCTTGCAGTTTTGTGGATATTTTCATGAATGTGCATTACATGCTTCCTTTAAGTTTCAAGGTTCTTGGTGGTCCACAAGATTAGTTTCTCAATGACAGTGTGTTGAAGTGTGTTCTAGATGACAGGATGTTCTTAGAATTCATGGTTGAAGATGTGTGACACAAAATCTTTGATGTGCAAAAGTAAAGGAATGTTTGGAGATGTTGTATGAGTCTTGTAGACTCATTTGGAAAAGTTTCATGAAGATCTTTCTTGTTTCTAGTACCACACAAGGATTTCAAGTTGTTGTGGTCGTTATGCTTCAAGTTCCATATGTCTTTGCTTAAGGTTGTCCTATTTTCAAAAGAGCGGAGTGTGAGGATGTAATTCCTTGATGTTTGATGCTTTGAAGGATGTTTTGGACCTAATTTAAAAGCAAGTGTTGATGTCCGCAAGGCATGGGTCTTCTGTTGGTGTAGCGTGTAGTCTTGTTTAAGACTTGTCCTCTACACATTTCATGTTGTGTGTTGTCTGGCCAACTTGTAAATATATTTTTTATGTTGTCTCTAGCTGACAAACAATGTAATCAATATAATATCATGTATAAATTGTAAATCAAATTGAATTAGGAAAAATGTGATTGCAAAGTAATTGATAGAGCCTGCATGTAAGATAAGGAGTAGAATGAATACATTATGATGTGTGACTGAAGGAGAAAGAACAGAAGTTGTTGATGCTGTCCTAATTCATCTTGAAGATATCTCTGTGGCAATGATCAAGTATAGAGTGTGCATACTTGATCTGATCATCAGAAGGAAGTGTGTAGAGGCATAATTGTAATCATAAAAGGTGTGAGTTTCAATGTTAGTTTTCAGACAGTAGAAGGACTGTCATACTGCAATCTTGTGTAAGTGTGTTCTCAATTCAAGGAGTAGTAGCTTCCTTGGGAGTGATCCTAAAAAAAAGTCTTAAGGGAGTAGTAGCTTCTTTGGGAGTGACCCTAAATCAAAATTTTTAGGGAGTAGTAGCTTCCTTGGGTTGTAGCCCTAAAACAAAGTTATTATTTTGAGCTTTATATATTATGAATTAAACCTCACTGTGGTTTTTCCCATCTAGGGTTTTCCACGTATATCTGGTGTTATGTGTTGATGTCCATTATTTCAATCTTTCATGATTATGTTGATGATGTAATGCTTAAGTTTTAATCTACCCAAGAGAAGTTAAAGTTTGTTTAGATACTGATTCACCTCCCCCTCTCAGTATCCTTGTGTGTTCAACAATTGGTATTAGAGCCAAGTTCCTCTAAAGGAAGCTTAATCACTTGAGGAAGATTTAGCATGGCACTTAATGGATCCAGCAAGATACCTAGGTTCGATGGAACAAATTATGTTTTTTGGAAGCTAAGGATGGAAGGCTATATCAACTCTCTAGGGTGTGATGTTTGGCAAGCTGTCAAGACTGGTTACAAAGTTCCTACTACTATTCCTACAGATCCAAATGAAGTTAGGGAATATGATAACAATGTCAAGGCAAAGTTTTCTATCATGAGTGAGTTAGTTTATTCATAACTTTTAAAGGTAATGAGTTGTAGTTCTGCTAAAGATGTTTGGGTTAAACTTGAAACTATTTATGGAGATAAGAAAGAAAAGCAAGCAAAGATGCAAATCTTCAAAAGTAGATTTGAGAACCTAAAAATCTCAGAGGATGAAGACATTGTTGGATAGATGCTCTGGGTGAATGAAGTGGTTAATGGCATCATGAGTCTTGATGGAGAAATGAAAGAAGATGATATTATGAAGAAGGTTCTGAGATCTCTTTCCAAATCTTATAGTCATTAAGGTATCTGCTATTGAGGAGAATGCAGACTTGGATACATACACTAGACAAATTATTTGGTTCCCTTACTGCCTTTGAAATGAAAGAGTTTGGCGGTGATGCTCCAAAGAAAGAAGTTTCTTTCAAAGTCAGTATGAAGACAAAGGAAGAAGTTGTTGATGAAGATGAGAGCTCTGATGAAGTTGAAGAAAATTTTGTGAGTGGACTGAAGAAAGGCACTGTCAAATACAAAGATAAGTTACCCTTCAAATGTTTCAATTGTGGAAAGGTTGGTCACTTTGCTTCTAAATGTCCTTTTAAGGAATCAAGGGGGAGTAACAAGAGAGACAAGTTCAAAAGAAGTATGTATTCCATAGAGAGCAGTTACTCTTTAGAAGATGAGGATCATGATTGATTCAAATGATGAAACACTTTTCATGGCCTTGAGTGTTGGTGACAAAAAGGATGATGGTAGAAAATGTGAGAAGATTGATACCTTGCAAACAAACCAAAACAATGATAGATCAATGGTTGTATGGAATACCTTTCATGCAAGAGAAGAAGCCAAGGCTTGGGTAATTGACAATGGTTGCTCAAATCATATGACTGGTTATAAGGAGAAGTTTATCAGACTTGAGAAATGGGATGGTGGTGTTTTTGAATGCACAAGACAACTGAGAGGGGGGTGAATCAATTGTATCTTAAATTTTCAAAACCCTCACACATATTTAGATCCACATAGATTCAATTAACCCTTAGATTGTTATGAAGATTAAGCATGAAAAGCAAATAACAAAATCTGAATCAAACCAACATCAAACACAAGAGAACACCAAATTTACATGGAAAACCCAAGAAGGTAAAAACCATAGTGAGGATTAGGTCACAATATAAAGTAGTATCAACACTGAATTACAAAAGGCTCCCTACTAGAAGGCTTACTGCTAGAATAGAGAAGAAGAAAGAGAATATTGTTACAAGGAGAAAACTATCTCAATGCAACAGGGAATTCCACCGCAATACCAACTGTAGAGTGTCTCTACATTTTGTTTCAGTTTGGGCAATGATGCGGTTAAAGTATAGTGTCTTAATATTTGTCTCTATTCCGTGCTTCAAATGTTTCTATGTGCGTGTTACGCCAAGTGTCAAAGCCTCAATAATGAAACAAGGACCTAGTTTGCTACAGAGGATGTTGTGTGTCCTTTTGAGAATGCTGTGGAGCATGCCACGTATCAAGTAACATCTTTTTGGTTCATCTTTTTTCAAGCCCGCAGAAGGCGCCACGTGTTGCTAGCGGAAGTAGTCTCAAAAAGCTTCCTTTCTTGCTTTATGCTTGCAAGTAATGCCGTGTCTTTTTGAGTTTTATGCAGATGATGTCGCGTGTCCCTTTTCAGAATTTATATTGATGTCGGTATAAACCATGGTGGGCCACAATTCATTTTGTTTCAAGCTTGTAGAGGATGCCATATGCCGATAGCAAAGAAAGAGTTGCTTTATTCATAATCTCTTGTAGCATGAAATGTTTTAATTCACAGTTGCTGGGGAACGTGACAAGTGTCAGCTTCCACAGGACCTTTCAAAAAGTTTCATTTGTTTCAATAGTGTTACAGAGGTTGCCACGTTTTATCTTGTATGCGCGTGGGTGCCGCCATCCATCCCAGTTTTATTCCCTTTGTGGGTAGTGAGTTATGAAGGCAGTGGGTCCCATTATTATTGTGTCTCAATTTTTAAGTGAAGCGAGTTGCAATAGATGTCATAACGGAGGGTGCCCGAGTATAAAGACACAGGTTTTTTTAAAGGCTTCGCGGGGTAGGACACGTATCATTTTTGGAGGCTGCAGAGTGCGACAAGTGGTTGTTTCCTATGAATTTCTTTGAAGGCAAAAGAGTTTCTAAGTATATGCAGATGCTGCCACCTGTCATATTTTCTTTTCAGCCTTATGCGTGCAGGTGTTGCCATGTGTCTTGGTCTCAATATAGTTACTGTGCCACATAATATTTTGCCCCAACCAATGAGCGCATAGGAGGGACGGCCGTTACAGATTCAGAAGACCGTAACCGCCATGGACTTCCAATAATCTTCAGTTCTGTTTGGCCATTGAGGATTCAGGTTGTTGCAAGCAATCTTGTGTTAAGTCGATGATTATAAATATGCAGAATTTGTAATTGCCAAGGAGGACTTTACTTTTGATATAAGTTTTCAATTAGAAATCTAATAGAGGAGTCCGAGACTTTGTTGTGACCAGTTTATGTCATTTTGCCTTTATTTTGTTGTTCTTGGTAAGAAAGTCAATATATATGTGCATGTTTTTGTGCCTTTTATGTTGCTGGAAGATTAATAAGAAGAACTCTATTATGTGCCTTGGTTGATATCATCTGTGTCTTTGCGAATTTATCTGGTTGTAAGCCTTTGATAATATTCATTATATCTGTTTATGTTGATCATGCAGTATCTGCTCTTTAATATAACTGTATCTTGAGAATAGCTTCACTGTGCTTGAATTGAAGGAATACTTTCTACTTAGGTGCATCACCATAAATTAGATTTGCTTATTGTATCTGTAATCCTGTTTATTTCTTTCCCTTTGCTCAAAACCCAATTGAAATAAGAAGAGCCAGCTTCTTTAAAATCTGGAGGTTGTTTCAAGTAGCAAGTCTTACATTCTTGAAACTTCCCATGTTGGTGTTAGAACCTGCATAATTTTATACATCAACAGTTTTTGGTACGCTCGGTGGGACCTTTCTTGAAGTTCCTATCAAGATCGTATGAGCCAGAGAGTGATGACAAGGAGCCAGAGATGTGGACCTACAACAAAATCTCAATCTGCTGCTAACCCAGGCATTCTTTTACCACCATTAGTAACTACTTCAAGGAGAAGAGTGAATCAGGTTGCAGTAACACAAGGATCAAATATGGGAGCACCTATACCTCCAAGGAACTATGCAAATTGGAACATTGGCAATCCTCTCATTCTCCTAGTACCACTAGTAACTTGGGATCCTATTCTAGCCAATGCTTTGAAGGCTCTACCTAAGTTAAGTGGAGAAGATTTCAAGACACCTGGGGAACATCTACAAGATGTATCTGATGTGTGTGCAGTCCATGTTATTACTTAACAGAATGTGGCAATAAGACTGCTAGCAGCTTCTTTTAAAGGAAATGCCTAGACTGGTATAGATCTCTCACTCCAAATACAATATGTTAGATTTTTTCCCAAACTGGCTACTTCCCAGTTATCCCTATAAGGTAGCCATCATTGATCAATAGGATTTTCAGGCCAGGGGCCAACAATACAGGAGATAGACTCTATAAATATCTCCTCTTCTTCTTTAGGCTCTGTAGAACCAAGGGGGTTTTTCCCTATTCAACATCTATAACATATGCCTATGGAGATTATTGGGATGTTGATACAAAGTAGATAAATCCTCTTTTTTGCATACCAAAACTGTGAAATAAGTGCAAAGGGGGTAGCTTTAGGCCTATGTTCAGTTGTGAGACAGAGAATTTTGATCCTAAACTACTTCTAATGTCCTAAAGGTTTATGTTTGAAGTTTAAGTTTATTTTTTGTATTTGGATGCAAGACTGGGACTTTGGGTTGTAGCCTCAATACAAGACTAGATTGGTGCTTATCCACGGCTCGGAATCAATAGATATATATATATATATATATGTGAATGTTTACCATAGACTTAAAACAATAATTAGATTTCAAGGGGGCTTTTGTAATATCTGCTTTACCGACACTACCCAAGACTAAGTATTCAGTTATTTCTACTTACAAACATCCTCACTGCAATATATTCTTCCCAACACTTAACCCAAAACATTTAATCTACTCCTTGAGCAGAAGTAAAAGATCAAGTATTCAACATCGCAAACCCATATTCTAGAATCTTAAACACCCCTTAGCTGTTTAGATTCAGAAGAAGAACACATTCAACTTGGAGACAAACAACAAAATACATGCAATGAAGCATTACTCATTTAAATCAACATGAAACTGATGAATTCTATGCATAAACATTTGACATACAACTCATAAACTCACAAGACATAAAACAGAGCCACCAATGAAGTTGTATCTTATTACAGCACCAAAATTTGTCCAATTTTCAACAACCTAAAATGAGTGACACAATTTGCATTATATAGCAAAATTGTGTACTCAGCAATAATTACATGGCAATTCAAAAATTCTACCAAATACACTGCACCCAAAAATGGCACCCAAAACATGAAAAGCGCAGGCAAAACAGGAAGGAGAAATAAGTGAGTTCGGGAGATGTGCCACCGCTCACAAATTTTCCTCATAAATCTGGTAGCTAGCCTGTCAACTCCATCGACCCATACCACTGCAAACCTGCCATTAATGGCTTACCAACTGATGGCCATTTGAAATGTAGCAACTACGTGCTACTGAAGCTTTCTAGCCTGAAAACAGCCGCAGCTACAAAGAAAACCTTCGCCGCTTAGAGTTTAAAAGATGGTTGTCGATCTTCCTCCCTTCGCTGAGATTTGTGGCCTCAAAACACTTGCAAAGTCATTCACCAGCTAGAACGTGCCACGTAGGCACCCTGGGCTTCCACCGTTGACTTTTCTGCCACCTACTTTGCCCTCAAAATCGTTGCATATGCAGCTGAAAATGAGATTGTATATACATACAATTGTTTACATACAAGGCAGACCCCAAGACATTATGAAACAAATTTGAACCTCCATTCAGGTCTGGGCCTTATATGTATCTCCCTTTGCACATTGGCATATACAACACACCTTACATATAAGCCACGGACTTCAAATTATGATGAAGCATATGGCAATCACTTTGAAGTCCAACTTGTATCCTAAGCCTTTGCATCTTCACTTTGTATATTACATATACAAATGCATTATACATTCTGTGGACCCCAGTCATTTATCAATTGGATTGGAGAAATTTGAAATCCGAGCCTTGTATCTTCATTCTCTTGCATATCGGGATATACAAATGCCATATACATACAAGCTACGGACCCCAAATTTTATTCACTACATTTGACTCCTCCTTCTGGTCCGGATTGTATATTTTTTCATTGTATATTGGCTTGTATGTGCAAACATACAACATAGATATACATACAAGGCGCGGACTCCACGTTTTTATGAGTCAGATTGGAAGAACCTTTGAAATCCGGCTTGTATCTTTGCTTTTGCATCTGTGCGCTTGCATGTTGACTTGTATATTTGCCGCTAATGTACATTTGCACTTGTACATCTGCATACATCTTCTAACATACAATCTGCTTTGTATGTTCCTTTGTATGTTTTCAATGTATATCGGATATGTATTCACCTTCATGCATGCCAATATACATTGATCCTTGCACATTCTCTTTGTATGTCGGCCTCTTTGTACATTGCCCTTATATGTTTCCTTTGTATGTGGCGAATGTCTATTTGAACATACAAACAAAATATACATGCAAGCCGCCACATACAAGTAGGGAATATTTCAAGAATCTACGAAAGATTCCTCGATGTATATGCACCTATTCCAAACCCGATATGCATTTAAAAGATGCAATCAATCAATTTTTTATTATTTTTATTTTTTGAAGGCCGATTTAACATTTTTGGGCCCGCCAATGTACATTGCACTTGTACATACAAAGACACATACATTCGATAGATTTCACTGCCGCACAAAATGATTTTGGACTTAGCATCTTTTTCTCAAGCATGACGGGAAAAAGCGGTAAAACACTGCATAGGGGTCGGTCAACCAATGAGCGCTAGGGCATGGAAATACGACTAATGTGACCAGGAACCCACTACAGGAAGTCAACAACAAAACAGAGGATACAACGCAGAAGGCTGAGGGAAAAAATAACCTAAGGCATCAAGGGTTTGAAAGAATAAAAACATAAGCCTACAAACTTGATTCAAAATCCTAACCCTAGGTAAGTACCACCATTGGCTCCGACTGGGGACGTGTAAGCGCAAGACTGCAGCGAGAACCAGACCACTCCAGGATAGACCAGACAAAATGCAAAATGTAAAACACCTAACTATACAAGGCACGTACAGACTATTTACACCTAATTTACAATGTGCACACAGGCTATTTGTTTATGAAAAGTAGGGCTTCAGGAACTGACCGTGCACAGGCAATTCCAGTAGTTCACCCTTTAGGGCCTGGAGAAAGTAGGAATCTTCTCCATGAGTATTGCTGATTTGATATGGGCCCATCCATAAGGGGTCAAATTTACCATGTTTGCCCTTATCCTGGTTCTTTGCATTCCAAACAAGGACCAAATCACTTATCTGAAACTTCCTTTCTGTGGCTTTTTTATTAAACAAATATTTTACCTTTTGTTGTTTCTTGATGTTTGTCTTATGTGCCTCTCTTTTGATTTCATCCAGTGCAACTAGTTGATTTATCCTTTCATTCATTGAGTCCTCAATCTCTTCATTATTTTCTTGTATGAATCTATAAACTAGTAAGAGATTATTCACAGGCAACTTGGCTGTTGCACCATACACCAGCTCAAAAGGTGACCTTCCAATCGCTTTCTTTACTGTTACCCTGTCAGCCCATAATGCCATCTTCAACTTTGAATCCCAAGCCCTTTTGTTCTTATCTTCCATGCTTTTAATGATTTTCATGAGGCTTTTGTTACTTGACTCTGCTTGACCATTTCCCTGTGGATGGTATGGTGATGCATATGACAAATCAATCCCATAATTGTTGCAAAAATCAACAAATTCACCAGATCTGAAACAAATGGCATTGTCTGTGACCACTTTGACTGGCACTCCAAATCTGATAACAATATGTTCCAAAATAAAATCCATCACCACCTTTCTCGTAGCTTTCTTAGTTGGAATGGCTTCAATCCATTTAGTGAAATAGTCAATAGCAACCAAAATCCAACTATGTCCTCCACTTGATTTTTTTGAAATTTCCCCTATAAAATTAATTCCCCATTGCTGAAATGGAGCCTCCACAGTTACAGTTCTAAGGGGTAATGCACTTTCATACTTTAGTTTTCCTAAGAACATTTGATAGGGATCACATTTTCTTACCATCTTTTGTGCATTTGAGAAAAGAGTTGGCCATCAATAGCCAGCTCTAAGAACTTTGTGAGCTGTTGTCTAGGCAGTGTAGTGTCCACCACACACTCCTTTATGCATGTCATTTAAGATATTCTTAACTTCATATTTATCTACACACCTAAGTAATACACCATCAGGATTCTTCCAATACAACTCTCCTTGAATAATGGTGTATTTGAGTGCATGTAGCTTCAGGGTCCTTTTTTGACTATCACTTAGATGGGAAGGACAATTCAAATTCTACAAACAATACACAATGTCTTTGTACCATTCAGATTCTGACATATTAACAATTTCATTCTGAACTACATTCACTTGGCAAGCTTCCAAATTTGACTGTGTCATCATCTTAGCCAAACCTTGTCCCCTTACCAATTTTGTGATTTGTATCTCAATGTTGAACTTTTGTAATTTGTTTATCCACCTACATCTTCTTCCTGTCACTTTTTGCTAAGTAAAAATGTCCTTAACAGCTACATGGGGTACATATGCAACTATCTAAGAGCCTACCAAGTATGGCCTAAAGCTTTTAACTGCCTTAACCAATGCATATGCCTGCTTTTCCATGATATCATATTTCAACTCAGCGGCCTGCAATGACATGCTAAAGAAAGCAATAGGTTGTTCAAAACCCTCTTCATTTTTCTGTAATAAACACACAGCAACAGTATGAAAAGAAGCAAATGAGAATAACTAGAGTGGTTTAGAAAAATTAGGAGATTTCAACATAGGAGCCATCTTTATAGCTTCTTTGATATTCTGAAATGATTTAGTTGCTTCGCTTTCCCATTTAATAGCTTCACCCTTCTTCAGCATTTTAAAGATATCCTTTGTAATTTCTGCAAAGTTGGGAATGAATCTTCTAACAAAATTAATCTATCCAAAGAAGGACTGAATGCCTTTCACTGTTTTGGGAATTTGAATCCTATCAATTGCAACACCCCTCTCAGGATCAAACCTAACTCCATTCTTGGAAACAATGTGTCCCAAAATCTTTCCTTCCACTACCCCAAAAGCACATTTCTTTGGGTTAAGTGAAATGCCATATTCCAATGCTCTAATAAAAATTTGTTCTAGGTGCATGCAATGTTGCTCCTCCTTTTTTGAATAAGCAGTTAAATCATCTTGATATACAGCCAAGATTGAGTCAATCAATCCTACAAAAGCAACATCCACAGCCCTCTGAAATGTGGCACCTGCATTTGTTAGTCCAAATGGCATTCTCACATATACATAGGTTCCCCATGGAGTGGTAAAGGCAGTCTTGTATTGTTCAGATTCTTTTACCTTCACCTAATTGTATCCTGAAAATCCATCCATCATCGATAAAAGCTCACAACCAGTTACTTTCTGCAGCATAGCCTCCATGTTGGGTAGTGGATAATTATCCTTTAAAGAAGATACATTCAGATTTCTAAAGTCCACACAAAGTCTTATATCACCATTTTCCTTTCTAACTGGGACAAGATTTGACACCCAAGTTGAATGTCTAATAGGCAGAATTATTCCAGCCTCCCTAAGCTTCATGAGTTCTTCTTGCATTTTTGGAGCCAAAGTTGGGTTGATAGGTCTTTGTTTCTGTCTGAATGGCTTAGCTTCAGGCTTCAAAGGGGTCTCATGCTGAAATAAGTCTTCTCTATAAGCCTTCAGGTCCTCATATGACCATGCAAAGACATGCTTATATCTTTTCAATAGTATAATCAACATGTTCCTGATGTGTGGCTTGAGTTGTTTGCCAATATATACCCTTTTGGGGGCATGAGATGTCCCCAAGTTTATCTCCTCCAAGTCATTCTTGTTTGTAGGAGAGGACTTTGTAACAAACTGGTCCCTATTGTCAAATGTTCTTTCTAAAGCAACCAACCCTCTAGGGATTTTATTTGTTTTAAGCTGAATTATTTCTTTCCCCAAAAGAGTTTCTTTTCCATCCACAACTTCTACAAAATTTTGGAAATCAATCTCTTGGTTCTCATATTCATCTATGCAGTGTAGGAACCTCAACAAATCTTTATCAACATCAAATACTTGCCAACTGCATATATTTTCTGGTAGTGTAGGTCTAATTTTAACCTCAACATTTGTAACATCAGACAGAGTAATATCATCCGGCCTTATGGCCACATTAGCTAAAGAATCTGCCATGACATTTTTTGATCTTTCTATCTACTTTATTGAAAATGCATCAAACAATTCAATTGTATCCCACACAACATGCTTATACTGTTTTAACCTTTTATTTTTTGAAGCATATTTATCTCTAACCTGGGAAACAATTAATTTTGAATCTCCAAATACTTTTATCATCTTAATTCCATTCTTCAGAGCAACATTCAATCCTAGTAACAGAGCTTCATATTCTGCAATATTATTTGTGCAGGCAAACTTTAACAGGAAAGAGAACTTTAGAAGCTTACCAGCTGGAGACAAAAACACAACTTCAGCACCAGAACCTTCCTTTGAACAAGTTCCATCAAAATACATAGTCTAGAGACCCTGTTGGTCAAGCTCTTGAATGCAAGTATCTCTCCTTTTACCTCCTTGATCATCTGAGTTAACTTTGAAATTTTCACAGTCAGTGTCCACAAAATAGACATGCTCATCTGGATCTTGATCTTCAACTGTCTCTAGTGACCTTTCTTCTCTAACCAGTTTGACGTCCTTACCATTCATTGGAATCATGACATATGATAGATCTAACTGCATACTTCCTCCAATCAATGCAGCCCATCTTCTTGACAACAGCATACCATATTGTGGCTTTATGTCAACCACTCTTATGTTCATTCTGTATGTTTTTTTTGGATATGTTGCTAACCTAAAATCTACATCCTTCATGATTCCAATAACTGGTACCTCCCTAGCATCCATTGCATAGCATTTTCCACATGCCTTAGCTATCTTCAATCCAACTTGTTGCATGATAGCCAGAGGCATAATATTTGTTGATGCTCCTGAGTCAAGCATACAATTCCTGATTGTTTTTCTATTAATAACAAGGGAGACATAAAATGGCTCAACCTGTGATAGACATTTTGTCATTGTCACCCCCAGATAAACTTTAGGAACCTCATCCTCTTCAATACACAAGGCCTGTTTCTTACCTTGAATCTCAACATTTTGCTCAACCTGACAAGCTACCCCTGAGATCAAGGACAAAGCCTTATTCCTAAATTCTTCAATTTTCATCATCTCCATCAACGGAATAGAGATCTTTACCTAGGACAAAACCTAAGTTATGTCAAAGGGAGCATAATTTTGTATAACAGTTGTAGCCTGAGCCGTGGTTTTACTCTTATCCTAAGCTGATCCAGCTTTAGTCTTAGCTACCTTCTGACTATTATCCAGGACCTGAGAATCCTTATTTTGATCCTCACTTTGGGGAATTTTATTTTCTAGTCCTTGAGAATAATGACCTAGTTTTTTCTTAGAGTTCTTCTTATTACTGTTCCATTGCATCTTTTGTGGTCTAGCCACTTTATGATTATGTGCTGGTTGATTCACCAAGGTGCTTTCTGGTTGACATGGATCATCTACCTGAGCTTTACTTCTAAGATTGTAATTGCTCTTGACCTGAGCCACTACTACAGCTATGAGAGCTCTAATTTCTTCATCAGAAGGTCTTCTCAAGTTATTCAGAAATATGCGTGAGTCCTGAGCATACACATAATTATCTTCATCATCTTCATCATAGGAAACCTGCTGGCAAACCCGAGTTCCATAATTTGTGCTTTCATCAGCATCACAAGAAGAGTGTTCCCCATTCGTGAACAACATATTGACATTATCATCCTCCATACAATGCGGCTCATTGCATTCATCACAGGCAACAACATTATTATATAAAGATTGAGCAATCATACATTGCAACTGTGAGTGAGGCATTTGGCATATTATGCACCATGGGGTGTCATCAACAATATTAACATCCTTCTTCAAAGGATCAAGAGTCTCCTTTGCATTTTGGGCTCTTTGATTGGTGTTGTTGTTATGTGGGAGAATGGGTTTACCATTATGCCAATTAGTGTTATATGGCATATCATGCAATGATGGTCTCTTTTCTTGTCTTTGGTAAACCTACCTGTCAGGACCTATTCCCTTTTCATTTTTAGCAAGTCTATAACTTAAGTCCTTAACAACAGTTGTCAATTTATCCTCAGAAGTAGATGCATTACCTTGAGTACTTTGAGACTTATTTGGATTTTGCAGAATCTTCACATCATCCCTTGGGGATTCAGTTTTTTCAAATCTATTAGGAGGATCTAAGAAAGGGCGTTCCTGGAACACCTTTGATCTCATTCTCAATCCACCACCCTGTTGTCTCTCAAATACATCTTGAATTTCAGCCTCTGTGTTTGAAAAATAGGGTGGCTGCTACTCTGAAGATCTAGGATTATCTTGGATATTATCATTATTTATGGGGGAACCTTCTTGACTGGCTTGAACAGTCCCTTTTTTCCTGTACATCATTTTTCTGGGTAATTCTTGAAACAAAGGATTACGTGGGGATCTCCTCCCTTGCATACAAATTTTTACTTCACCGGTTGGGAGATTTGTTTGGAGTCGCCATCTACAACTAGGAATTAATTTATTTTAAACCGAGGTTCTTACACAAAGCATTCCCCAGCGGAGTCGCCAAATTTGTTGGTTTTTTTCACAAATTGGATACTTCCCAGTTATCCCTACAAGGTAGCCATCATTGATCAATAGGATTTCTGAGCCAGGGCCCAATAGTACAGGAGATAGACTCTATAAATATCTCCTCTTCTTCTTTAGGCTCTGCAGAACCAAGGGGGGTATTCCCTATTCAACATCTATAACATATGCCTATGGAGATTACTGGGATGTTGATACAAAGCAGATAAATCCTCTTTTTTGCAAACCAAAACTATGAAATAAGTGCAAAGGGGCTAGCTTTAGGCCTATGTTTAGTTGTGAGATAGAGGATTTTGATCCTAAACTACTTCTAATGTCCTAAAGGTTTATGTTTGAAGTTTAAGTTTGTTTTTTGTAATTGGATGCAAGACTGGGACTTTGGGTTGTAGCCTCAATACAAGACCAGACTGGTGCTTATCCAGGGCTCGGAGTCTATATATATATATGTGTGTGTGTGTGTGTGTGTGTGTGTGTGTGTGTGTGTGTGTGTGTGTGTGTGTGTGTGTGTGTGTGTGTGAATGTTTACCATAGACTTAAAACAATAATTAGATTTCAAGGGGGTTTTTGTAATAGCTGCTTTACCGACACTACCCAAGACTAAGTATTCAGTTATTTCTACTTCCAAACATCCTCACTGCAATATATTCTTCCCAACACTTAACCCAAAACATTTAATCTACTCCTTGAGTAGAAGTAAAAGATCAAGTATTCAACATAGCAAACCCATATTCTAGAATTTTAAACACCCCTTAGCTGTTTAGATTCAGAAGAACACATTCAACTTGGAGACAAACAACAAAATACATGCAATGAAGTATTACTCATTTAAATCAACATGAAACTAATGAATTCTATGCATAAACATTCAAAATACAACTCACAAACTCACAAGACATAAAACAGAGCCACCAGTGAAGTTGTATCTTATTACAGCACCAAAATTTGTCTAGTTTTCAACAACCTAAAATGAGTGACACAGTTTGCATTTCATAGAAAAACTGTGTACTCAGCAATAATTACATGGCAATTCAAAAAAATTTCCAGATACACTGCACCCAAAAATGGCGCCCAAACATTAAAAGCGCAGGCAGAACAGGAAGGAGAAACAGGTGAGTTCAGGAGATGTGTTGTCGCTCACAGATTTTCCTCATAAATCTAGTAGTTAGCCCGTCAACTCCATCGACCCACACCACTACGAACCTGCCATTAATGGCTTACCAACTAATGGCCATTTAAAATGTAGCAGCTACGTGCTACTAAAGCTTTCCAGCCTAAAAATAGCCACAGATACAAAGAAAACCTTCACCGCTAAGAGTTTAAAAGATGGCCGTCAATCTTTCTCCCTTCGCTGAGATCTACGGCCTCAAAACACTTGAAAAGTTGTTCACCAGCTAGAACATGCCACGTAGGCACCCTGGGCTTCCACCACTGACTTTTCCGCCACCTACTTTGCCCTCAAAATCCTTGCATATGCAGCTAAAAATGAGATTGTATATACATACAATCGTTTGCATGCATGGCAGACCCCAAGACATTATGAAACAAATTTGAACCTGCATTCAGGTGCGGGCCTTGTATGTATCTCCCTTTGCACATCGGCATATACAACACACCTTACATACAAGCCACATACTTCAAATTATGATGAAGCATATCGCAATCGCTTTGAAGTCCAACTTGTATCCTAAGCCTTTGCATCTTCACTTTGTATATTGCATATACAAATGCAATATACATTCTGCAGACCCTAACCATTTATCAATCGGATTGGAGAAATTTGAAATCCGAGCCTTGTATCTTCATTCTCTTGCATATCAGGATATACAAATGCCATTTACATACAAGCTACGGACCCCAAATTTTATTCGCTGCATTTGACTCCACCTTCAGGTCTGGATTGTATATTTTTTCTTTGTATATCAGCTTGTATGTGCAAACATACAACGCAGATATACATACAAGGTGCAGACTCCACATTTTTATGAGTCAGATTGGAAGAACCTTTGAAATCCGGCTTGTATCTTTGCTTTTGCATCTGTGCGCTTGCATGTTGACTTGTATATTTACCGCTAATGTACATTTGCACTTGTACATCTGCATGCATCTTCTAACATACAATCTACTTTGTATGTTCCTTTGTATATTTTCAATGTATATCGGATATGTATTCACCTTCGTGCATGCCAATATACATTGACCCTTGCACATTCTCTTTGTATGTTGGCCTCTTTGTACATCGCCCTTGTATGTTTCCTTTGTATGTGGTGAATGTATATTCGAACATACAAACAAAATATACATGCAAGCCGCCACATACAAACAGGGAATATTCCAAGAATCTATGAAAGATTCCTTGATGTATATGCACCTATTCCAAACCCGATATGCATTTAAAAGATGCAATCAATCAATTTTTTATTATTTTTATTTTTTGAAGGTTGATTTAACATTTTTGGGCCTGGCAATGTACATTGCACTTGTACATACAAAGACACATACATTCGATAGATTTCACTGCCGCACAAAATGATTTTGGACTTAGCATCTTTTTCTCAAGCACGACAGGAAAAAGTGGTAAAACACTGTATAGGGGCCGGTCAACCAATGAGCACTAGGGCATGGAAATACGACTAATGTGACCAGGAACCCGCTACAGGAAGTCAACAACAAAATAGAAGATACAACGCAGAAGGACGAGGGATAAAATAACCTAAGGCATCAAGGGTTTGAAAGAATAAAAACATAGGCCTGCAAAATCAATTCAAAACCCTAACCCTAGGTAAGTACCACCACAATATCTACATGGGATTAGCTTGGTGATGCCTTCTTTGCAAGATTTGAAGAGAAAGGTGATAAATCTTCCCTGCTGCAACAATTGATCACTATCAAAAGGGAACCACAAGAAGCCATGACTGATTTTAACTCAAGATTTCAAAAGACTTGGGATAGAATTCCTACTACATCAAGACCATTATCAGGTATGGCTATTGTTTTCTAACTCAAAGCTTTTAATTCTGATATATCAGTAATGATTTAGTCTCTAGGAGGTTAGACACTACCAGAAGCATATGAGTTGGCTGTCAAGGTTGAAAATAACTTGATAGATGCTAGAAAATTACCCCCAAGGCCTCCTATGCCCATGTTCCCAGAAATTTCCTTACCTTTGCCACAAGAAGCTCCTAAGCTTTCAATTCCACCTATGTCCATGTATTCATTCCCAGTACCTCAACAACCTGCTATGGCAACCACCTCTGCTCAACCATCTGAAATGGATGATGTCAAGAATATTCTAAGGACCTTCTCAAATGAGATAATTAACCTAAAGAGACAACAAAATCCCTATTCAAAGCCTCCTTATCAAGGTTTCCAAGGAAATAGACCCCCTTTTCAGCTAAATCAATATCAAGGCCCTCAAAGGCAAAATAATCCTCAGCCTTCAAACCAGTTGGTTTCAGTCCCTACACCTCTACAAATTGTTCCTCATAATCCCAACAGAGAGATAGTTCCAAGGCAAAATAACTTAGCAGATGACACAAATGCCTGGTGCTTTCCCTACAACAATGCCCATATGCCCAGAGACTATCCCAGAGGTAATTTGCAGCAAAAGATAGAAGAACAGAGAGGGTTAGAGGGACAATTCTCCACATCTAATACTCCACCATATCAGTCCCCTGGTGTCTAGAATGCAGTAATGGTTGCCCAGATGCAAGGGATGTCTATACAACAAGAAGAGGAAATAGCCCCTGAACATGCCTTATTTTCATGGATTGAAGAGGAAGATTCAGTGTTCTTAAATGAGGCATCCACTTCAAAGAAACCCTTGGTGCAGTCAGACTATTATACCAGATCAAAGAGGAGAATGATAGAGCATCCTAAAGTCACAAATAATGAGATTATAGGAAATCCTCCATTTCAAAATCATCACAATCCAGTCTCTAGGCAAGAAGTGCCCCAGCCGGCACAGAATCAAGTAGCCTCGGGATAGATGCTAGAAAAAATAAGGTACCCTTATTATTCAAAGACACAAGCATTAGGACCTGTGAACGTGGTGGACCAGCTGAAAAGAACTCTAGCACACATATCAATCTAGGATATGTTGGCTATTCCCGAGCAGAAGACACTGTTACAAGAAGCTCTGCAAGGTCAAGAGGCCTCTAAATACACTAGTGCTAAAGAAGGAGCTACTGATAAAGGGAAAATCCAACATAAAGATACTATACCTCTACAAACAAAAACTCTATTGAAAAATGCACCTGAGGTAGGTAAATCTAAACCAAACCCTTTTTATCTAACTTTAATAGTTGGGAAAAAATTGTTGCATAATGCAATGATAGATTCTAGAGCTAGTACTATAGTAATGCCAAAGTAGATAGCAAATGCTTTAAAGATAAAGTATGAACCACTTACCAGAGGAGTCATGTAGTTGGATGGGAAATCTGTTCAAACTATAGGAAAAATCAAACAACTTCCATTACAACTATATACTTGCCTCAATATAACTATCAATCATGATGTGATAGTCATAGATATTCCCCCTATATTTGGTCTATGCTTGTCCAGAGATTTCACAGCCAAAATAGGAGGTTACATGTCACTAGATTGGTCACACCTAATCCTGAGAACCAAGTATGGGACAAAGATGAAGGTATTGTCTGAATCGTTATCCAAAGACCATGTCACTAATGAACCAACCCCAAAAATAGAAGCATCCCATGCCATGATTAATAAAGAGGAGAGAGTCTTTGTTGAAGAATTAGGTGACTAGACTGAACATGACCAACAAGAAGAAGAGAACAATCAGTTGTTGACCATGATGCCGAGTGATCATTATGGAAACTATGACTCTACTAGTCTAGGCACTTATGTTATTTTTGAAGAAGACCAAGAAATCCCAAATATTATAAGGAAAGAAGTATCACAAAATGGAGAATCTAAAGGAGACTCAAAAATCTGGACCTTAAATTTTGATAGGGCTAGGAGCAAGAATGGTGCTGGAGCAGGTATTTGCCTTACTACCCCAAATGGTGAGAAAATTCTAAGAGCCATTCACTTTCAGTTCACCTGTACCAATAATGATGTTGAATATGAATCTTTCATGCAAGGACTCATGATGGCCAAGAAAAAGGAAATTAAGAATCTAATAGTGAGAGGAGACTTAGAACTGGTGGTAACACAAATCAGAGAGAAAGCAATAGCCAAAAATGTAAGAATGAGGTCCTATTGGCATAGGATTTGGGACCTGATAGATGGCTTTGATGCTTTCAATATTGAGGTAGTGCCCAGAGCCCAAAATTTAGAAGTAGATAGAATGGCACAAATTGGTTCACAAGTTGACCCGACAGGTGATCTGTTAGTTAACAATGAGTTAGTTAAGGTTATAACAAGACCAACAATTCTAGACAATGATCAAAATTGGCAAAATTTTGACAATGACCTCCAAGTACTTTCATTTTTACAGCAATTAGGTGAGTTTGCTGACCAGTTACACCCCAAAATTGAGGAAGCATATGGTGATCAAATTATCTAGCTAAAATCAAATAAACTCCCTAAAGGACTGATTACTCTAGAAAATTTGTTTGATCCAAAAGATGCAAGCCTAGAGAAGAGGAAGTTTAAGGAAAATAAGAAGGATTATTCTGAAATTCAAGTTAGTGAAGGAAGAAAGTTAAAAATAGGTAATGCTACAACTCAAGAGGAAAAAGAAAAGTTGATTGTTTTATGTGACAAATATGATAGGGTGATTGCTTGGACCTATGAGGACCTCCATGGCTATAATAGAGATATCATCCAACACACCATAGAGCCTATTGAAGGATTCAAACCAGTTTGACAGAAGCAAAGGCCAGTGAATCCTAGAATTGAACCTCTAATGGTGGATGAGTTGCAAAAGCTCCTAGAATCAAAGATTATTTTCCCAATTAAGCATTCAACCTGGGTGTCAAACCTAGTGCCTGTAAGAAAGAAAAATGGTACATAAGACTTTGTGTAGATTTCAGGGATCTGAAAAGAGCATCTTTGAAAGATCATTATCCCCTACCTTCTATGGAACATATTTTACAGACTGTGGCTGGGTCAGAAAGGTTTTCCTTTCTTGATGGTTTCTTAGGATACAATCAGATTTGGTTAGTAGATGAAGATCAGCATAAGACTGCGTTCACTACAAAGTGGGGAACATTTGCATATGCCAAAATGCCTTTGGCCTTTCAAATGCTGGAGCTACTTTTCAGCATGCAATGGATATAGCATTTGGTGAGCTTATAAATAAGATCATTTTGATCTATCTAGATGACCTGACTATTTTTTCTAAGAATGCTAGAGATCATTTTAACCATTTAGAGGTTGTTTTCAAGAAATGTCAAGAGTTCGAGATCTCTCTAAATCCCAAGAAATGTATCTTTGTTGTGCCTTAGGGTAAGCTTCTAGGACACATAGTGTCAAAGGAAGGGGTCTCCATTGATTCAGAAAGGGTCACAACTATAATGAATCTATCTCTACCAGTCAACAAGAAGGCAATTCAATCCTTTTTAGGGAAAATTAACTTTGTCAGCCGATTTATATATGATTTTGCAGGTCTAATTAGACCAATGACATTGTTTCTTAAAAATAATCTGGTTTTCAAATGGACCACAAAAGGAAGACATGCTTTTGAAGAAGTCAAGAAAGCCATTTCAACAACCCCGATACTCAGAAACCCAGATTTCTCTAAAGCTTTTACAATGTATGTGTATGGGGGAGAATTTAGTGTTGCTGCTATTCTAACTCAGAAAGATGATCAAGAGGAAGGAGAGCATCCAATAGCTTTCCTCTCCAGGACTCTTAGGGAATATGAGTCAAGATATAATTTCATGGAGAAGCAAGCATACGCCATTGTAAAATCCCTTAAAAACTTTAGACACTTGGTAACAGGAAATAAAATTCTGATATTAGTGGCTTACTCCAGTGTAAGAGAATATATTATGGAGGGTGAGATCACTGAGAAAAGAGACAACTGGATAAAAAAGATTTTAGAATATGATGTAGAAGTAAGACCCACCAAGTTAGTCAGAGGCAAAGGAAATTGCCAATACATGACCCAAGATATAGAAAGATCAGTGACTAAAGAAACAAAAAGTGAAAGTATGTTGAAACTCCAAGAGGTTGACCAAGATTCTTGGGTCAGAAACAGGATACATTTTATGAAGTATGGGGTATTCCCAAATGAACTCTCCCATGATAAGAAAAGGTACTATAGGTAGCAAGGAATTCATTTTGTACTAATTGATCAGATTTTATTTAGAAGGAATACCGATGGTATACTCTTAAGATGTATAGAGAAAGATGAAGCTCAAAGAATATTACATGAATTGCATCATGGAGCCTCAGGTGGACATTTTTCAGCAAGGACCACTGCAATCAAAGTGACACAAGTAGGATATTTATGGCCCACTCTGTTTATAGATTACCATCAGATGGTTAAGGAATGCCAGGCTTGCCAGTTTTATACTAGCAAAAGGAGAAACGCAGCAATGCCTCTAAGTCCCATAGTTGTGGATGAACCCCTTGCTCAATGGGGTTTGAATTTTATTGGTATGATCAATCCAGTATCAAATATAGGACACAAATGGATTCTCACAACAATAAATTACTTTACCAGGTGGAGTGAAGCAGTACCTCTCAAAGAGGCAATAGAAAAAGTCATACTAGAATTTTTAGAAGGCACAACTTCTCGGTTTGGTCCTCCTTGTACCATCATATCAGATAATGCTAAAGCATTTTTGGGAACCAAATTATCTGAGTTTGCTTTAAGAAGTGGGATATATTTGAAAACTTCTTCAAATTATTACCCACAAGGTAATGGTCTGGCAGAGTCCACTAACAAAAACCTTATCAGACTCATAAAAAGGATAGGGACTAATTATCAAAGAGAGTGGCATAAGTTACTTAATACAGGACTATGGGCTAATAGGATCACACCAAAGCAAGTAACTAAAATGTTCCCCTATGAGTTGGTTTATGGTAAACCTGTAGTAATACCACTAAGTTTAGAGATTCCTACTGTACAACTACTAAAACAGATAGAAATTGAGGAAAATAGTCCAATGCAAGTCAGACTTTCTGAGCTATTGGAAGTCCAACAAAAGAGAGAAAAGGCACATGAATCACTAATGAAATATCAGAAAATGGTTAAAAATTGGTTTGATAAGAAGACTTCTAATCCCATTTTTGAAGTTGGCTCTCTGGTATTGAAATGGGATGAAAGAGCTGCCAAGCTAGGTCGACACAAAAAATTCAAATCATTATGGATAGGCCCTTATAAGGTTCATTCTTGCAAGCAACAAAATTCATTTGAGCTGGAGACCATGAATGGAGAACCTGAAGAGATTCTAGTAAATGGGATCTTTCTGAAACATTTCACTTAAGAAGGGGCTCATCATGTATCATAGTTAGTTAGTTTTTGTTTCCTTTTCTCGCTTTTTGTTTTCCCGCTTTCTTTTCCCACTTTCCCTTTCAAATAAGTGTTCAGTGAACACGTGTCAAGCAACACAAAGCCCCTTCTCTTTTAGCCCTTGTATTTATTAAGTTTGTTTGGCAATCCCCAAAATCTCACATAAGTACACACTTTTTCAGAAAGATAGCCACTCTCATAACATATCTGACACTCCATCAAATGCAGATTTCAAAAAGATACACTAACTATTTCTTAGCATTAATGCCATTAATAAGATATGATGTGTCATTTATTGTTTCCATAAGGCCCAATAAGCTAGGTTTTAAGTCATTGTAAGCGTCATTTGTTTCTATCTTTCTACTCTAAATCATTGTCGCATCTGAGCTCTATCCCTAACAAGTGCCTTTCAGCTAAGTATCACTCTACTAAAATAGTTTTGCTCTTTTTCTGTGCCAAAATTTTCTTGATTCTTCTCAGAAAGATACAAATATGTCTGAGACACAATCACCATGGGAGGGACTTGGAATTTTTGAGTCAACTAATAAATTGTTGAACAGCAAATCATATGTTTCAGTACCTACGCAACCAAGGAAGTCCTATCCAAGAATGAGGGTTCCTAAAGTAGGATTATCTATTGACCTAGATCAGGTGAAGGACTATGCAGATGACATATATGACACACCTCTTCAAAAGAGCACCAACAATCTCTGAGAGGGGGCACATCAGAGGTGCCTCATCTAAGCGAACAAAGGGTAGTATGAGACTTTTGGTATGAGAATATGGACTTCTCAATTGGCACAGTTCCTGGTCCCAAATGTTCACCCTTGTCTCAAGCTAAATGGATTGTTTGCGAAGTTGTTTCATGCACCATCAAATTCTATCCAACAGGGCCCTTTCATAGTTCATATTATGCCCAAGGCCATAAGGGACATGCTGGCCCTGCAGTATGATAGAACGGCCACATTTCCAACTATTGCCAAGATGCAAGGCACATGGGCAAATTTACATAGCACACTGAAATTTCTGAATGCAGAGATGCATCTGGGCGAAGATAATACTCAGATGCCCACACTACCCACTGGGTGGGTACAATTTAACCCTGATGTTCAAGATGCCATTTCAATGATAAATTTCATTTTTGGAATGGAGGACAACACAGTTCATGACTGGCAATTGGCAATTATCTTCAGAATGAAAACTGTGGATAAATCTCAAGAGTAACGGCTAGATTTTTCAGAGCAAATTGTTGCAGCCATGATTGACTAGCTTGCTAATTTCAAAACAAAGCGAGTATTCAAGTATCCTACTTTCCTATTCCATCTTATGCTATATCAAAACTTTGGTCTTTTTAAACAACATATGCACTTAAATATGTATGACTCAGATTCTGATCATAGAAAAACTATCCCTGTGTCTGTATGGACACATGTGTTATCTGAAACCTCTGATCCCTATGAGTTTTGGGAGTTTTTTGTCGCCCCCACTTTTAGCCAGTTAAGTTCTGAGCCTATGGAACACAGGATGAAACAGAGTATAAGGGGTTTTGTAACCAACAGCCCAATTCCCTATGACTACTTCTTTAGAGCACATACTACAATAATCAGAGTCCAAGGTTTCGTTGGAGAACCCATGCTATTGCCTAAAGTATTGACCCCTAGGGTCGTATTCTTAGAGGTTACCCGTCAAGTATCTATTGTAGATAATGACTTTGGCCACAAGAAAAGAAAGAAAAAGATGTATGATGTCCCATGGGCCAGGGGAAACATGACACATGAAGTTAGAGGTGTAGAGAGCCTCTTATTAAGGAAGTTAGCTGCCCTTGGTTTTCTTATCATAGAGGATAAATGGAAGTATGACCCAGATAGTTTCTTGGCTTCCTGGATAATAAACAATAAGGTTCGTGCCAAGATGCTACATGAAGGACGCCCATTCTAGGAAGACAAGAGGTCTCCAAAAGAAGATAGCCCAGATCTCTATGTGGAATTAACTGATTTGCCCTATGAGGGGCCTAGGCCATAGGAAACATTCTATGTCAAAGAGAAAGAGTATGACCCTAAGATAAAGATGACTGCTGGTCTAAGGAAATCATTAAAAGAAAAAGAATGGAGAACAGAAAAGATTGAAGCCTATTGGAAATATAGGCAAGAGACTTCAGAGATTACACATTCATTTGGGAATGTTGAAAATGATGAAATATGGGAATCAATCTGGGATGAGTGGCATCCATCCCTAGTCTCAAGTCCAGACATAAGCAAAATTCAAAGGAAGGGTGAGGAACCAGAGGAAGAAATAGAGTCGGCCCCAATAATGCAAGAAACAGGACATGTGTCATCTGCTGAACCTACATCTTCATGACCTCAATCCCTTAGCACATTAGAGAAGCAAAAAGGTGTTGTGTCATCACCAATTCTAGGAACTCATACAGCTTCAACATATGGGGGTTCCAGAATGGTTCCTTTGCAACAACCAGTGGTTGTAAATATTGAAGATGAAGAAATAGAGGAAACAATACAAAGGCCTTTGAAGGTAAGGAGATTGATCCTGCCAGAAGAAGAAGCAGCACCACAACAACAACAAGTGCCAGTTACCTCTTCTGTGACTCAAATAGGTATTTCTTCTCGCTTCTCTCATGTATCTCTTTCTTCTCATATAGGAGTGGAAATCCCAAGTACTCAGGCTTCCATATCCCCTGCCACTTTTGATGTGCTTACACAAACCCCTGCCACTAGTGCTAGTGCACCGGCCATGTCTTCTTTTTTTTTTTTTTCAAATGTGCCTGGTAAACTTTTTAACGTGACCGGCGACGTTGGTGCGACACGCCCTCCGGCTCCACGGTGAATGCTTTTGCCCAGAGCAATGAACCGGTGAGGCCACAACTAGGGGACCTCATCCCCTATGAAGAACACTTCAAACCTACGAGCTCATTGGCCCAGCGAAGGCGTAAAGCCTTGCGAGCTCGTTGGCCCAGCGGGGGTTTGAACTCTGGTGGCCACCACTACATCCTGAGCAACTTAACCACCGAACCATGCCATCATCGGCGCACCGGCCATGTCTTCACAGGCCATTACCTTGCCATTATTTTCTCCATCTGTGCCTAAACGGACCCCTCCCCAAGTTTCCCCTAGCCAACAATTATCTGCTATTCCTTAGGGCCTGCCTCAAGGTCACCCCTTTGCTAGAGGTTATATTACATCTCCTCCTACCTTCCAAGCTCAAGCAGACACAACAAAAAAGGCTAGAGAGGCCAGGATGGAAAAGAAGAGAAAAAAGGAAAATAAAAGCCTTGTTGTGGCACACAAGGTCACTTTATGACTCTATTCAACAATCACTGACAGTGACACATTTGTCCCCAAATGTAGTCAAACCAAATGAGAAAATGCAGCCCCAAGATTATGCTATGAATGTTGTGGCCATGGATATGTCTCTCTTCAGGCCACAAGACAGGGTTGAGATGCTAAATGAAACTGCAACTATTGGGGCTATAGACTATTTGAAAGTGTCTAAGAAGTTGCAAAAGGCAGAGAATGATTTGGCTCAAGAGAAAGTGAATAGCAGTAATCTTGCTTGGGAGGTTCAATCTAAGAAAAATGAGATTGATAATTTAAACAAACAATTGCAGAATAGTATTTCTTTATAGATACATCAGGTTGTACAGGCCCAGATTGCTTCTCTTAAGACTAAGATGGCACAGGAGAAGGCTGCAGTAACTATTTTAAGACAGGAAAAAGCCACTTCATAAAAGAGATATCAGGATAAATTGCAAGAGGTCACACAGTTGCAGCAAAAATTATTGAATGAGCAAAATGCTAATAATACAAATCAGGCACAACTCATGGCTAAGAAACAAAGGACAAAATAGTTGACAAATAGGCCATAGAATGCTGGAGTTCTAAATTTGGTGAAAGAGCTATATGTTTCGGTATGGGAGAGAATCTCTGAGGAGATTATCCAGCTAAAGCCATCTTTGACTTTTCTGTTAAATGCTCAGAAGCTGTGTGAGAAGGTAGAAACTTTGGTGTAGGCCACTTTGTCCACTGTTTCATTAAGGGTTTTTGACTCTCAACTTTTGTTGAAAACGTTGTATGACACAACAGATGAAACATTATCAGGAGCAGGTATCAATGATAGAATGGTTGTTGCTAAGAAGGTCAATGAGGTTTTGAGTTGTAATTCTGCGGCCACAAATTGTCAAGAGCTCCTAGATATAGTGAAGGGAGTAAAGAATATGAAGAAACACATAGAAGATTTGGTGCAACTAGGACTTCCTTCACCTTTCCCAGATAGTAACACAGTGTTGATAATTGATGACATCAAGGCCCTTCTTTTGACCAAGCAAAATGATCAGATAATTTTCCAGGGTTTAAGTGATTCATCAACAGTAAACAGAGTTGAAACTGTGTTGATATCTATGGCCCAGCTGGAATTTCAATTAAAGGCTGTGGTACAAATTTTGCAAACATTTTCCCATAAAGATATAATTAATCTTGATTTTGCTTTTCAAGATTTGTAGAGTAGACAGGGGCTCTTAGATTCAGAATGGTCTGTATATCAAAAAATGTTGTAAAATCTGTAATGCAAGTTTTATTTTTCAATACAATATCTTTTTGACAGTTTTGGGGTTCTTTCAGAGTAGGCTCAGAAGTCCTGATGGTCACCAAGAACTATAGAGTGTCTCTACATTTTGTTTCAGTTTTGGCAATTATGCGGTTAAAGTACAACAGCTTAATATTTGTGTCTCCATTCTGTGCCTCAAATGTTTCTGTGCGCAGGTTGTGCCAAGTGTCAAAGCCTCAATAATGAAACAAGCACCCAGTTTACTACAGAGGACACTGTGTGTCCTTTTGAGAATGCTGCAGAGCATGCCACATATCAAGTAACATCTTTTTGGTTCATTTTGTTTCAAGCCCATAGAAGGTGCCATGTGTCGCTAGCGGAAGCAGTCTCAAAAAGCTTCCTTTCTTGCTTTATGCTTGCGGGTAATTTCATGTGTCTTTTTGAGTTTTATACGGATGATGTCGCATGTCCCTTTTCAGAATTTATATTGATGTCGGCATAAACCATGGTGGGCCACAATTCATTTTGTTTCAAGCTTGCGGAGGATGCCACATGGTGATAGCGGAGAAAGAGTTGATTTATTCATAATCTCTTGTAGCTGTTGCAAGTATGAGGTTAACCAGTGTTGTCATTGATGTCAACATACTCATATTGCATTGATAAGAAGGATTGGATGAGCTGTGTGCTGAGGTTATTGAGGAAATTAGTCTCAATCAAGAACAGTGAAGAATAGTGATGAGAAGAAGGCAAAAGTACTCAATAGGTTAAGGATCAGAGAATGCGGATTAAAGGGTTTGTAGATATGAATCTTGAGATGTTCCAGTTAAGATTTCAGAGATCCGCATGAAGATCTGAAGAAGTTATGTTTGCTCAAGTAGAACCAGTTTCGACAGGCGTTCAGTGGTGACAGAGTGTCACAAATTGGTCCGGTGAGCTCCAGAATTACATTATCTCATTCTGCGGATTGGAGAGAGTGTTAACGAAGTTCGTGTGAAGTGATAACCAGATTTGTTCATGGTTTGGAGGTCTGGAAGTATCTTTTTCATTATGACAGTGATGATAGACTGTGTTCTTGAAGTTCTGGATGAAGAATAGAAGAATTCGAGTAAGCTGATAAAGTGCGGATGTTCTTGATGACTCAAGAAAGGTTTTGGTGATCTTTCAATCGTGTTCTATTCTTATTGGCGGTCCACTTTGAAGTTAGAGTTTGCATTCAAAGAATAACCATGGATTTTGGTGTTCTTCTTAAGACTGGCCGACCGGATGTATTACACGTCTTGCGAATGATCTTGTAGGTGTTTGCTGACTTAGATGATTGTTCCTAAGTCGATGCCTTGTATAAATAAGGGTTTGTGAATTCATTTTGAAGTGTGTCTTGCAGTGATGAGAGTGATATAGCGAAGAGAAGTGTGAAAGGTAGAGCAGGAGTTTTTGGGCTTAAATGGAACTGATCCAGGCATGGTAAAGATGTCAAATCTCTGGTTCAAGTTTGTAATACTTGTTATCTTGTAGACAGTGTGTCTCTTGTAGGCAGTGTGCCTCCTTGTGAGCAGTGTGCTCAAGCAGTGAGCCCTAATTGGTATGTGCCATCCATTTTCTTATTCTTCTAACAAAGAATAATCCTTGGGTTAATCACCCCATGGTTTTTCCCTTGACCGGGTTTTCCATGTCAAAATCTTGGTGTCTAATGTGCTGATGTTTATCTGCTCTGGTGTTTATGCTCTATGCTTTCACGAATGGTTAATTGATATGCTATTAAATAACAAAGAAGAATCAAGTGTTTGAAGTAAAAGCAAGTTTTTGTACAACTGATTCACCCCCCCTCTCAGTTGTGTGCCCTAGATCTAATAATTGGTATCAGAGCTAGGTTCCTCTAAAAGGAGCTTAACTGCTTGAGGAGATCTAGGATGTCGTCATACAAGAAGGACAATCTGAAGTTTGATGGAACCAACTTCACTCTTTGGAAAGGCCACATGAAATGTCACTTGGAGTGTATGGGAAAGGCGTACTTGTCCATGGTCACAAAAGCATATACACCTCCATAGGGTGGTCCGACAACTCTAAATGAAATCACAGATGCTGAAAACAATCTGCAGACTAAAGAGGCTCTTCTAAGTGCATTAACTGACTCAGAGCTTTCAAATGTTATTGACCTACCAACTGCCTATGAGATCTGGATTAAACTAGAACTTCTGCATGAAGGAGATGAGTATGTTAAGAGTGCAAGGTTGTAGAGTCTCAAAGGGAAATTTGAAAGATTGAAGATGAGAGATGATGAAAATATCACTACCTTTATGCCAAGAGTAAGTGAGCTGGTGTGTGGAATTAGGAATGCTAGTGGAATTTTGGATGAAAATGAGATTGTTTGCAAAATTCTCATATCCCTCCCTGCTGCCTACAAAATCAAGGTTGCTGCCATTGATGAATTCAGAGCCCATACAACTGTCACAAGAGACCAATTGGTTGGCAAACTGGCTGCATTTGAAATGACCAAGTTTGGAGATGATCCCCCCAAGACTGAATCTGCATTCAAAGCCAGTGCCTATGTGAAAGGCAAACAAAGATTTGATCTAGGAGAAAACTCTTCAAGGAAGCTGTCATGGTATGATCAAGCAAGAAAAGACATGGAAGAGGAAGAAGTAGAAACAGCTCAACTTGGAGCCCTCATTGCAAAAAGACTGCCAATAAGATCCAGTAAGTATGAAGGAAAATTACCCTTTAAGTGCTTCAACTGCAATAAGATTGGTCACTTTGCCTCAAGATGTCCAGAAAGATCCACAAGATCAAATTTTAACAAACAAAGGTTCCAAAAGAATTGTTATTATGTTCATGAAGAAGCTGATAATGAAGGAGTAACAGATGATGAATCAGAGATAGGAGACAAATCCGGAAATGAATGGGTGTTCATTGCCATCAAGGAAGAAGATCCAATATCCCCTAAATCTATCAATCATAAGGTTATAGAAAGAGCTTTGGCTGCCCAAGTTGAAGAAAAGGATGATTGGGTTATTGGCAGTGGATGCTCTCACCATATGATAGGTGACAAGAACAAGTTCTTAGATTTGGAAAGGTATGAAGGAGGAATGGTAAAGTTTGGTGACAATTTTGCTGGTAGAATTAGAGGTAGGGGAACTATCTCTTTTGATGGAAAGAACAAAACCGGTAATATACTATATGTTGAAGGATTGAAGCACAATCTTCTCAATGTTGGTCAGTTGGTGGACAAAGGCTATGATCTCCGATTCAAGAATGGAAGATGCAGGATCTTTGAAAGCTCCAGAACTAAGATTGCATCTGGTACTCAAACAAAAGGTAATATCTTCCATCTAGTTGGTACTAATAAAAGTTGTCTGTTTGTTCAAGTTGATCAGAGTTGGTTATGGCATAGAAGGATGTGTCATGTAAATTTTGATAACATCATCAAGATAAGCAATACTCAGGCTGTAAGAGATCTTCCAAAATTGGTAAAACCTACAAATAGTTTGTGCAAAGAATGTCAGCTAGGTAAACAGAGCAGAGTCTCATTCAAAAGCAAGGATCAGTCCTCTACCGGATTATTGGAGTTAGTTCATACTGATCTATGTGGTCCGACAAGAATCAAGAGTATGCAAGTTGATAGATACTTCATGTTACTGATTGATGACCATTCCCGGATGATGTGGGTCACCTTTCTGAAAGAGAAATCAGAAGCGATTGAGAAGTTCAAAATCTTCAAGGCTATGGTAGAGAATCAAACCAGATTAAAACTGAAATGTCTGAGGTCTGATAGAGGTGGTGAATTCACATCCGGTGAATTCATAGATTTTTGTGAGAAGCATGGTATAAAGAGACAGTTATCTGCTCCTAGGACTCCACAGCAGAATGGAGTAGTTGAGAGAAAGAACCGGACCATCTAGGAAGCATCCAGGACAATGATGATGGAAGCAAATGTTCCCCAGATGTTTTGGAAAGAAGCTGTCAGCACTACAGTCTACACTCTCAATCGAGTTCAAATCAGAAGCAATACTGGTAAGACTCCTTATGAACTTTGGTCTGGCATCACTCCTACTATGAGATATTTCAGAGTATTTGGTAGCAAGTGTTACATTAAAAGAGATGAAGATCTAGGAAAGTTTGATGCTAGAAGTGATGAAGGAATTTTCTTGAGTTACTCCACTCAAAGCAAAGCATACCGGTGTTACAATAAGAGACTGAGAAAGATGATAGAAAGTACAAATGTGAAGGTTGATGAAGGTATTGAGAAGCCCTCAAGATTTTATGAGTATGATGAAGATGATCAGAATGATGTTCTAGTTCAAGGTGCTCCATCCTCTCCTGAAAGTCAGATTCAGACTGATCCAGTAAATCAAGAAGAAGAGACAGGTTTGAATGAGCATGATCAAGAAGTAGAAGTGCAAGAAACTCCCAAAGTTCTAAGGTATGTAAGACTAAACCACTCTGAAGATCAGATCATAGGTGACAAAAGCAAAGGTGTGCAAACTAGAAGGAATGTTGCTCAAAATTCAGATGAATGTTGTCTGATTTCAAAGATTGAACCTAAGACAATAAATGAAGCATGCAATGATGAAAATTGGACAAAAGCAATGGAAGAAGAATTAATGCAAATTGAGAAAAATCACACTTGGGATCTTGTTTCTAGACCTAGAAACAAGAATGTGATTGGAACCAAATGGGTCTTCCGGAACAAACTAAATGAAGTTGGTGAAATAATCAGAAATATAGCCAGATTAGTCTGCAAAGGCTACTCTCAAATAGAAGGGATTGATTTTGAGGAAACCTTTGCTTCGGTGGCAAGAATTGAAGCAGTCAGACTATTTCTTGCATTTGTTGCCTTCAAAGATTTCAAAGTGTATCAGATGGATGTCAAATTTACTTTCCTGAATGGTGACCTAGAAGAAGAGGTGTACATTGAACAATCGGATGGATTTCAGTTATCTAAGCATGGTGATATGGTCTGCAAATTAAATAAGGGACTGTATGGTCTAAAGCAAGCCCCAAGAGCATGGTATGAGAGGCTAGACAAACATCTTTTGAAGATTGGTTTCAACAAAGGTACTGCTAATAGTAACCTATATTTCAAAATTGATCATGAAAACATCTTGATTGTTGAAGTATTTGTTGATGATATCATCTTTGGAGGAAGAGACAGTATGTGTAAAACCTTTGCAAACCAAATGAAAAGTGAGTTTGAAATGTCAATGCTCAGTGAAATGAATTTCTTCTTGGGTCTGCAAATTACTCAGACAGAGAAAGGAATCTTTATCTCTTAGACCAAATATGTGAAAGAACTATTGAAGAAATTTGGAATGGAAGATTCAAAGCCAATGAACACTCCTATGGCTAGCGGATGTAAGTTGAGCAAAGATGATGACTCTCCTAAGATAGATCAGACAAAGTACAGATCAATGATTGGAGGATTACTGTATCTCACTCAGACTAGACCAGATATAATGTAGGTTGTTGGTCTTGTGGCGAGATTCCAGGCTGATCCCAGAGAATCTCATGTCATGGCAATCAAAAGAATTTTTAGGTACTTGAAAGGAACAGTTGAGTATGGCCTATGGTATCCCAGAGATCATGACTTTTCTCTTCATGCATATACAGATGCAGATTGGGCAGGAGATGTGGATGATAGGAAGAGTACAAGTGGAGGAGCATTCTTTTTGGGAAAAAGGTTGGTTTCTTGGCTAAGCAAGAAACAAGAAGCAATATCCCTGTCTACAACAGAAGCAGAATACATTGCAGTAGCAGGTAGTTGCACTCAACTTTTGTGGATGAAGCAAATGCTAAGAGATATTCAAGTAGAATATGAGGAACCTATCACAATTTTCTGTGATAATTCAAGTGCAATAAATATTTCTAAGAATCTGGTATTGCATTCTAAGACCAAGCATATATCTATCAAATTTCACTTTTTGAGAGAACAAGTGAACAAGGGTGAAGTCAGATTGGAGTATGTGCCCTCCAAGGATCAGCTTGTAGATATTTTTACTAAACCTCTTCCCAAGGACTCTTTTGAGTATCTCAAGGAAAAGTTAGGGGTCATGGCCCCTCTGGTGATGAACTAGGATGCACTGATGTGCATAATCTGGTGGATATCACAGTCATATCTTGTGATCCGGATTGATGATGGGGAGCTGCTACTAAGGGGGAGCAGCTGGTATGATTCTGATGTGTTAGAATTGCAAGTATGAGCCCTTTGCCATTGATGTCAAAGGGGGAGAGAAGACATGTGAAAAATAAGTGGTTGATGATCAAAGGGGAGTAGTAAAGGAAGAGAAGACATGTGAAGAGTTGTTGCTGATAGGGGGAGCTGTGACAGAAAGGAGAAGTTCTTGTCTTGATGGTTTTTCACATCATATGTTGCCATCAATGACAAAGGGGGAGATTGTTGCAAGTATGAGGTTAACCAGTGTTGTCATTGATGTCAACATACTCATATTGCATTGATAAGAAGGATTGGATGAGCTATGTGCTGAGGTTATTGAGGAAATTAGTCTCAATCAGGAACAGTGAAGAACAGTGATGAGAAGAAGGCAAAAGTACTCAATAGGTTGAGGATCAGAGGATGTAGATTAAAGGGTTTGGAGATATGAATCTTGAGATGTTCCAGTTAAGATTTTAGAGGTCTGCATGAAGATCTAAAGAAGTTATGTTCGCTCAAGTAGAACCGGTTCCGGCAGGCATTCAATGGTGATAGAGTATCACAGATTGGTCCGGTGAGCTCCGGAATTACATTATCTCATTCTACAGATTGGAGAGAGTGTTGAAGAAGTTCATGTGAAGTGACAACCAGATTTGTTCATGGTTTGGAGGTCTGAAAGTATCTTTTTCATTATGACAGTGATGATAGACTATGTTCTTGAAGTTCCAGATGAAGAACAGAAGAATTCAAGTAAGCTGATAAAGTGCGGATGTTCTTGATGACTCAGGAAAGGTTTTGGTGATCTTTGGATCATGGTCTATTCTTATTAGCGGTCTGCATTGAAGTTAGAGTTTGCATTCGAAGAATAACCATGGATTTTAGTGTTCTTCTTAAGACTGGCCGATCGGATGTATTACACGTCTTGCGAATGATCTTGTAGGTGTTTGCTGTCTTAGATGATTGTTCCTAAGTCGATGCCTTGTATATATAAGGGTTTGTGAATTCATTTTGAAGTGTGTCTTGCGGTGATGAGAGTGATATAGCGAAGAGAAGTGTGAAAGGCAGAGCAGGAGTTTTTGGGCTTAAATGGAATTGATCCAGGCATGGTAAAGATGTCAAATCTCCAGTTCAAGTTTGTAATACTTGTTATCTTGTAGACAGTGTGTCTCTTGTAGGCAGTGTGCCTCATTGTGAGCAGTGTGCTCGGGCAGTGAGCCCTAATTGGCATGTGCCATCCATTTTCTTATTCTTCTAACAGAGAATGATCCTTGGGTTAATCACCCCATGGTTTTTCCATTGACCGAGTTTTCCACATCAAAATCTTGGTGTCTAATGTGCTGATGTTTATCTGCTCTAGTGTTTATGCTTTATGCTTTCATGAATGGTTAATTGATATGCTATTAAATAACAAAGAAGAATCAAGTGTTTGAAGTAAAAGCAAGTTTTTGTACAACTGATTCACCCCCCCTCTCAGTTGTGTGCCCTAGATCTAATAGTAGCATGAAACATTTTAATTCATAGTTGCTATGGAACGTGACAAGTGTTGGCTTCCCCATGACCTTTCAAAAAGTTTCATTTGTTTCAATAGTGTTGCAGAGGTTGCCGCATGTTAGCTTGTATGTGTGCAGGTGCTGCCATCCGTCCCAGTTTTATTCCCTTTGTGGGTAGTGATTTATGAAGGCAGTGGGTCCCATTATTATTGTGTCTCAATTTTTAAGTGAAGTAGGTTGCGACAAATGTCATAATAGAGAGCACTCAAGTATAAAGACATAGGTTTTTTTAAAGGCTTCGCAGGGTAGGACACGTATCAGTTTTGGAGGCTGCGGAGTGCGACAAGTGGTTGTTTCCTGTGAATTTATTTGAAGGCAAAAGAGTTTCTAAGTATATGCGGATGCTGCCACCTGTCATATTTTCTTTTCAGCCTTATGCGCGTAGGTGTTGCCATGTGTCTTGGTCTCAATATAGTTAGTGTGCCACATAATATTTTGCCCCAACCAATGAGCGCACAGGAGGGATGGCTATTACAGGTTCAGAAGATCGTAACCGCCATGGACTTCCAGTAATCTTTAGTTTTGTTTGGTCATTGAGGATTCAGGTTGTTGCAAGCAATCTTGTGTTAAGTCGATGATTATAAATATGCAGATTTTGTAATCGCTAAGGAGGACTTTAATTTTGATATAAGTTTTCAATTAGAAATCTAATAGAGGAGTCGGAGACTTTGATGTGACCAGTTTATGTCATTTTGCCTTTATTTTTCTGCTCTTGGTAAGAAAGTCAATATATCTGTGCATGTTTCTGTGACTTTTATGTTGCTGGAAGATTAATAAGAAGAACTTTGTTTTGTGCCTTGGTTGATATCAATTGTGTCTTTGCAAATTTGTCTGGTTGTAAGCCTTTGATAATATTCATTATATCTATTTATGATGATCATGCAGTATTTGTTCTTTAATATAACTGTATCTTGAGAATAGCTTCACTATGCTTGAATTGAAGGAATATTTTTTACTTAGGTGCATCGCCATAAATTAGATTTGCTTATTGTATCTGTAATCCTGTTTATTTCTTTCCCTTTGCTCCAAACCCAATTGAAATAGGAAGAGCCAGCTTCTTTAAAATCTAGATGTTGTTTCAAGTAGCAAGTCTCACATTCTTGAAAGTTCCCATGTTGGTGTTAGAACTTGCGCAATTTTATACATCAACACCAACATCACCTCCCCAGCACCACTGAAGAATTGTAGACACCTTCTACTCACTATTGTTGGACATATCTTTGCTAGAGACACTGCTTGTTACCAAGGTGCATGTCAATCAAGGAGTGTTTATCATTGATGGTAACAGTGTTTAGAATATCAAGGATTAGATGGAAAAAAAGGAAGTTCTGATTCAGAAGATTAACCTAGTGAAAATTGGCTAAGTGTCAGACTGTCTTCCAAGTGCACAAAGGTACAGTGTTCTGGTCCGCATTTCTCACAATTTGAAGAGTTAGGTTTTTGGTTTTGATTTTTTGATGAGGACTATTAGATGCATCTATTTACAAGATTTCACCTTCTTATATGTTCTGGAAGAATGGCTACTCAGTGTAGAAGTTTGGCATGATAGTGTGCAGTCGCAAGCAATGCAATTTACTTGTTTGTTTTGGTCCGCATTTCACCTCTATATCCTATTTCCTCTTGTGGTTCTAAGGGGTTGATGACATATGTCAAAAGCATCTAAATCCAAAGTTTCAGTGTTTGAAGGCCTCCAGAGTGTAAGTTAAAATGGTCTTAGTATAGCTACTTGAATAGACTATGAATGACTATGACAGTGACTATCTTCCAGTACTTCACATTTCACTACATGAAGGCATATTAATCTGTTGATTTGGGGATATGTCTCTAGATGTCTAAAGTGTGCTAGTTCCAAGATTGAGGTGACATGGAGTTCAAACGGTTGAGTTGTGATCTGATAGTTAGCATGCATCTAAGTTGCTCTACTCCTAAAGCTGACCTGATAAAGTTCACTTGGTGACGTACAGTCCAAAGGTTGCAATGTTATCTAAGGTGATTCCATGGGTCAAAGATGACCTAGGAGAATACATTTTATGTTTTTGTTCAATCTGCATTGGAGCTTGAGGTTGACCCATGCTATTATACATGCTACACTCAAACAGGCCGACCTATTTGGTGTCATAACTAAAGCGGTCCTAAAGGGAAGGTAAAAATGATGTGTTGAGTTAAGTGAGATCTATTTTAGGTCCACCCTGACCTATTTTTCAGTTTGAATCTTGGCGCGGAGGTTGTGGTTATGTTCAAGGCATGTTTTTGAGATGACCTAGTTGGTGGTGAAGATGAGGCAGATATTTATAAGTGGAGATTTGGATTTGATGTGACTTGAGAACAGATAGGTGAATAATGTGACATGATGTGTAATGTGATGTGATTATCTAATGTTTGAATGTGCAAATTGAGAAAGAACAAGAGCAGAATGTATGATTGTAGAGTAGAGCATAACTGTGTTTCAGAATAGTGAAAGAGAATTTTGTTTGTGCTTCATTGGAACTGATTCATGCATGTGTAGATGCAATTATAACAATTCATCTTTGATAATGAGTCATTTATTTTCTTTCTTTCTTTCTTAGTGGGCAGTGAGTCCACTTGGACAATGAGTCCTTTGGCAGTGAGCCCTTTGGGTGGTTAACCCTCTGGGTAGTGAGACCTGTTGCAGTGAGCATTCATTCTTTTAGGAAGTGAGACCTGGCCAGTGAGTCCTATGGCAGTGAGCCTTTTGTAATCTGGTATTGATATTATAATATAGTGTGAGCTAACACTCACTGTGGTTTTTCCCTTTTTAGGTTTTCCACATAAAAATCTTGGTGTTCATGTGTTATGGTTTATTTATTTATGTTTTCATGCATAACTTACTTCATTGTAGTTGAATATGCTAAATGTTTTAAGATGCTTTATATCTAAATGGTTTTATAGAGTACTGATTCACCCCCCTCTTAGTAGTCCATGTGTTCAACAATTGGTATCAGAGCCAAGTCCTTTGGAAGAAGCCTAACCACTCAAGGAAGATCCTGGAGGTTGAACACATGGCATCTAGAAAACTTCCTACTCCTCTGGATGAGATTCCTTCTATTGTATTTTCAGAAGATGAGTATCTTTTTGTCAATAATGAAGAACTCAAGATTTCTCTTGAAGACCTAGAAAGGACTGAAGAAGAAATCATTTCTTTGAAGGAGAATGTCAAAGAAGCAAATGAATGTATCAGAAATCTGAAAGAGTAAGTCAAGAAATTCAAAGAAAAACATAAGGAGGCCAGTGAACAATTGAAACAAGCAAATGAATGTATGAATGATATGAGGGTGCAAGTTGAAGAAAGGAAAAGAATTGAGGAGTTTCTTAATGAAGTTGTGAAAAAGAAATCTAAGGAATGCACAAGACTTGAACAAGAGGTTATTGATCTAAAAATTGATCTGAAACAGGCATGGAGTCGAGAAGAAAAATTCAAAATGAGTACTGCCAAACTTGATAGAATGATTGCAATTCAGAAAGGTCCTGATGATAAAGAAAGATTAGGATTTGAAAAGGGTGAAAGTTTAAAACCAGATCAAGCTTCATATGCTGAAGACAAGAAGAACAGTGGCAAGTAGAAAAGGAATCAGAAAAGAAGAACTAGAAGACCACCAGTCAAACAGTCCAATGCTCAAAGGTATCCATCTTCCAATGGTTATTGTCACTCTTGCAATAAATTTGGACATAAGGCAATACAATGTAGGAGCAGAATGAATCAAAATGTTCCAATTTTCTCTAGTCAATGTTTTTCATGCAAGAAAGTTGGTCATAAAAATAATGAGTGTAGAAGTCAAAGGATGAATGGTTACGACAATAGGAGAATGATTCAATCTTTCAATGGCTACTATTTTATTTGTAATAGATTTGGGCATAAAGCTAACCAATGCAGATCCAGAATGAATGGAAGATATAATGGTCAAAGGAATGTTGTATGTTATAATTGCAATAAGTCTTGACACAAAAGTAAAAAGTAAAAAGATGAAGAAGGATGTACTAGCAGAGAAGAACATTCCAACACAAAAAGTTGATTTGGCAAAAACCAAGGGGATAAGTAAGATCTGGGTGAAGAAAGATGTGATTGATGACAAGGATGTGTTTGTGCCATCGTCTGGTGTAGATGTTTCCTCCAGAAACTAAACTAAGAGCTTTGGCTCAGGGGGAGCATCAATGAAAATCTTTCCTCCCTCTGCCAAATGAGTGGTGTTGAGGCTAGCACATGGATATAAGTTGAAGATTGATATGTTTGATCTTTTGAAGAAGATTCTAGTAGAAAACAATAAACTGTAGAGGACTATGGAGCTATTTACATCGACTATGAGACAAAATGTAATATCCCCTTCTAGACTCATGGTTAGTCCATCATAGAATTCCTGTGGACTAGCCGTTTAGTTAAGTGATGAAGAATGAAATATTTAAAAAGTCACTTAACTCTTTTTATGGAGTGCTCACATTGGGAAATATTAAAAGTGAAATTAAAAGAAATATTTCCCTCCAAAGTGAAACGCCCCTCTTGGAGAGTTATAAGAGAGGGAAAAGTGCCTCATTTGAATATGCCTGCTTTATGATATCTCTTTCTTTGAGCTCTGCTTGAGTCTGCTAATGTGGAGGTTTGAGGATTCAAACCAGAGGCTTGTGTAGATGGAAACCTCCATAGGTAATAGCATTCTACAGGTGTGCAATACCACCCAACGGTGCTTCTTTGGTGGATACATCCAGTATTCACAACAGTGCATCATTGGAGTTTAATTTTGAGGGTTTGGTGCTAGTATATATTGCATTGCTGACTGAACATAACAGCAGCAGGCCGATCCATCTTGATCAGTTTGCTCACAAATATAAGGAGTCTTTCAGCAACGTTTGATGCATTTTCACCTACAACCAACCGTACATTGTAATTGAGGACGTGGGTCTTTAGAATGGCTTCTCCAACAGTGTGTGCCACCATTGTAGTGTCTATTTGAGGCATTTAGTGCCTATATCTATGCTGACAACACTTGTGTAACCAATCTTTATCATTCCTTCAAGTTTTAAGCATTTCTGGCCTTACCCATTAGCTGGTCTGGTGACATCATAAAACTGAAGTTGTATTTCTGCATATGGGCATGTGATAGAACCTTTTTATTTGTTGATATATGAACTGGATCTTTCATATTTCTCTTGCATTCCTTGTATATTTTCTGGGTTTTGGTTATATGCTTTATATTATATGCTCTGACAACACATTTGTAGGAAAATAGAAAACCCCTTCTGCATTCTTTTGTCTAGTCTATAAGAACACAAAAATAAAAATAAAATAACACATAAAAAGATTTTAACAATATACAAATAGGTACGACACATTTCAGTGGTATCAAAGCTATGATCTTGCCATCCTGTGAGGTGAAATAGACATGCATAAGTGAAAATGAGATATGCGACCAGCAGATAGATATTCCTTTAGAAATACCAGAGCAAGGCAAGGAACACATATTCCACAGTTGTTGGTTCCAGAGAATCCAGTACCCATAACTGATCCTTTTGAGTCAAATGCAGAGATAGAGGTAGCAGTGGCAGAGGATGATTCTCAGGTTTCCCGGATAGACCCCTTTTCTAGAGAGTTACCTCCATTTACAAAGCATACATCGGAAATGGGAGATACAGAGATTAAAGAACCAAGCACACGAGATATCCTCAATGACTTGGCTAGAGGTCAGCAACAAATCATGGCTAGCTTGGACAGGTCTCAGCAGGCACTTGGGAGGCTTCTGGTCCGATTATTTCCTAAGCTGGAAGATGATGAGGAGAATATAGGTTGAAATAGATATAGAAATGACATGAATGGAGGCAGGAATGACAAGCATGGAGACTGGCATGACAAGAATAGAGACCGAGGAAATGGAGATAGGAATGGTGACCGAAACATTGGTGATATAAATGGGCACAAGAATCATGATGGAGAGGCTTCGGTGAATAACCAGGGTGCTACACGGCTCACAGCTATGGATAGACTAGGCATTCTGACTTTCAGGCTGAGGGACGAGATACCAGATAGGGATGCTACACAGTTGGAGTTTCAGGAAGAGCTCATTAGGGATTGGCAGGCTTCTAGTGAAGAGTTTAGAGCTGAAATGACTTTCAGAGACTACTCAGATCTTTGGATGAGACACAGACCTAGAGGGGGTAATAGACAACAAAAAAATGAGATACAGAAGAAGGTTAGCAAGATGACCTTACCATATTTTGATGGTTCAGGAAAAACTTCAGCAAGAGCATGGGTACAAAAGTTGCACAGTTACCTTCAGATCAGCCCCATGCCAGAGACAGATGCCATCACATACGCAACCTTACACTTGGAGGGTAGTGCGCATAAGTGGTGGAGCAATGGGAAGGTGACTCTGGGACATGACTAGATCACATCTTATGTTGAGTTCACAGCTAGACTCATAGACAGGTTCGACAAGAAGGATCCTGAATTACAGTTCAAGGAGCTAGCATAGTTGAGGTAGAGTGGATCAGTGGATTCATACATTGCTAAGTTTTAGGATCTCTCAGTCATGGTTTCAAATATATCAAAGAGGAGGTTAATCATGCTCTTCATTTATGGGTTGTCAGATCCTTTAAGAGGATGGGTGAAGGGTTTAGACCCTATGACATTGCAGGAGGCCATGAAGAAGGCCCGTGATATGGAATCATCTGCATGGAGGAACAAATTTCAGAGTAAGAACTTTCAGCATAGGAGAGATAAGGGGAGAGATAGAAGACCTTTCCATAGGAGCTTGGGAGACTAGCCACATAAGAGTTCTTCCAGGTTAGATAATGATCAGCTGAATGACCTCAAGAGGAAGAAGCTTTGTTTTCACTGCAGAGAGCCTTGGGATCCTAAGCACAAGTGTGCTACCCAAGGGAAGGCAAAATAGATTGAGTACTTCTTAGTAGATGAGTCTATGGAGTCGGACAGGCATTCAGAGCAGCGTACAGAGGATGATGATTCTGGGATAGATGTTGCATCTAAAGTACAAGATAAGGATAATGATACCTCCCTACCCACAGCCTAAATTTCTAGCATTCAGAGAGAAGGGTCATTCAAGATCCGAGGAGTATTGGGTGGACAGAGGTGCATTACCTTGCTAGATATAGGTGCCACTCATAACTTCATAGATGAGGGCTTGGTTGCTAAGAGGGGGTTACAAACAGAGGAGTTTGCGGGATTTAAGGTAAAGGTAGCTGATGGGTTTGTACTCACTTGCACTAGGAGGATTCCCAACTTGACGATCCAGCTAAACCATTACACTTGCCAGTCAGAGTTTTATGTGGTTAGCATGGGTGACATGGATGTTGTGCTGGGAATGAAATAGCTTCATGAGATAGGGGAGTTCACTATCAATTTGAGGACAATGGAAATGAAGTTTGCAGTGAATGGAGTTAAGCATGTGCTCAGGGGAATTTCAGATGGTGGATTGAGAGTTATCTCTCTCAAGCATATGGAAAGATTGATTCGCCATGATTAGGTACAATGGGCAGCAAAGATACTGGTGATGCCTGAAATTGTGGAGCAGTAGAAACGTGAGTATCCACTTGACATACAGGCTCTTCTAGCTAAACACACCAAAGTGTTTAGTGATATTCCACCAGGTAGACCGCCCGATAGGGGTATTGAACATGTAATCGAGTTGGAGGAGGGTGCAAAATCGATGATCACCACACCATACCAACACCCTAAGAGATCTAAAGATGAGATCGAGAAAGCTATCAAAGAGCTTCTCGCCATGGGACACATAAGACCAAGTACGAGCCTGTTTGCATCATCCGTTGTGTTAGTAAACAAAAAGGATGGGACTCTTAGGATGTGTATTGATTACAGGGAACTCAATAAGAAAACAATCAAGAACAAGTATCCCATACCCAGGATAGATAAGCTGATTGATGAGCTACACGGGGCCTGTTATTTCTCCAAGATAGACTTGAGATCTGGGTACCATCAGATTCGGGTCAGAGATGAGGATGTGGAGAAGACAACATTTAGGTGTCACTATGGGCACTTTGAGTTCCCAGTCATGCCATTCAGCTTGACTAATGCACCAGCTACTTTCTAGACTTGCATGAATAGAGTCTTTAGAGAGCAGTTGAGGAGGTTTGTCCTGATATTTTTTGATGATATCCTGATTTACAGCAAGACGTGGGAAGAGCACGTGAAACACATTGACATTGTGTTGAGTATTCTGGAGAGGGAATCTTTATATGCTAAGATGCCAAAGTGTGAGTTTGGGATGACCGAGTTGCTATACTTGGGTCACATCATCAGTGTTGGTAATTTGAAGGTAGACCTGGAGAAGATTCAAGTAATAGTAGACTGGCCACCACCAAAGAATCTTACTCAGCTGAAGGGATTCTTGGGTTTATGTGGATATTACCATAGGTTTGTGAAGGTGTTTTCTTAGTCAGCTACTCCCCTCACAAATTTGACTCGCAAGGATGCATTTAGTTGGACATGGGGTACACAGGAGTGCTTTGACAGATTCAAACAGATTATGAGTACATGCCCTATATTGGCCATGCCAGATTTTAGGAAGCCCTTCGAGTTGCAGTGTGATGCTTTAGGGGAAGGCATTGGTGCGGTAATTATGTAGGATAAGCACCCCATAGCGTTTGAGAGTAGGAAGTTGAGGGGTGTGGAACGTAGCTATAGCATTTACGACAAGGAGATGTTAGCCATAATGCATGCATTGGCTAAGTTCAGACAATACCTTGTGGGCAGTAAGTTCATAGTCAAAACAAATCACAATAGTCTGAAGCATTTCCTTGGCCAGAAAGACTTAAATGAGAGGCAACAGAAGTGGGTCAGCAAGCTACAGGCCTACGACTTTGACATTGTGTATGTCAAAGGAAAGAAAAATGTTGTTGCCGATGCTCTATCCAAGAGGCCCCATTTAGGTGCACTTGGAGCCATTGCAGATGATTAGAGGGAGATGATATCAGCTAAGTATGCAAAGGATGCATGGGCTACTGTGATAATTGATGGCACCATCGAGGACGACAGGTATACAGTGGTAAATGATTTAATCATTTACAAGAATAGAATCTTCTTGGTGTCAGATTCTCAGATGAAACAGAATGTTTTGAGGGCATTCCATGACTTGCCGATGGCAGGACACCTGGGGTACTTCAAAACTTATAGGCAGGTTAGAGAGAGGTTCACCTAGAAGAGCCTCAAGACGGAGGTATGTAGTATGTGAGAGAGTGCCTGATATGTCAGCAAAACAAATAAGAGCACTCATTCCCTGGAGGTTTATTGCAGCCCCTACCCATTCCTGAAAGGAAGTGGGATAACATTTCTATGGACTTTATCACAGGTTTACCAAAAGTCCAAGGTAGGGATTGCATTTTTGTGGTAGTGGACAGGTTGACAAAGTATGCACACTTCTTTGCCATCCCTACCGCTTTTACTGCAGCACAGGTTGCCGAATTGTTCTTTCGTGAGGTATTTTGACTCCATGGGTTGCCACGGAATATTGTTAGTGATAGGGACAACAAGTTCCTTAGTAATTTTTTGCAAGAGCTCTTCAGGCTAAAAAGGACAGAGCTCACACCCAGTACAAGTTACCACCCTCAAACAGATGGTCAAATGGAGATAATTAATAAATGGGTGGAAGGATACCTCTGAAACTATGTTTCAAGGCAACAAAAGGCATGGGTTAAGTGGCTCCACATGGGAGAGTACTGTTACAATTCCACATACCACATGTCTATCCAGATGTCACCATTTATGGCCCTATATGGGTATGAGGCACTGAACTATGTTGATTTGTTGTTTGGTGATAGTAGGGTGCCGAAGGCCAAAGACCTTCTCTAGGAGAGTCAGGACATCATGAGGTCTTTGAAGGAGAACATATAGAAGGCTTAGAATCAGTAGAAGTAGTATGTAGACCAGCAGAGGACTGAGCGGTCTTTTGAGGTTGGTGACATGGTGTATCTCATGCTACAACCCTATAGACAGTCCACTCTCAGAAAGAGTGGGGTAGAGAAGTTGAAGCCAAGGTACTAGGGACCTTTCTGAATCTCCAAGAGGATTGGAGAAGTGGCCTATGAGTTGGAGCTTCCATCAGGTAGCAGGGTACATAATGTGTTTCATGTATCTCGCCTCAAGAAGGTGTTGGGGCATAAGGTGACACCATTAGTAGAGTTGCCTCCTCTTGACGAAGAGGGGAAGTTGATACTAGAACCCGAGGCTATAATTGACACCAGGGAACGTAATTTAAGGAGGAGGATCATCAGAGAGTACTTGGTTAAATGGAAGAACCTGCTAGTGGAGGATGCTACTTGGGAGAATGAGCAGATATTAGAGCATCCTAACTTGAGATTGCTTGAGGCAAGAAATCTTAGGGAGGGCAGACTGTAATGTCCCCTTCTAGACTCATGGTTAGTCCATCATAGAATTTTTGTGGACTAGCTGTTTAGTTAAGTGATGAAGAATGAAATATTTAAAAAGTCACTTAACTCTTTTTATGGAGCGCCCACATTGGGAAATATTAAAAGTCAAATTAAAAGAAATATTTCCCTCCAAAGTGAAACGCCCCTCTTGGAGAGTTATAAAAGAGGGAAAAGTGTCTGATTTGAATATGCTTGCTTTATGATATCTCTTTCATTGAGCTCTACTTGAGTCTACTAATGTGGAGGCTTGAGGATTCAAACCAGAGGCTTGTGGAGACAGAAACCTCCATAGGTAATAGCATTCTACAGGTGTGAAATACCACCCAACGGTGCTTCTTTGGTGGGTACATCCAGTATTCACAACGGTGCTTCATTGGAGTTTAATTTTGAGGGTTTGGTGCTGGTATATATTGCATTGCTGACCGAACATAACAGCAGTAGGCTGATCCATCTTGACCAGTTTGCTCGTAGATATAAGGAGTCTTTCAGCAGCGTTTGATGCATTTTCACCTAGAGCCAACCGTACATTGTAATTGAGGACGTGGGTCTTTAGATTGGCTTCTCCAACATTGTTAGCCACCATTGTAGTGTCTATTTGAGGCGTTTAGTGCCTATATCTATTCTGATAACACTTGTGTAACCAATCTTTATCATTCCTTAGAGTTTTAAGCATTTTTGGCCTTACCCATTAGCTGGTCTGGCGACATCATAAAACTGAAGTTGTATTTCTGCATATGTGTATGCAATAGAACCTTTTTATTTGTTGATATATGAACTGGGTCTTTCAAATTTCTCTTGCATTCCTTGTATATTTTCTGGGTTTTGGTTATATGCTTTATATTGTATGCTCCAGCAACACATTTGCATGAAAACAGAAAACCCCTTTTGTATTCTTCTGTCTAGTCTATAAGAACACAAAAATAAAAATAAAATAACACATAAAAAGATTTTAACAATATACAAACAGGTACGACACATTTCACAAAATGAAAGTGTTAGCAACTTTTTTGATTCAAAAGCATTAATTGTGAATTAGGTTTGGATTGAAAAGGGCTTATAAACAATGTTGGTTGAAGGAAATTCACATTGCAATCAAGTTATCAAGTAAAGATGAAAAACTTAAGCAACGAAGCAAAGGAGAACTCATTGCATTTGGTATTTTCAATGAACAAACCCTAATTGGAAGTGTCTTTCAAGGTATTTATAGTTTTTTCCCTTCTAATCCTAGAATCTAAGTAGAAAAAATGTTTAATACTCAAGTGATAGATGTATTGGATCGACCTAGACCTAAGTTTAAGAAGCATCTGTTGAAATCAATGGAAATGAATTTGTATGGCATGTTTTCTGATGTACCCTATGATATGTTATACATTGAGGATATTAGGGATTATATACATGTGAATATGGAAGAATATAATCATGTTAAACTAGGGCAAGTATGGTTTAATGAGTTAACTGGTGATGATTATAACTTGAAACCAAAATTTAGTGCCCTAGCGAAGAAGAATTTGCATGTATGAAATAGTTTTATTGTCTTATGTTATGAAGATGCCTGGATTAGATATGTATTGAGTAGAATCCATGATAAATTCATGTGGCTGGATGCTCCCCATATTATAAACAAGGAAGCCATTGAGGTTGTGACAGGACTACCATCCTTCGGAACTGTGCCTGCCTTGAAAGCAGTGAAAAATGATACGGTAATGAAGCTAATAGGGGCAAAGTTTGACAAAAGGACCCGATGAGTGCCAAGTTGCACCCATGAAATACTTCCTTTTACCTCTCTTTTTCTCCTTCCTAATCCCATCTTTCTTAATGTCTGCACCCAAATAAGCTAACAAGATTGTTCTAGTTAATGATTGATTGAGATAGATTACTTAAGATCATAATTTCTGATTGAGTGACTAATGTGCATGGAATTGATGGAAAAATGTAGAAACTTCTCTCTTTTTGAATCAACAGGTGTAGATGCCAGGAACAACAATTTTGTGCATCTTCGGAGATAGTCTTCAATGATCTCCGGAGACAATACCAGAGTACCATGACACCTGAAGTTTTGAAGTAATGAGGAATGCCTCTCCGGAGCTCTGCGAGAGTCTGGAGCATCTCTGGAGCTGAACAAAGAAAGCTACAGGTATCTCTGGAGCTACAGACATATCTCTGGAGCTGCAGACAAGGACAGAGATCTCTAGCGCCTCCTTAGAGCAGGGCATATTTCTAGCATAAGCTATCGATCAGGGACTCTCAACAGTGATCTTAATACCCCTCATTTCACTCAAATCATCACCTGAGTGGTGAAGGGTCATCTTTAGTTAAACTGCTGGAGTTTTTATCTTTATAAATTTTTTGCATGAGTTACGGATAGAACTGATTCAATACCCATATTTTCAGGGCTTCGCTGCCCAAATGTATTAAGACTCAAACTTAGAATTCTGAGTGGACTTCTATTCCACTCAGTCTTCTTTTATTACATGATCATTTTCCATAGTTAGATAGCTAGTGTAATAAAGAGATGGATGTCATCTCATAGAGGAACTGGTAGTTAAGATAAGTGATATGTCATCACTCATTTTGATATATACTGATAGAAACAACAAAAGAAATATATAATGATTGAATTATTCTGATTCTCGGTAATCTCAATTCTGTGATAGTAATATTTTATGAATGCAAAGTGAATGAATTGGACTGGATCTAGTTGTGATGTTCTTTTGTGCTGATTTTCTACTGTAGCCTTCAGCCCCAAGGGTGTGGAGCAAGGGCCCACTCTCACCACCAAGGAGAAAGGCTAGTACCATTACTTTATTACTTCAGATTTTGTTGTGAAAAGTATTTACTGATTTCAATAGATAGATGCATGTTACTGTTTTTAAGGTTGCTTTCAAGTAACTCCCTATTTAATTTTGTTTCAGCATTACTTAAATTCATTTAGTAAGTAGACAGATTAATCTTTTCAAATTAGTAGAAGCTGTTAAGATTAGTTAGGAAAATTGGTAACTGTAGAATCCCTAGTTGCAAACAGTTGAGGACACAACCCCTGGATTATTGACATCTGAAAAATAGATTAAATGATGAGGTTCAACGACACCTTGTCATTTTTGGTGCCATTACCGGGGATCTCTATTGCAAGTATGAGGTTAGCCAGTGTTGTCATTGATGTCAACATACTCATATTGCATTAGTAAGAAGGATTGGATGAGCTGTGTGCTGAGGATATTGAGAAAATTAGTCTCAATCAGGAACAGTGAAGAACAGTGATGAGAAGAAGACAAATGTACTCAAAAGGTTGAGGATCAGAGGATGCGGATTAAAGGGTTTATAGATATGAGTCTTGAGATGATCTAGTTAAGATTTCAGAGGTCCGCATGAAGATATGAAAAAGTTGTGATCGGTCAAGTAGAACCGGTTCTGAGAGATGCTCCGGAGTGACAGAGTGTTACAAAAAGGTCCGGTGAGATCCGGAGGTGCATTGTCAGACTCTGCAGATTGGAAGGAGTGTTTGGGATGTCCTTGTGATGTGTCATCTCAGTTTGTACATAGTTTGGAGGTCCGGAAGAACCTGTTTCAGTTTGACAGTCGCAACAGACTGTGTTCTTGAAGTTTTAGATGAAGAGGAGAAGAGATTCCAGTGAGTAGAGGAAGTGCGGATGTACCTGGTCATTCAGGCAAGCTTGTGAAGGTTCTTGGATCATGTTGAGGTTGTGTTGTTGGTCCGCATTAGTGTTAGAGCCCAGAATTGAAGATATTCTTCCAGATGAAGATATTCTTATTCAGACTGGCCGACCGGATGAGTTATTCATCTTGCGAATGTTCTTGTGGATGATTGCCGACTTGCGAATGCTCTTATGGATGATTGCCGACTTAGATGATTGTTCCTAAGTCGATGCCTTGTATAAATAAAGGTTTGTGAGTTCATTTCAAAGTGTGTGTGGAGCAGATGAGTGTGGCATAGCGAAAGAGCGAAGGGCAGAGTAGAAGTATCTCAGGCTTAAATGGAACTGATCCAGACATGGTAAAGATGTCAATCTCTAGTTCAAGTTTGTGATTCTTATCACTTTGTAGACAGTGTGTCTCTTGTAGGCAGTGTGCCTCTTTGTGAGCAGTGTGCTTGGGTAATGAGCCCTAATTGGCATGTGCCATTCATTTTTCTTATTCTTCTAACAGAGAATAATCCTTGGGTTAATCACCTCGTGGTTTTTCCCTTAACTGGGTTTTCCACGTCAAAATATTGGTGTCTAATGTGTTGATGTTTATCTGCTCCTGTGTTTATGCATTATGCTTTCATGAATGGTTAACTAATATGCTATTAACTAACAAAGAAGAATCAAGTGTTTGAAGCAGAAGCAAGTTTTTGTACAACTGATTCACCCCCCTCTCAGTTGTGTGCCCTAGATCTAACAATCGGTATCAGAGCCAAGTTCCTCTAAAAGGGGCTTAACCACTTGAGGAGATCCAGGATGTCGTCATATAAGGACAATCCAAAGTTTGATGGAACCAACTTCTCTCTCTGGAAAGGCCACATGAAATGTCACTTGGAGTGTATGGGAAAAGCATACTTGACCATGGTCACAAAAGCATATGTTCTTCCACAGGGTGGTCCGACAACTCTAAATGAAATCACAGATGCTGAAAACAATCTGCGGACCAAAGAGGTTCTTCTAAGTGCATTGATTGACTCAGAACTCTCAAATGTTATTGATCTAGCAACTGCCTATGAGATCTGGGTTAAACTGGAACTTCTGCATGAAGGAGATGAGTTTGTTAAGAGTGCAAGGTTGCAAAGTCTCAAAGGAAAATTTGAAAGATTGAAGATGAGAGATGATGAAAATATCACTACTTTTATGCCAAGAGTAAATGAGCTGGTGTGTGGAATCAGGAATGCTGGTGGAGTTCTGGATGAAAATGAGATTGTTTGCAAAATTCTCAGATCCCTTCCTGCTGCCTACAAGATCAAGGTTGTTGCCATTGATGAATTCAGAGCCCATGCAACTGTCACAAGAGAACAATTGGTTGGCAAACTGGCTGCATTTGAAATGACCAAGTTTGGAGATGATCCTCCCAAGACTGAATCTGCATTCAAAGCGAGTGCCTATGTGAAAGGCAAACAAAGATTTGATCCGGGAGAAAACTCTTCAAGGAAACTGTCATGGTATGATCAAGTTAGGAAAGACATGGAAGTGGAAGAAGCCGAAACAGCTCATCTTGAAGCCCTCATTGCAAAGAGATTGCCAAGAGGATCCGATAAGTATGAAGGAAAGTTACCTTTTAAGTGCTTCAACTGCAATAAGATTGGTCATTTTGCTTCAAGATGTCTGGAAAGATCTGCAAGGTCAAACTCTAACAGACAAAGGTTCCAAAAGAACTGTTATTATGTTCATGAAGAAGCTGATAATGAAGGAGTAACAGATGATGAATCAGAGATAGGAGACAAATCCGAAAATGAATGGGTGTTTATTGCCATCAAGGAAGAAGAACCAATATCCTCTGAATTTGTCAATCATAAGGTTGTAGAAAGAGCTTTGGCTGCCCAAGTTGAAGAAAAGGATGATTGGGTTATTGACAGTGGATGCTCTCACCACATGACAGGTGACAAGAACAAGTTCTTAGATTTGGAAAGGTATGAAGGAGGAATGGTAAAGTTTGGTGACAATTTTACTGGTAGAATCAGAGGTAGGGGAACTATTTCTTTTGATGGAAAGAGCAAAACTGGAAATATATTGTATGTTGAAGGATTGAAGCACAATCTTCTCAGTGTTGGACAATTAGTAGACAAAGGTTATGATCTCTGGTTCAAAAATGGAAGATGCAAGATCTTTGAAAGCTCCAGAACTGAGATTGCATTTGGTACTCAAACAAAAGGTAATATCTTCCATCTGGTTGGTTCAAATAAAAGTTGTTTATTTGTTCAAGTTGATCAGAGTTGGTTATGGCATAGAAGGATGTGTCATGTAAATTTTGATAACATCATCAAGATAAGCAATATTCAGGCTGTAAGAGATCTTCCAAAATTGGTGAAACCTACAAATAGTTTGTGCAAAGAATGTCAGCTTGGTAAACAGAGTAGAGTCTCCTTCAAAAGCAAGGATCAGTCCTCTACCAGATTATTGGAATTAGTTCATACTGATCTATGTGGTCCGACAAGAATCAAGAGTATGCAAGGTGATAGATATTTCATGTTACTGATTGATGATCATTCCTGGATGATGTGGGTTACCTTTCTGAAAGAGAAATCAGAAGCCTTTGAGAAGTTTAAAATCTTCAAGGCTATGGTAGAGAATCAAACCAGATTGAAACTAAAGTGTCTAAGGTCTGATAGAGGTGGTGAATTCACATCCGGTGAATTCATAGACTTTTGTGAGAAGCATGGCATAAAGAGACAGTTGTCTGCTCCTAGGACTCCACAGTAGAATGGAGTAGTTGAGAGAAAGAACCGGACCATCCAGGAAGCATCTAGGACAATGATGATGGAAGCAAATGTTCCTTAGATGTTTTGGAGAGAAGCTGTCAGCACTGCAGTCTACACTTTCAACCAAGTTCAAATCAGAAGCAATACCGGTAAGACTCCTTATGAACTTTGGTTTGGTATAACTCCTACTGTGAGATATTTTAGAGTATTTGGTAGCAAGTGTTACATCAAAAGAGATGAAGATCTAGGAAAGTTTAATGCTAGAAGTGATGAAGGAATTTTCTTGGGTTACTCCACTCAAAGCAAAGCATACCGGTGTTACAATAAGAGATTGAGAAAAATGATAGAAAGTACAAATGTGAAGGTTGATGAAGGAATTGAGAAGCCCTCAAGGTTTTATGAATATGATGAAGATGATTAGGATGGTGTTCTGGTTCAAGGAACTCAATCCCTTCCTAAAAGTCAGATTCAGACTGATTCGGTAAATCAGGAAGAAGAGGTTTGTCTGAATGAACCTGATCAAGAAACAGCAGTGCAAGAGACTCCCAAAGTTCCAAGGTATGTAACTCTAAATCACTCTGAAGATCAGATCATAGGTGACAAAAGCAAAGGGGTACAAACAAGGAGGAGAATTGCTCAAAATTCAAATGAATACTGTCTGATTTCAAAGATTGAACCTAAGACAATAAATGAAGCTTGCAATGATGAAAACTAGACCAAAGCAATGGAGGAAGAGTTGATGCAAATTGAGAAAAATTACACTTGGGATCTTGTTCCCAGACCTAGAAACAAGAATGTGATTGGAACCAAATGGGTCTTTCGGAACAAACTAAATGAGGTTGGTGAAGTAATCAGAAACAAAGCTAGATTGGTCTGCAAAGGCTACTCTCAAATAGAAGGAATTGATTTTGAAGAAACCTTTGCTCCAGTAGCAAGAATTGAAGCAGTCAGATTATTTCTTGCATATGATGCCTTGAAAGACTTCAAGGTATATCAGATGGATGTCAAGTCTGCCTTCCTAAATGGTGATTTGGAAGAAGAAGTATACATTGAACAACCGGATGGATTTCAATTGTCTGATCATGATGATATGGTCTACAAGTTGAAGAAAGCACTGTATGGATTGAAGCAAGCCCCAAGAGCATGGTATGAAAGGTTGGATAATCATCTTATGTAGATTGGTTTCAACAAAGGTACTGCTGATAGTAATCTATATTTCCAAATAGATAATGAAAACATCTTGATTGTTGAAGTATTTGTTGATGATATCATTTTTGGAGGAAGAGATAGTTTGTGTTAAACCTTTGCAAATCAAATGAAAAGTGAGTTTGAAATGTCAATGCTTGGTGAAATGAATTTCTTCTTGGGTCTGCAAATTACTCAAACAAAGAAAGGTATCTTTATCTCTCAAACCAAATATGTGAAAGAATTATTGAGAAAATTTGGAATGGAAGATTCAAAGCCAATGAACACTCCTGTGGCAACCGGATGTAAGTTGAGCAAAGATGATGACTCTCCTAAGACAGATCAGACCAAGTACAGATCAATGATTGGAGGATTATTGTATCTCACTCAGACTAGACTAGATATAATGCAGGTTGTTGGTCTTGTGGCAAGATTCCAGGCTGATCCTAGAGAATCTCATGTTATGGCAATCAAAAGAATTTTTAGGTACTTAAAAGGAACAGTTGAGTATGGTCTATGGTATCCTAGAGATCATGATTTTTCTCTTCATGCATATACAGATGCAGATTGGGCAGGAGATGTGGATGATAGGAAGAGTACAAGTGGAGGAGCTTTCTTTTTGGGAAAAAGATTGGTTTCTTGGCTAAGTAAGAAACAAGAGGTAATTTCTCTGTCTACAACTGAAGCAGAATATATTGCAGCAGCAGGTAGTTGAACTCAAATTTTGTGGATGAAACAAATGCTAAGAGACATCAAAGTAGAATATGAGGAGCCTATCACAATTTTCTGTGATAATTCAAGTGCAATAAATATTTCTAAGAATCCTGTGTTGCATTCTAAGACCAAGCACATATCTATCAAGTTTCACTTTTTGAGAGAAGAAGTGAACAAGGGTGAAGTCAGATTAGAGTATGTGCCCTCCAAAGATCAGCTTGCAGATATTTTTACTAAACCTGTTCCCAAAGACTCTTTTGAGTATCTCAGGGAGAAGTTAGGGGTCATGGCCCCTCTGGTGATGAACTAGGATGCACTGATGTGCATCAGTTCGGTGGATATCACAGTCATATATTGTGATCCGGATTGATGATGGGGAGCTGCTACTAAGGGGGAGCAGCTGGTATGATTCTTATGTGTTACAAGTGCAAGTATGAGCCCTTTGCCATTGATGTCAAAGGGGGAGAGAAGACATGTGAAAAATAAGTGGTTGATGATCAAAGGGGGAGCAGTAAAGGAAGAGAAGACATGTGAAGAGTTGTTGCTGATAGGGGGAGCTGTGACAGAAAAGAGAAGTTCTTGTCTTGATGGTTTTTCACATCATATGTTGCCATCAATGACAAGGGGGAGATTGTTGCAAGTATGAGGTTAACCAATGTTGTCATTGATGTCAACGTACTCATATTGCATTATTAAGAAGGATTGGATGAGCTGTGTGCTGAGGATATTGAGAAAATTAGTCTCAATCAGGAACAGTGAAGAACATTGATGAGAAGAAGGCAAATGTACTCAAAAGGTTGAGGATCAGAGGATGCAAATTAAAGGGTTTGTAGATATAAGTCTTGAGATGATCTAGTTAAGATTTCAGAGGTCTACATGAAGATATGAAAAAGTTGTGATTGGTCAAGTAGAACCAGTTCCGAGAGATGCTCTGGAGTGACAGAGTGTTACAAAAAGGTTCGGTGAGATCTGGAGGTGCATTGTCAGACTCTGTAGATTGGAAGGAGTGTTTGGGATGTCCTTGTGATGTGTCATCTTGATTTGTACATAGTTTGGAGGTTTGGAAGAACTTGTTTCAGTTTGACAGTCGCGACAAACTGTGTTCTTGAAGTTCCGGATGAAGAGGAGAAGAGATTCCAGTGAGTAGAGGAAGTGCGGATGTACCTGGTCATTCAGGCAAGCTTGTGAATGTTCTTGGATCATGTTGAGGTTGTGTTGTCGGTTCGCATTAGTGTTGGAGCCTGAAATTGAAGATATTCTTCTGAATGAAGATATTCTTATTTAGACTGGCCGACCGGATGAGTTATTCATCTTGCGAATGTTCTTGTGGATGATTGTCGACTTGCGAATGCTCTTGTGGATGATTGTCGACTTAGATGATTATTCCTAAGTCGATGCCTTGTATAAATAAAGGTTTGTGAGTTCATTTCAAAGTGTGTGTGGAGCGGATGAGTGTGGCATAGTGAAAGATCGAAGGGCAGAGCAGAAGTATCTCAGGCTTAAATGGAACTGATCCAGACATGGTAAAAATGTCAATCTCCAGTTCAAGTTTGTGATTCTTATCACTTTGTAGATAGTGTCTCTTGTAGGCAGTGTGCCTCTTTGTGAGCAGTGTGCTCGAGCAGTGAGCCCTAATTGGCATGTGCCATTCATTTTTCTTATTCTTCTAACAGAGAATAATCCTTGGGTTAATCACCCCGTGGTTTCTCCCTTAACTAAGTTTTCCAAGTCAAAATCTTGGTGTCCAATGTGTTGATGTTTATCTGCTCCTGTGTTTATGCATTATGCTTTCATGAATGGTTAACTGATATGCTATTAACTAACAAAGAAGAATCAAGTGTTTGAAGTAGAAGCAAGTTTTTGTACAACTAATTCACCCCCCCTCTCAGTTGTGTGCCCTAGATCTAACAATCTCTTGTGTTAATTAGGGAAACTGAGTTAAAATAGTTTTTAGGATAGATCTGTATGGTTAGAGCTAGAGATTCAAAAGGAAGATATATAAAGCAAACACCCCAACAACAAGCTATAGGGGAAAGCAGTGAGGTGGCACAAGATCTTGTTGAAGAAAGAAACCTAGAACCTACTCTGGAAACTGCACCTAAAATAAATAATCCCTTAGATCCTCCAAATCTTCCACTTGCTGATTATATCCAAGAATTACAACAAAAGTTTCAGGTAGATCCTTTAATAGAACCTAATTTCCTAGAACCTCAGGGAGAAGAACCAGTACTAAACATGGAAAATGATAATCATGAAGAAGAGGAGAATCAGGCTCCAAGAACCTTCTCATATCCTATTGTTTTGGCTGCTGGAGACAATGCTCCTATGAAGAATATCTCACCAGCACACCTACCAAATTTTAAAGGACTTTCTTCTGAGGATCTAGATCAATTTTTGTTTGAATTCAAAGTGGTCTGCCAAACTTATGATTATGGATCAGATGACCAAAAACTCAAGCTGTTCCCTTCAACTTTGAAAGATTCTGTGATGAGATGGTTTATGGGTTTACCCCAGAATTCTATCCATTCTTGGGATCAGATGGAAATAGAGTTTTTGGAAAAATACCAAGATTACTATAGATCCAGTAATAAAAATGAAGAATTGTTTAAAATTAGGCAGGGGGAGGAAGAGTCCTTAGAGGACTATGTGGATAGGTTTAATTTCGCCTTGAGAAGGTACGGTAACCCGGTAGATCACTCCTTGGCCAGAACCTTGTTTGTAGAAGGATTGGATAATGAATCAAAACAGGCACTGGATCTAATGAGAAAATGAAATATCAACAAAATGGATGTACCTGCTATAGAAGAACTTTACAGAAACTATTCTAGAACCCAAAATGGAGTGAAGTCATCCAAAACTTTTAAAGGAAAGAATGAAATAGGATAGTTAATGGAGGAGATTACAAATCTAAAAATAAACATTTTGGTCTAGTTAAATACCACATTGGATGGGATTCAAGCAAAAACTAGAACAATTGATCAAAATAGAACAACTGAACCACTCTCCATCTATTGTCCTAGGTGTAGAAACAAGCATCTGTTGAGAGAATGCCCTTTGGACAAATCAGAGATTTGTAATATCTATGATAGGGAACATCCTACCAATCAGTGTAGTCAACTTCTAGCCTTGAAAAGATTGAGTAAGAAGAATGCTGTAATAGAAGAGGAATTGAACTATGTGGGACAAAAACAAGCTGGGAATTTCCGTTACAATCAGTATCCAAACAAGCCTTCTTACAAGGGTCCTTCTAATTGGGCAAATAATCATTGGAATCCAACTTGGCATGGGCCTCAAAATAATCCTCCTTGGGGACAGCAGGATTGGCCAAGTCAACATTAGAAAAACCAAAATTGGCAAAATCAGCCTTGGGGAAATCAACAAGGGCCACCACAATTTGGATCACAAAACATGCAACCTCAATGAGGTTCTCAACAGGGATATAATCAACAATACCAGGGACAACCTAGACGTTTCCAACCTCAACAACAAGCTTTACTAACTGGACCCTCCAACACACAAGGTCAATCACAAAATGAACCAATTAACCAACCACCTTTACCAGCTCAGCCTATACCAAACCCACGAAATAAATAGGGAGTAGTTGTTTACATGACAGAGCAAGAAAATCTAGCTAGAATTAATGCTATATATTCAAATAATCTCCAGCTACGTTCTGGGAAAGCATTCCCAAGACCATCTCCTCCAACTATAGTTGAAGTAACCAATGATGAGGAACTTGAAAATTCATCCACTCAACCCTCGGAGGAGATTACTAATGAAAAAGTGCTAAAAGAATCATCCTTGGACAACTCTGGAGTTGCTCCTAAAAGACCGACTCCAGAGAACATTCCTAAAAATAATTCTGACAAGAGCTTCGGAGATGCTCTGGAGATGGAAAAACTAGCACCATACCCAGAACGGCTTAAACAGTATGTTCCCCAGAAAAAAATCTTACAAAAATAAATCCAAACCAACCGGGAATCAGAACTTTTACAAGAAATCAAGCAACTAAACATTGAAATTCCTCTTCTCCAAGCAATCAGAGATGTACTGAAACTAAATCAATTCATTAAACCGTATTGTATCAAAACATAGGGCAGGAAGAAAAACTTTCCCTCCACAATACAGGTGGAAGGGAAAGTAGTAGATCTATTAATGGGAGAAATTCTCCTCCCAAAATATGGAGACCCTGGAAATCCTGTCATAATTGTTTTCATCTCAGGGGTAGAAATTTCAAATGTTCTGGTTGATTTGGGAACAGCAATTAATGTGATGACAATTCACACAATGGACAAATTAGCTCTATCATGTATCCAATCCACAACTACAATTCTTCAACTTGATGACCAGTCAGTAGCTATTCCAAAAGGAATAATCATTGATGTACTAGTTGTGATAGATTCATGGGAATTTCCAGTAGATTTCCTGATATTAGAACCTAGAAACCAGAGAAATACTTATCCACTAATCTTAGGAAGACCATAGCTGGCTACAACAGCAGTATCTATTGATCGTCAAACTAGGGATATGGTCATTTCTAATGGGATAGATTTGAAGAAAATATCTCTATATCGTCCAACCAAACCATCAATGCATTATATAGGAAGAGTATGGGTGGATGAACCAGAGAACAATGACAACAGTGCCTCAGTAGCTATGATAACCATCAAGGAACATCTGGGAGAGTTAGAAGAAGAAATATACTATGATACAGCAGAAGACATTACTCACATCCTAATCAATGAGGATGTGATGGAGCTCGCCCAAGATTCTAGGAGAAAACTTCTTACTTCTCATTGTACCCTCTCCAACATCATTCCTTGTGGGGAATCATTTTACAGAGACTTAGCCACTTTCCACATGTTGCTTCCACATTCTTGTCATCTCAATACAATGACTCCAATGTGTGGATTAACTACATCTATGGAACAAATCACAAAATAGGTCATGATTCTACTAGGGAAAACACTTAATATCAATACTCAGTTAATAGACAATCAGGAAGAAAAACTCATCCAACTTCTAATTTCCCATTCAACAACTTTTGCATGGGAATACCAAGATATGAAAGGCATACCTCCTGAAATCTGTACCCATCATATATACACTGAGAATGTTAAACCTGTCAAACAGCCCCAGAGAAGATTGAATCCTGCTTTAAAGGACATTGTCAAAATTGAAATAGAAAAATTACTTCAAGCAGGGTTCATATATCCAATCTCAGATAGTCAATGGGTCTCACCCCTTGTCATAATGCCTAAAAAGAATGGGAAATGGAGGGTGTGTATTGATTATAGAGAACTCAACAAGGCTACAAAAAAGGACTACTTTCCCTTACCATTCATTGACCAAGTACTAGAAAACCTTACTGGGAGAAAGTATTTTTCTTTCTAGATGGATTCAGTGGGTATAATCAAATTCAAGTAGCACCTAAAGATTAGGACAAAACCACCTTCACCTACTCTTGGGGAACTTTTTCTTACAAAGTTCTTCCCTTTGGACTATGCAATGCTCCAGCTACATTTCAGTACTTGAGAAAGTACTAAAATGTTGTGAGAAAAATCAATTATCCCTTAGCCATGAAAAGTGCTTTATGATGGTGAAGGAAGGAATTGTTTTAGGACACCACATTTCATCAAAGGGGATCAAAGTGGATCAAAATAAGATAGAAGTAATTAGATAGTTGCCTTCCCCTAAAAATCAAACAGATGTTAGAAGTTTTTTGGGTCATGCAGGCTACTATAGGAGATTCATAGAAAATTTCAGCAGAATAGTTGCCCCCCTGTTTACCCTGCTTAACAAAGACACAGAATTTCTATGGACAAAAGAATGTCAATCAGTATTTGAAACCTTGAAAGAGAAGCTTACTGTCACACCAGTTTTAAGAGGACCAAATTGGACTTTGCCATTTCACATACAGACTGATGCTTCAAATGAGTCCATTGGGGCAGTTTTAGGACAAAAGGAGGAAAGAGAAAGTATGCATGTCATTTATTACATCAGTAAAAACCTTACCTCTACAGAAAGAAATTACACCACAACTGAAAAAGAATTCTTGGAAAGCATCTATGTTATAAATAAATTCAGACATTATATCACTGGATATAAAATATTTGTACACACTGATCATATAGCCATCAAGTACCTAATGAATAAACCAGTAGTGGGTGCAAGGATCGTCAGATGGTTATTGTTATTGCAGGAATTTGATATTACCATAGTTGATAATCCAAGCACGTTTAATTTGGTTGCTAATTTTTTGTCAAGATTGCATACACGAGGAGAAAACCAACCAGTGGAGGACAAGTTCCCAGATAAACATCTTTTTGCTATCTCCTCTACTGCACCTTGTTTTGCTGACATAGCTAATATTTTAGCTACAGGCTTGTATCCATCCTATTGTACCTCAAAATAAAAAAAAATGTTTGGTTAAAGAAAGTTTATCTTACAAATGGTTGAATGGTTTACTATTTAAATGTGGTCCTGATTTCATTCTACACAGGTGTTTAAAAGTTGATGAGATTTTTGATGTGTTGAGAGCATGTCATGATGAACCATCTGGTGGCCATTACTCTTTCCACAAAACAGTCCACAAGATTCTCAAAGTTGGTTACTACTGGCCCTCTCTTCATAAGGATACAAAGAAGTATGTGCAGCATTGTGACCAGTGCCAAAGGATGGGACAACCAACCTTTACCCAGGAGATGCTACTACATCCTCAAGTCATGATGGAACCATTTGAGCAATGGGGTTTAGACTTTGTGGGATCAATTTCCCCACCATCATCAGGCAAGGAGTACATTCTAGTATGCATAGACTATGTTACTAAATGGGCTGAGGTTCAAGCATTACAAATTGCAAGAGAAGAAATAGTTGTTGATTTCCTTTATAATAAGATTTTCTTAAGGTTTGGAGCCCCAAGATCAATAGTTTTAGACAGAGGACCTCAGTCTACTTCATAGGTAATCCAAGCATTCACAGATTTATATCAAGTCAAACATAGAAAATCTTCACCTTACCATCCTCAAGCGAATGGGCAGGTAGAAGTAACTAATAGGGAACTTGAAAATATTCTGACAAGGACAGTAGCAATGAACAGAAAAGATTGGGCTAGCAGATTACCTGAAGCAGTTTGGGCTTACAATATCACTTGGAAGTCCACAATAAAGTTCTCATCATATAAATTAGTTTATGGGAAAAAGCCTATTTTATCTATAGAATTTGAACTCCAAACACTTAAAACCGCATTGGATATTGGTCTACCATTGTCTATAGCTCAACATAACATAATTCTTCAGCTCAATGAGTTGGATGAAATTCGGACAGAGGTCATTCAGCAAACAGAACTGGTTTAGTATCAGAGGAAGCAATGGCATGACCAACACATCAAAAGGAGGACATTTCAACAAGGTGATTGGGTTCTTCTTTATGATTCTAAATTCAAGGAGTTTAAAGGGAAATTACAAACTCATTGGATGGGTCCTTATCAAGTAAAGGAAGTTTTTGAAAATGGAATAGTATTATTCAAACCTATTAATGGAAGCATAGACACATTCCTAGTAAATGGTCACCGAATCAAACTCTATAAAAGGCCATCTACTAAAGAAGAATTTCATAATGATTTGTGTTTTGATACAGGGGATACCTCCTCTATCACAGTGTTGGATTTTTTAAAAAAAAAACAAGGAAGGTTGAAAACCAGCAAATGGTGGCCTTCTAAAAAAAAATAGAGAAAGATGGAAAACCAGTAAATGGCTGTCTTTCTCGACCAAGGGAGTTGAAAACCAGCAAATGGTAGTTCCCTTCTTCAGGACAATTGAAATAATTGAGCTCCGGAGGTGATCAGGTGCTAGAAGATTAGTCAAATGCACCTACGGCACTTCTCAAACCAAATGCACCTCCGGTGCTTCCCAAACAAGGAGCACCTCCAGTGCTTCTCAAACAAGGAGCACCTCTGGCACTTCCCAAACTAGGAGCACCTTTGGCGCTCTATCAATAAAGAGGCTAATTTCGATAATAAGGGAGGTGACCCACCTCTCTAGTCAATAAAGTGGACGCATCACATGATGAGGTCATCATGACCCATCCTCTACTTTATCACAAGAATAAATTAAATTAGCACAAATATCAATTGCAGGGAAATTCACAAAGACGATGCTGACATCACCCAAGGAATGTGGATTCTTGAACCACTCAGCAAAATGATTGCAGGTCATGTACCAACAGAGTAGTGGACGACATCTCCAGCCACCAAAAGCTGCTCATGTGCCACAATGCGTGTAGTCTCCAACCATGACGCAGCATCTCTGCCATGTACATCACTCCTCATCATTAAAACTGATCCAGGTAATTCTATCTTCAATTAAGCATTAATAGTAACTGTCTTGTCTTTCTATTTTTGGGTGCCACCACTATGACACATCCTTCTGCCATCATTTCCTTTCCTAAATTCACACATGCCGCCATCTATGTTGTATTGCCACCTTGCCTCCGGAGTGTCTTGTCATTCTGTCGCATTTATGACTACCTAGGTACTCTAACTAATCTACAAATCTTCCATAAGCATAAGTTGAGAAACATAACATCCCTCATTCGAACCTCTGAAGTACCCTAAAGAACAGAGCAAAGTGAACAGTCCTCTGGGGCCTACAGATTTAAGAGGAAAGGATAAACTACAGATTGAGGAGAATAAGGAATTAAGCACAGAAGGTAGAACCAATTTGGCAATGGGGGTAAAGAAGAAGTATGAGCCAGAAAGTGCTGCAAGTGTTCTGTAGGATGAAGCTGCATCAAACATTTTAAGAGCTGCAGGATGGCTGGACTTCCTAGAAAAATTTGAAGGGTTTCAGGAAGATGTCGTGGATGAATTCCTCAGAAATTTAAGGGACAATTAGACAGCTATTAGAGGGGCCTAAATAAATATCTCCTCAGCCACTATTAGTCACATTTTCGGGCTTCCTGAACAAGGTGAGAGGTTTTATCACTTGAAAACCCTATACACTAATTTAATTAAGAATTTCTCTATTCAAGGTGAACATGTCATACGGCTGCATTCAAATAAAAATGAAGTAAAAGGAATTATTAGGTCCACACTCCCAAACCCTTGGCAATTTGTTGCCACCTAGCTGATGAAATATTTTACTTGTGATGGTCAATTCTCTCTAGTTTTAGGGCCAATAATGAAAATGCTAATTTTTCTAAGGCATGGAAATAGACACCCTGAGTTTAGCATAAACATCCCCAATTTCCTGTATTCAGCCATCAAGGCAATTGCAGAAAAATACCAGCAAAATAAGGGTCTCATGAAACATCATGGTCTCATCTTCCTAGTAGTTAAACACCACTTCCTGTCTTAGGCCAATGGGGAGGAATTATGGCAAGACTTTCTTGAACAGACTTCCCAAAATAAAGGACTAGAAATGACATAGCCAGGAGGTGAGAGTTCTCCTACTCACCAAGAAGAAGAAACTAAGCCTTCAGCCTCCTCCATAGCTGTTCAAAGAGGAAAGAAACCCTCACAGGAGGTATCTTCATCTACAGCCCATGTTCTTGATAAAACAAGGAAAGGCAAAGAAATTACAAAGTCTGCTCCTAGACAAACCCTATACATGACTTGATCAATTAGGAGAAAAATGACTCTAACTGAGGAATCTTTCCCTAAGGAATTAACAGAGGGAAGGTCAGGATAGAGAATAGAGGGAACCTGGTGGGCTAAAGAACCATCTCATGATTCAGATGAGATCCCTCTAGTTAGGAAGAGAAAACAAAGAGAAGTTTCCCCAGCACCATCTATTCACCTGGGGTCAAGTCCAATTTCAGAACCATCATGTGCTCCAAAGATAGAACACATACAAACTCTTACTATTTCCTCAGACTTTGAGGATGAGAGACCTACTCCGAAGGCACCTGCCCCACCTCTACTATGGAGAAGCAAAAGCCAGAGACAACTCTCATAGACTGAGGAAGATACTACCCTCCTAGCTGAGGTACTCCTAGGTTTTAGAGCATATGAGGATAAAGTTGGGCCTTCATCGGTACCAGCAGAAGCAGAGGAACCCCAAGAGGACCCTCAGGACATGCAATCTGAAGAAAAAGATGAAATAGGAAAAATGGGTACAATTGACAGTATAGGGCAGATGGCCATGGAAAACCCTAATGACCAACCAACAGCCATAGAAGCAGAAGCAAAAACCTTCCCTCATCCCTTTGATCAAGAGGATGTGGAAATTTCAAAAGAACAGCAAATGATGGAAGAAATTGAAAATTTAAAGAGACTACTCTAGGGGAAGAATATGATTATTACTGACCTCAAGAGGGTCAGAATAGAGGTAGAAATGGAGAAAAAACAAGTCATTGAAAATCTACAAACATAGCTCCAAAGAAAAAATAGGATCATCCAGGAGAAAGAAGTAGAATTAGAGGCCCAAAGAATTGAGAAAGAAGCAGAATTGGAGGCCTAGAAAATTGAGGCAGTTAAACTGTTGGAAGAGAAAGAGAAAGAGGTAGCACAAAGTGTTTCTGATCTCACCATGGCTAAAGACAATAGCCTCACAATAATGGCAGCATTGATTGAGAAAATACAAAGCCAGGATAGACAATTAACTTGGGCCAACAATAGACTAGATGACCAGGAGGAATATATTCAAGAGTTGGCTGGCCTAAGGGCAACCAATGAGCAAGAAATACAAATGGATGCCTATGTGGGTCCAATCCCCATTGACATTCCTAAGGCCCTATTCCATTGGGAGAAGAAATGTAGAGAATATGAGGCTTCCAGGCCTATGCTGCAGTTACAAAGGGTAGTCACTGCCAAAACAAAAAGAATAGAAGCTTTGGAAGGAAAAATCCTTGAAATGGCCTCCCTTTCTTCAGAAATTCTATCTTGTAGACCTCCAAGTGCCAACTATTCTATTTTCTTACAAGAAAGAGTCCTGCAGAGGAAATTCTCTTTAGTTCTATCTGACCTGGTTGAGGATACTGAGACAGTAGAAGGATTCATGACAGCATATACCAAGAGTAATGATGAGGACAAGAATTTCCTATGTGAATTATACTTACATGGGTTCTGTGTTAATGATATAACCTTCATTCTTAATCATTTTGTGGGGGAATGCCAGCTTAAAGCATTTATGTCCCTAATGAGGAATCATCAGATCTGGAATGAAAGGATGGAAGATCATCTCAAGAAAGATTTAAAAAAAGACCTCTTCATTAGGAAGGAATGTCCCAATCCCAATGCTTTTAAGGTCTAATTCAGGTCCCTTATCTATCATCCTGAGAATAAGAACAAAATTTTGCCATTATACCTAAAAAGTTTGCAAGAGTGCTCCATCAATTTTGGTCTTTTCATGATAAGTTCAGCAAACCCAGTACTTTCCATAGCAAAAAAGAGATGGAATATTTTGACCCTAGAGCAGAAAATGAGAGAGGTGCTCACCCCTGCAAACTTAAGATTATTCATGAGAAAAGCAAAGTTGATATCCAAAATGATGGATAACCATAAGTAGGAATGGATAGGTGGATGGTTCCGACCCCCTCTAATAATTGAACCACTCCTTGTCTAGGCAAAATAGATGGAAGATGAGAAATTATAGGACTGGTGAAGCAGGTTGATCAATATAGAGGCAATGGTAATACCAACCACACAACCTGGACCACCTATGCACAGGATTATAGCTTGACTGACAAGCTACTTCACCAGAAAAAAATCCAGATTGTGAGAAGCAGGAGGACCTACCAAACCTTAGGTATGGGGGGATGATGAGTGCCAAGTTGCACCCATGAAATACATCCTTTTACCTCTCTTTTTCTCCTTCCTAATCCCATCTTTCTTAATGTCTGCACCCAAATAAGCTAGCAAGATTGTTCTAGTTAATGATTGATTGAGACAGATTACTTAAGATCATAATTTCTAATTGAGTGACTAATGTGCATGGAATTGATGGAAAAATGCAAAAACTTCTCTCTTTTTGAATCAACAGGTGTAGATGCTAGGAACAACAATTTTGTGCATCTCCGGAGATAGTCTTCAATGATCTCCAGAGACAATACCAGAGTACCATGACACCTGAAGTTTTGAAGTAATGAGGAATGCCTCTCTAAAGCTCTGCGGGAGTCTGGAGTATCTCCAGAGCTGAACAAAGAAAGCTACAGGTATCTCTGGAGCTACAGACATATCTCCAGAGCTACAGACATATCTCTAGAGCTACAGACAGGGACAAAGATCTCTGGCGCCTCCTGAGAGTAGGGCATATTTCCAGCATAAGCTGCCGATCAGGTACTCTCAACAGTGATCTTAATACCCCTCATTTCACTCAAATCATCACCTAAGTGGTGAAGGGCCATCTTTAGTTAAACTACTGGAGTTTTTATCTTTATAAAGTTTTTGCATGAGTTACGAATAGAACTGATTCAATACCCATATTTTTAGGGTCTCGCTACCCAAATGTATTAAGACTTAAACTTAGAATTTTGAGTGGACTTCTGTTCCACTCAGTCTTCTTTTACTGCATGATCATTTTCCATAGTTAGACAACTACTAATAAAGAGATGGATGTCATCTCATAGAGGAACTAGTAGATAAGATAAGTGATATGTCATCACTCATTTTGATAAATACTGAAAGAAACAGCAGAAGAAATATACAATGATTGAATTATTCTGATTCTCGGTAATCTCAGTTCTGTGATAGCAATATTTTTATGAGTGCAAAGTGAATGAATTGGATTGGATCTAGTTGTGATCTTCTTTTGTGCTGATTTTCTATTGTAGCCTTCAACCCCAAGGTTGTGGAGTAAGGGCCCACTCTCACCACCAAGGCGGAAGGCTAGTACCATTGCTTTATTACTTCAAATTTTGCTGTGAAAAGTATTTACTGATTTCAATAGATAGATGCATGTTACTATTTTTAAGGTTGCTTTCAAGTAACTCCTTGTTTAATTCTGTTTCAGCATTACTTAAATTCATTTAGTAAGTAGACAGATCAATCTTTTCAAATTAGTAGAAGCTGTTAAGATTAGTTAGGAAAACTGGTAACTATAGAATCCCTAGTTGCAAATAGCCGAGGACACAGCCCCTGGATTATTGACATTTGAAAACAGATTAAATGATGAGGTAAAATGACACCTTGTCAGGGCCATAACTATCGATGATATTAAAGATCTAGTAGTGAAGTATGCCTCAATGATGATTGGCTATAAGATATACTTCACTAATAGAGAAAACTCTGTGTCTACAACAAGCATATATAATGTGTATCAAATGATCAAAGAAAATGTTGATTATGATTTTTGTGAACTCCTCCGGCATCAATTGCTAGACAATTTGAAGAATACAAAGGAATCAAAGTACCCCTTTAAGTTTGTACTCTGATAATCTACTTACTATTTTACTTTTTGAAAGAACTACTCGAAGCTCAAAATGTAGTGTGGCTTAGAAATATCCCACTGGCTACTCATATTCGAGACCACTTGCAGAGAATTGGTGGTACTGAGGCTCAGAGTGCAGCCCTATGGGGCTATTTCAAAGTATTTCAAGGTAAGATGCAAGCTAGGGTTAGAGTCCCTAGGAAAGTTGTTGAGAAGAATGAAAATGAATCACTTTTATGGTAACCAAAGATGAGTGTTTGATGGAAGCTGTGGAACCTAGAATTGTATGGGTCCCAGAAAATGGAGATACGAGGTTTCAGAAGATATATTGTTTGACTTGGTTGAATTAATGCTTAGTAAACCTCGGGATAAAGTAGAAGAGAGGTTTGGGACTTGTTGAAAGTAAGGAATATTGAGGGGGGGGGGTGAATCAATAGTCCACAAAACCACTTCTTAACTTGTTCATTAATCCAATTTCCAAAATTAATAAAATGAAAGAAGAATAAGCATAAGAATAGCAACCATAAAGACATAGCACATGGACACCAAGATTTTTATGTGGAAAACTCAAAAAGGGAGAAACCACGGTGAGTGTTAGCTCACAATATATTATGATAACAATATCAGATTACAAAAGGCTCACTGCCCAGAGAAATGTTCATTACAGGTGGACTCACTATCCACTAAGAAAGAAGGATAGAAGAAAGAAAAAATTGGCTCACTGCCTATAATGAACTACTGTAAGTGCATCTACCATATGTTGGATCACAGTTCCATTGATGGCTCAATACACAGATTCAAAGGTCTTCATTTATTCTGCCCTGCTTCTCAACTCTTCTACATATACTCTATTTTTTGTCCTTGTTTTCTTTTTCTTCTCTATACTCTACTTATAATCCTTCACACTTAGAATTCACATGTCACATAACTACTCTCTCCTCAACAGCATAATCCATCGAGTATTTATATCTGCAACAAGATTCATTTCATAATCAGGCCGGCAAGCCAGACATGAAGCATGTATACAATGTATTTTACCTTGTCGGCTTGATCATGTGTACAAACAGCAATGCGGACCCAAACAAACATGAAATAATCTTTCTATAGGTTGGCACCTATCATTCAACCACTTAGATTGATAGTGTAAACAATATATCTTCTCTGCATAAAGATCTAAGATGCTTGTCGGCTTGTTAAGAACATGCTTGACCTATTCATCTATCACATCAAAACTCTTACTATGGACCATATGAGACTCAAAGAATCACATCAACCATTCCTCATACCTCACAGGTCATATCTTGTCAACCGCAGGTCATGATGTCCTTATGTGGTGAAATGCGGAACTCAGAACTGTCTCTTCTGCCTTGGTGAAGTACTAGTAAACCAACTGCTGGAACTTAGAGTTTTGTAGACAATCTTCAAGATCACTTCAGACTTTATAACTTATCAACTAGATGCTTCTACCACCTATCCTTACTGCCTCAAAATTGCACATTGATACAGTCACCTACGGAGAAATGCGGACAAAAATACCCATGCACTCTTCACTGTTCTTGACTTAACTATGTTCACCCAGACTTAGACCAATCACAACTGGACTTTCAGAAGTCATCGGAACTTGCAAACTTAAACATAACACCTTCAAACAATTGTAGACAACATACCTGAACTACATAAATTGATCTTCAACTGCAGAGGTATATTGACCCACTTCCTATCACTTGCTCTAAATACTGCACATACTTAGTCATTTTAGCCTTTCGGACCAAAATACTTTTATGCCTTGTTGCCAAACCAAGTTGATCTTCTAGATTAATGTATCTTTGTCATGTTAGTGGGATCCCTTTTCCTTGTTTCCATCAATGACAACATGCAATCCTTCATCAGAGCAGTGTCTCTTGCCAACAATCACCCCCTTTGACATTGATGGCAACACTTAGTGAAAAATGTGTATCTACTCCCCCTTTCTATATACACTCTGTTATTTCACTCCCCCTTAGGTGTTTGCCCATTTTTCATTGGTCTTCTTCTCCCCCTTTGACATCACTGGAAAAGGTGTATGTACAAGGGTCAAAATTGTATCAAAACTGCAAAAAATTTCATACTCTGTCGTATATGTACACATACAATCTTGAACTCAATTAGTTGTAAGTGAAAGAATATCCTTATACACAATCTTTAATTGTGTAATCTCTTCATCCCAACATTTCTTATCTCTTTCTAAAATTTGAATGTGACCATTTATCAAAAAGACTAATTTTTCTACCTTTTGCACATCAGAAGGTGTATCAATTTGTGAAGCTACATGTGCTTATGCTTGAAGATTTGTCATGATCTCAAATTTTAAGCTTAATATCCTTCTCAGTAGACACATTTTGTTTTTATTTTCTTCTTGTTTGCTGATCAGACTATTTATGTTGTTCTAAATATTTTCAACTTGTGTTTCTACACTGTTGATTGAGTCAACTACTAGATCAAAGGTCTTAGAAATATTTGTGAGTTGAAGCTCCATGCCTTTGACTTTCTCATATATTTCCTTAGTGGTTCCAAGCCATGACAAACAAAATTTGTACATATCACAGGCTTGCTTGATTGCATTTTTCATATTGTTGATACTACTTTCTAATAGAATTTTATCACTGTCTAACTTGGTTTTTGATGTTGCTAATATTTTGTCTTCATATTCCTTTTTAACCGTAATGTCAGCATACTTTTCAAAGGATTCAAAATGAGTACTTACAAAGTTTATTAGACCTTTGAGATGAGAAGTTGATGACACTGATGTATTTTTCTGGAATAAGGGCATCAGCTTCTCCAGAATATTGGATGTCTCATCAACAAGTTCATTGTCCTGTATGAAAGTTTTCAGCATTTCTTCCTGAGCCTTAGCTTGCACGATTGATGTTAGTTTGAGTTTTTTCACCGGAGATAGAGAAGCTAGATTTATTGGTCCTTGTAGAATCTTGGGTGAATCTACGATCTGTACTCTTTGCTATTTTTCCAAAAAATTTGTAGCATAGTCAATTGAAATTTGGTCTGCAGCAGTGTCTCTTGCCGCTTGTTCTTCATTAAGTGTAACTTTCTTTCTTTTCTTTTCTTCTGTTGGATTTTCTTTCTCTACTTGGGTAGTGGCTTCAGTAATAGATGAAGTCCTCGTTCTTTTCTTAGGGCTAGATACATGTTTTTCCTTTTCAGTTATCTCATCTTTTCTTTTTGGAGTGTTTGATTTCCATTCCACCGGAGCAATTAAGGGTCTTGATCCTTCTATTTTGGTTTTTGCCTCACTTGATTGTTCATTTGACATTTTCTCTAAATTCTCATATTCTAAAGACAATTCTTTGAATGCCCCAAACTTGTCGTCTTTGAGATCTTTTGGTTTGTTCAGTAGTTCATCAGCTAAATCAGTTAGGATATCTTCTGCAACTTCATACCCTAATGCAGGGACCCATGCAGTTCTTGGTTCCATAGCTTCCATGAAGCATTTGTCTTTGTTTACCATGAATACAATGTTCTTTTCATATTTCATCACTACCTTTTTAGGTATCCGAACCCTACATATCATTTTCTTCTGAAAGTTCATGAAGTATCCCCATAAGATTTCATTATGTTTATCTATATTTCCCAAACTCTGCAAGTGATTTCTTATTTTAGTTGCTACTGGTATGTGATTAAGCTAGACAATGATTCCCAAGATGGGTAGTTCTCTTAGGAAGTAGAAGAGTAGACAGGTGATCAAAGTTCCATATTTGAAGGGATAATTTGTCTCTTTTATTCTTTTCAAGTTTTCCATTAATTCATTCTGGAATAATTCACATAGGTTATAATCTGTATTATTTTTTACCATGGCATATGATGTGTATATAGCTGGTGTAGACACAAAATTTTTTGAGTGGGAAAAGTATACTTTGTATCCAATAACCATTGATGCAAATCTGAGAGCCAAATCCTTAATATCATTTACCGTAAGAGCTTTCTTATCAAATTTGGCTCCTATTAGTTGCATTACTAAATTGTTCTTTCTTTTCTTTTCACCTGGGATCCTTTCGAAGGAACTCATACAAGTCACAACTTTGATAGCTTCTTTAGTTATCATATATGGTTCATCAAGCCACAAAAACTCATCATGAATTATGCTTAGGATAAGCTTAACCCATGTATCATTCGGGATCGCAGGAAAGTCCAACCAGGTGTCCAATTTGTTTTCTCCTAGAATTTTATATTTGTTTTTCAACTCAAAATCACTAGTAGTCAGTTTATCCAAGTAGAATTTTCCAAGATTCAAGTGATCGTATTCCTCTAAATTGGTATGAATATATGCCCTAACATCTTCCATGTGCACAATTCCATGAGGAATAATTGAGAATGCCCCTACAAGATCATTTTTTAGTGATTTGAAGAAATGTTTCTTGAACTTGGGGTGGGGATTTTTCATTATCTTGATTCATTGGGGAGTAAACATTTTTTAGAATATTTTAAACTACACAGAAGGGTTTTCAAGCTGTAAATACATTTTTCGCCAAATTAGGGTTTTTCCTGAACTTGTCTTGATTTGCTTTAGAAATCACTGAGCCGCTTGGATTTTCTCTTCAGATCACCTTAAAAACTTGAAAGATTGAATACAAAGTGCTTAATCTTTTATGAATCCAAGCCTTTTAACCCCTTGAAGCCTTAACCTAATCGTCATAAATGTGATCTTTCAAAAAGTTGTCAAACACTTCTCTGTCAATCACAGTCAATCCAAATTGCTCTGCATTAGATCTTTTTTCTACTGGAATATCTTTCAGAGGATTTTCTATAAGTACTTCACAACATACCTTAGTGCCAGATTCCAGCACTAACTTTATGGCTGGGGGTTTTGGATTTTCAACATAGCTCCCCCTGATCTAGAGTTCCCAATTTACTTCCTTGAGGAAGTATCTACACTAGAAACTGGTGCAGATCCATCCTTGGTATTGTCAACATCTTTCTTAATCTAGACCTTGCACATTTTCTTCTCGATTTCCACTGGATCAATCGTGTTCTTGCCTTTGTCATCTCTTTGCTCTATTTTCCTCTTCTCTATAGGATAATCCTTCTTCTTAATCTTTCTTCTGTAGAATCTTGCAACATGTCGAAACTTATTGCAATTGTAGCATACCACATTCCTTTGTCCTTGATTCTTTCTATTGATTGGATTTGATCTACATTGATTAGCCATATATCCAAATCTATTGCATGCAAAACATCTTCCATTGAATGATTAAGTATTCCTTGTATTGTGAAAGCCATTCCTTACCAGACTTTTGCATTCATTCGATCTATGACCAATTTTCTTGCAATTGAAGCATTGACTAGAGAATGATGGAACATTTTGATTTATTCTACTCCTACACTGAGTAGCCCTATGACCAAACTTATTGCAATTAAAACAATGGCCATTGAAATATGGGTACCTTTGAGCATTTGGCTATCTGATTGGAGGTCTTCTAGGTCTTCTTCTTTGATTTTTGAACTGGTTTCCTTTGTTGTGCTTCAACTCAGTGTTTGCTTGACCTAATTTTGAACTTTCTCCTTTCTCAAATCCCAAGCCTTGCTTTTCATCAGAACTCTTTTGACTAGCAATCATCTCATCAAGTTTTGCAAAACTTATCTTGAACATTTCTTCATAGCTCTTAGCTTTTTCCAAGTCTAATGTCAAGCTCACAACTTCTTTTTCAAGTTTGACACATTCTTCTGACTTGGTTTTTACCATCAGATTTAGATCTTCTACTTTAGCTCTTTCTATAACTTCCACTTTTAAATCATCCAAGGTTTCATTTGCTGATATCAATTATTCACTAACCTCTTTGTATTTTTCTTTGAATTTCTTGATTTATTCTTTTAGATTTAAAGTAGATTCATCAGATTCTTGTATGTTATCCTTCAGATCCCTAATTTATGCATCAAATTTTTCAAGATCAATAAGAGTTGCTTCTAGTTCAACACTATTTGAGAAGTTTCCAAATCTTCTAACTGCCATGAGTGAACTCTCTCAGATCTTCCTCAAGCTATTAGGCTTCTTCCAAGGAACCTTGCTTTGATAACAACTATTGAAAGTAAGGAATACTAAGAGGGGGGTCAATCAGTATTTCGCAAAACCACTTGTTCACTTGTTCATTAATCTAATTTCCAAAATTAATAATATGAAAGAAGAATAAGCATAAGACTAGCAACCATAAAGACATAACACATGGACACTAGGATTTTTACATGGAAAACCCAAAAAGGGAAAAACCATGGTGAGTGTTAGCTCACAATGTATTATGATAACAATACCAGATTACAAAAGGCTCACTACCATGGGGCTCACTACCCAGAGAAATGCTCACTACAGGTGGACTCACTATCCAAGTGGATTCACTGTCCACTGAGAAAGAAGGATAGAAAAAAGAAGAAAATTGGCTCACTGCCACTAATGAACTATTTTAAGTGCATCTACCATATGTTGGATCACAGTTCCATTGAAGGCTTAATACATAGATTCAAAGCTCTTCATTTATTCTACCCTGCTTCTCAACTCTTCTACAGATACTCTGTTTTCTACCCTTGTTTTATTTTTCTACTCTACACTCTTCTTATAATCCGTCACACTTCGAAGTCATGCACCACATCACTACTCTCTCCTCAACATCGCAATCCATCGAGTATTTATATTCGCAACAAGATTCATTTCATAATCAAGTCGGCAAGCCAGACATGAAGCATGTATACAATGTATTTTACCTTGTCGGCTTGATCATGTGTATAAACAGCAATGCGGACCCAAACAAACATGAAATAATCTTTATATAGGTTGGCACCTATCTTTCAACCACTTAGATTGATAGTTTAAACAATATATATTCTCTGCATAAAGATCTAACATGCTTTACCTATTCATCTGTCACATCAAAACTCTTACTGTGGACCATAGAGACTCAAAGAATCACATCAACCATTCCTCATACCTCACAAATCATATCTTATCAACTGCATGTCATGATGTCCTTATGTGGTGAAATGCAGAACTCAGAACTATCTCTTCTGCCTTGGTGAAGTACTGGCAAACCAACTGTCAAAACTTGGAGTTTTGTAGACAATCTTCCAGATCACTTCAAACTTTATAACCCATCAACTAGATGCTTCTGACACCTATCCATACTGCCTCAAAACCACACATTGATACAGTCACCTGTGGAGAAATGCAGACCAAAATACCCATGCACTATGCACTGTTCCTGACTTAACTGTGTTCACCCGGACTTAGACCAATCACAACTTGACTTTCAGAAGTCATCAAGACTTGAAAACTTAAACATAACACCTTCAAACAATTGTAGACAATGTACCTGAACCGCATATACTGATCTTCAACTATGGAGGCATAATGACCCACTTCCTATCACTTGCTCTGAATACTGCCCATAGTTATTTTAGCTTTCTGGACCAAAATACTTTTATGCCTTATTACCAAACCAAGTTGATCTTCCGGAGTAATGTCTCTTTTTCATGTTAGTGGGATCCCTTTGCCTTGTTTCCATCAATGACAACATGCAATCCTTCATCAGAGCAGTGTCTCTTGCCAACAGGACTTTCAAAGAAAACTCCATGAAAATTCATATGGAGCAAACAAAGCCACAATCACAAAAGAAAGCTCAAAAGACTGTTGAAGAATTTGATGAATTTGCTGAGAGGGCAGGAACTTCAAAAGAATAGTTACAATAGGATAAGGCTAAGAGGAAAGAAGCAGAGGAAGCTAGGGTTGCAAAGGAAGAAAGGAAGAAAACTGAGGAGCCTGCATCCGGCACAAGAAAGATAACAAGGACTTCATCTTCTACTACTAGTGCATCCAAGGCCTTCAGAGCCTTTGCCTTTGCCTTTGCTACTACTACCACTGTTGTTATAGAGAAGAACGATGAAGCCGATGCCTCCAAACATCTAAAGAAAAGAAGAGTTAAAGAGAAAGTAGCAGGAAGAATATATGTTAGCCATGGTGTCAATGTTGAAGAGGAGGATGAATAAGAAGAAGAAGGAGAAAAGCTGATCCGAAAAAGAAATAAACCTCCTATTGTTGTTAAAGTTGAACCAAGAGAGGAAGATATCTATGAAAAAGAGAAAGAAGCATTTATTCTCAAGAAGAGAAATAGCACTCCTAGAGAACTAGGAGAACCCTCCAGTAAGGGAAAGGGAAAAGTAAAAAGAAAGATAATGCAACCATGACTTTGGAAGCCACAATCAATGTAGTGGCAGAGCATGGAAATCTGAATCATGTGGCAGAACTCTATGATGAAAGCTCTGATGAAGACAAGGTGATCATTGAAGCTACTGTGGTAAGATTTTTGGATATGTTTAACAAAGTATTAATTGAGGTTGTTACTGATCTACTTGATAGCCTAGTCATTATTCTGACTACTAGAAAAGATGACGTTATGGCCAAGGATACAGAAATAAAAGAATATGTTTTGAAGAAGTTTTACCCAAGTTTGTCAGGTCAAGAGAAATTCAAAGTCACACAGAGGTTGAGTAAAGATTTCAGAACAAAAAGAAGAATCAACACTCTGATGTTTGGTGATAGAAAGGAGATTGAAAATTTAGTGAAAGAAACTGAAGATATAGCATTAAGTGTGTTGAATGAGCTGCAAATACCAGTTGTCACAAACACAGATGAAGAGTAGCAAAATCTAGATGTGGGCACTTCTAGTACTATTCCAAATGTAGATGGTGCACAGAATGTTTAATATTCATCAGCTCATACCATCTCCAAGGATCAAGGTGTGTCTCCTCCTTCGGAGAAAACTAGAAATGATGAAGTGAGAGAACCTGTTGAGGAGAGGACTACAGAGGAAGAGGACAAGCAGAAAGAGGACATTCCAGAACAAGTTGATAACTCCTCTAGTCTAGAGACTAATACTGAACAACAAGTTCCTACTGATGAAGTTCCACTTGAAGTCTCTAATACACAAGTATCTACTGAAGAAGGAAGAAGAGACACTACTAGTGAAAGCTCAGCAGCTTCACCATTAGATTCATTAAGGGAATTATTAATAAAATAGAGGGAATTGCAAGCTTTGTTTGCTTTTGATTTGCTACCAATTTCCTCAACTGATGGTCAGTTAAATTTGGAAAGTATATCCCCTCTTCAAAAGTTGAAATTGGAAACAATTTTTTAGACTACAGCACAAGAGGAAATTCTGAAATATCATATTGAGGATAATAAGTTGATAAAGGAAGTCATTACTATTTTTGAGAAGATTTTGCCAGAGGTTGAGAAAGATGCTTTGTCGACTCCCACATTACAAATTAAGAAAATCATGGAGTCTATAAATAGTAAGTTTGAGTCATTTGAAGTCGTGGTAGAGAAGAAAGTCAAAGAAGAGTATGATAGCAAGAGGTTAGTAAAATTGAATGAGAAGTGCTCTGAAGTACGAATTTTGTTAGACAATAGTATTGAGTATGTTAAGACAACAATAAATGATGCAAATATCTTGTATCGATTTTGTTTAACTTAGCCTATAACAACAAAAGAAATAAAGGAAAAGATAGAGAATCTTGAGAACAAGCTTCTAAGCCTTTCCAGCATGTATGACCCTTGGAAATGTTAGGACTTGCATGCAGAAGATATCAATTAAATGCAAATAAAGATTAAATAGAGGAATAAAAATACACATAAATAATAACAGTGAGAGACAATTTTTAATGTGGTTCACCCAAACTCAGGCTACATCCACCAACAGAGAGTCCAATATTATTATCCAGCAAATCAAACCGTTTACAACTAGCAATCCTTACAACTCAATACCACTACAAATGCTACAATACAATATCCATGGAAACCCTAACCCTTAGCCATTTTTTTCAAGACTTATGTCAGTTACAAAATAGGGTTTTTTTATGTCGGCTAATAGAAAAATAACTCCCGACACCTTTATAAAATAATAAAATTCATTTGAGTTTTCAGGAGTGCGTCGAGGGCGCTGCCCCTGGACCCCACAAGGGGCGCTACCCCTTGACCTCGTCTTGGGGGTGCTGCCCCAAACCCCCATTAAATAATTTCGGGGGAAACCGTATTGATAAAAGTGGAGAAAATTTAACCTTCGAGTCTGATTAGGCTCCATATAACAACAAGAAAGAGTCAATTGAGATCTGAGATCAGAAATAGAAAAGGCTCATGTAAGTATAAAACAAATGCAAATTCAAAAAGACTCCATAAAGGATCAGATGAGCCATCTCAGAGAAATTATGAGCTTTAAGATTGCAACCATGATGGGTTTGATCAATAAGGTTGATAAGGTCAGGAAAATGACAGATGCTCTTGACACAATAGATAAGGCAGAAGATTTGCTATCCCAGATTAATGGACATGTACAGTTCTTGAAGTATGCTAAGGCCAGATGGGATTCATATGTGGCACAACTAAAGATAATTTACAAATAAATCTAGCCTAAACCTCAGTAAGTTTTGATTCTTCATGTACATATGTGGAAGGTTATAAGATATTTTTGAAATTTGGGTGTATATAGAAATCATTTACTTAGGAGGAGCAATTTTTTGTATGAATATATTCATGTTGTCTAGACAAAAGGAGATCTGGTAAGAAGAACACATCCTTTGTCATTGATGTCAAAGGGGGAGATAAGAAGATGTGAAAATGGCACCCTTGATGAAGAGACACAGATGTGGAAAATATCTATCTCAAGGGGAGGTGCAGAGATTTGGATTGATGGTTTCACATCATGTGTTTCCATCAATGCGAAAGGGGGAGATTGTTGGACATATCTTTATTAGAGACACTGCTGGTTACCAAGGTGCATGTTAGTCAAGGAGTGTTTGTCATTGATGGAAAAAATGTCTAGAACAACAAGGATTAGATGGCAACAAAGGAAGTTCTGATCCGGAAGATTAACCTAGTGAAAATTATCTAAGTGTTAGACTGTCTTCCAAGTGCACAAAGGTGCAGTGTTCTGGTCCGTATTTCTCACAGTTTGAAGAGTTAGGTTTGTGGTTTTGATTTTTTTAAGAGGACTATTAGATGCAACTATTTACAATATTTCACCTTCCTATATGTTCAGGAAGGATGGCTACTCAGTGTAGAAGTTTGACATGATAGTGTGCAGTCGCAGGCAGTGCAGTTTACTTGTTTGTTTTGATCTACATTTCACCGCTATATCATATTTCCTCTTGGGGTTCTAAGGGGTTGATGACATATTTCGAAAGTGTCTAAATCCAAAGTTTCAATGTTTGAAGGCCTCTGGAGTGTAAGTTAAAATGGTCTGAGTATAGATACTTGAATAGACTATGAATGACTGTGACAGTGACTATCTTCCAGTACTCAGCATTTCACCACATGAAGGTATATTGATCTATGGATTTAGGGATATGTCTCCAGATGTCTGAAGTGTGCTAGTTCAAATTTTGAGGTGACTTAGAGTTCAAATAGTTGAGTTGTGATATGATAGTTAGCATGCATCTTAGTTGCTCCACTCCTGAAGCTGACCTGATAAAGTTCACTTGGTGTCGTATAGTCCAAAGGTTGTGATGTTATCTAAGGAGATTCCATAGGTCAAATCCAACCTAGGAGAATGCATTTTATGTTTTGGTTCAACCCACATTGGAGCTTGAGGCTGACCCATACTATTCTACACGCTACACTCAAACAAGCCAACCTATTTGGTGTCATAAGTGAAGTGGTCCTAAAGGGAAGGCAAAATTGATGTGTTGAGTTAAGTGAGATCTATTTTAGGTCCACCCCAACCTATTTTTCAGTTTGAATCTTGATGTGGAGGTTGTTGTTATGTTTGAGGCATGTTTTTTAGATGACCTAGTTGGTGGTGAAGATGAGGCAGATATTTATAACTGGAGATTTGGATTTGATGTGACTTGAGAACGGATAGGCAAATAATACAATAGGATGTGTAATGTGATATGATTATCTAATGTTTGAATGTATGAATTGAGAAAGAATGAGAGTAGAATGTATAATTGCAGAGTAGAGCATAACTATGTTTCAGAACAATGAAAGAGAATTTTGTTTATGCTTCATTGGAACTGTGATTCGTGCATATGTAGATGCAATTATAACAGTTCATCTTTGGTAGTGAGCCATTTCTTTTCTTTCTTTCTTTCTCAGTGGGCAGTGAGTCCTTGGGTAGTGAGCCCTTTGGGTGGTTAACCCTTTGGGTAGTGAGCATTGTTGCAATGAGCATTCTTTTTTTTGGGCAGTGAGTCCTATGGCAATGAGCCTTTTGTAATCCAATATTGATATTCTAATATATTGTGAACTAACACTCACCATGATTTTTCCCTTTTTGGGTTTTCCATGTAAAAATCTTGGTGTTCATTTGTTATGGTTTATTGCTTTATGTTTTCATGCATAACTTACTTCACTGCAATTAAATATGCTAAATGGTTTAAGATGCTTTATATCTAAATGGTTTTATAGAATATTAATTCACCCCCCTCTCAGTATTCTAGGTGTTCAACAACTGCATCCAATAATCTAACACATGAAAGTTTGTACTGCACTACACATTCAATCACACTGTTACTCACATCACATCCATCATGCATGCACACTTGATCACGATCCCTTGATACTTATTTATACCGTCTTTAACCTTGAACGCATTCTCCATGGTTGGAAAATCACATTAACCTAAAAATTCAAATTAGGTCTAGACCTAAACATTCCTATGGTGGAAAGGAATGAAGGTGGACAACAACACATCTTAGCTTAGACCTAAATTCATCCAAGCACACCACTTCATGCTTTCACAATCACCAAAGCAACTCAGCAATTAGTGTAAACACCCAAGGCTAGCCAAACCTATGTTAACACAATGATTTTTTAAGTACACACTTCCTCAAGACAAAATACAACTTTGCGGACCACAAACCAAGATTTAACACAATCTAGAGTATTCCACGAACATCTTGAAATTTAATAAATTCCTCCACAATAATTTTCACCTACCGCACAGTCTCATCCAGTTTTTCCAAAATACTTAACTATCTCTGTCATGCACTATATCTCTAGAAATCAACTTCCAAAGCACCAAACCACACAAAATTTTAACAAAGGAAAGATATAAACCTTATAAGCACAATTCAAGAACTGTAAGACCTAAAACCACATTACAGAGAAATGCAGAGCAAAGAGATTTCTCCTAGACACCTCTACAACACTCATGAATGCAATCCACACATTGGTGTACACAACTTCCTCTACACAATGAACCGGAGTACCAAATTAGGAATATAACATCTATTAGCATCTCTGAACAACATATCCAAATTGAAAAGATGGATATTTAACATAGAGAAAATGTGGAGCAAAGCCAAAACACTACTCTATAAACCAAAATGCCACTTCAACACATTGTTTCCCTTATTAATCAAATTTTCTCAAAATCACTTGGAAACCAACCAACAGAAACATATTATTGACATCTTCAACACCTCTTCAAAGCAACCAAACCATCATTAGCAAAGCAACTCAACCAAATAGCTCATACTAATGCAACAACGACAACATCAGAGACAATATCCACTCAATACTTATTTAGGGTGAAAAAGGAGGGGTTGATGATTGGGGTTTTTAGTTTCACTGGATGTGTGGGTTAAATCCTCCTTTCTCATCAAACATTCAAAGACATATCAACCGAGTTGAGTCACACTTTTGTAAGAGGATTCACCTACAGGTTAGGTTGTCACTTAGAACGATGTGGAAGATCAAATATTATCAATTTAATGCTCAAATACCCTTAAAACCCTAATTATGCAAAACTGTAAGCAAATTGATGAATTATGACAAATCCATGTAGACTAAGGTAGTAGGTAGAGACTAATATCTAACCATTTTTCAAAATTTAGAATGCAAAATGCTCAAGGACAATGGCACTAACACCCCTATCCAAGGTGTTGTTTTCTTTGTGGAATCCTGATCTCCTTTTGACACTGATGTTCACTGTACTTTCCATTTTTGTTCTGTGAGATGCAAAGGACACTAGCACTAGTGCCTAAGTCCAAGGCAAGGTGATTTTCAGGATGCCAGAAGCTCTTCAGATGCTGATTGTCACTGTCCAAATTATTTTTGTGTTTTCAACTTTGGAGGACACTAGCATTGGTGCCCTAGTCCAAGCAGTCTTTTTCTTCAGGGATCTGGAATCTGCACACTATCTTACTGTTCCCTACAATTCCACTTCATCAAATGTGAAACCTATAACCTGCAATCACAAGGAGAGTGGTTGGGGGTTGTGGTGTTTAGAGGCCTACCTCGGTCAAGCCCCGAAGAGACATTCAAGTCTTCCAAACAATGTTGTCAGATAAAAAGTGCATATCCCTGCGGGATAGAGGCAAAATCTAAATGATAAATGATTGAAACACGAATAAATGTCACCTTAGAGGTGTAGATCTCATGGAAGGAAGAACCTCTTTCATGCAATGAGGAGATGGAGCCAAATCTACAACAAACAAGCACAATAATAACACAATACTACTCTACAACACAATGAAAGCCTTGAATCACTTTAGCATAAGATCACAAGTTCACAATGTCTATCTAGTTTTCAAATGAAGTCCTAAACATGCTTATATATGCAACTACACACATTCCCACTAAGAATTTTGTAATTCAAACTTAAGATGTCAGCATGGGACCTAATTAACAGTCACCAAATTGACATTTCAAATTAGGGCTAACCTAAAATGGGGCAGGACTAGGGTACTAGAGCCCAAGTCCACCCCCCATTTTAAGCTAGGGATTTTCACAATAGCACCCCCTAGGTCCTATTTGCCACAAGACTTCAGGGTTCTCTCATTGGGATTCAAGATTAACATGCAAGATGCTTATAATGCATTCTAAGGACCTGGGAGCTAAACCTTTAGAGGGAAAAGCCCCCAAGGGGACATTTTCTGACATAACATTTAGCCCCCACTTTAATGTATGTATAAACATAATGCCAATACATGCATTAAAGTACAGTCAAAACATAGCAAATAGGCCAAGCACAATGCAGACACGCCAAACACACTAAAAATAGTAACAGGCACGTAAAACATGGAGAAGACAGTTACAGTCACGTAGAATGTGGAGAAGATAGTATTGAAGACACACAAAACATAATGAATACAGTGAATGCAATGATTTTTTTAATTTTCATTTTCATTTTCATATATATGAAATGCAAATTCAAGTACAAAGAAAGTAAACACACAACTTAAAATGCAAGAGGGACTCATTGTCATCTATCTTTAGACAACATATGGGGCAACAGACATGCAATACAAATCTCAGAGTGTAGGAGGGACTCATCACCACCAGTCTTTAGACTACACTTGAGAACAAACATGCCATACAAATCCCAAAGCATAGGAGGAAATCATCGCCACCAGTCTTTAGACTATGCTTGGGAACAAACACGCCATACACACACACATGGAAGACATGAAGAAAACATGACAAATAAGCAATGGAAAGAGCCTATTTCTAGGTTCACCACCATCTTAGGCACATTACAGGCACACCTGATGGTTGCGCTTCACCACAACAACCTCTAAAGACACACTTAAGGGAGGATACACCAACCCTACCTACTCGGAGGACTTTTAGAAATGACAGGATGTGCACTCTCCTCAAGAAATCACCATCCCTACCTCTGAAAAGGGCTGAAAATAAAAGGATGTGCGTGATATCCCACCTCCATAGAGGGCTTTCTCATTGCAATATAAAATAAAGATGTGCACTTGCTCAGAGATACAACATTCGCCTCTGTAGAGGGCTTACAGACACGCTTCATTAGTACCAAAATCATCAAACAACTTACCTTATATATGCCCCCACCTTAAGGTGGTTGATATCATGTACCGATATCAAGCACATTAAGGTAGGAAGAAAACACACAAGGGAACAAGAGCGTTCGCAAAGCCCATGCCCCCAGAAGTGACATGCACTTTACGATCGCCAAATGTTCCCACAAACACACAATTTCCTGCAAGAAAAGAGGTTAGAAATCTTTCCATAAGATAATAACCACATCACATGATCAAAACAATGCATAAACATAATCATATCAAAAGCCATACTACGGATTTGAAACCCAAGTATAACCATGGGGCCATACCATAGAGATCTCAGAACCGAATATAAGCAAGGTGAGATCCAAGATAAACAAAGTGCATGGAGAAGCGGTATTGTTATGGTTTGTTAGTGTGATAAGACATCATCAAAATATCACATGGAGTGATTCTACTAGCCAAGTGTTGGATAATATGTATCAACCCCATCATCATGTATGGACTAGGTCCATTTTTGCTTACTCGCTGAAGGGACACATGGTCCATATCAGTCTTATTTGTTTTTGTCATCCGCCAGCTAGATAGAACCACTAAAGGAAGGTAAACAATAAATCAAGAGAGGAGAAACAAGTGCCCTAGGGTCTTCACATAGGTGTAATGTTAGAAAATGTCCCCTTGGGGGCTTTTCCCTACTAAGGTTTAGCTCCCGAGTCTTTTATCTACATTTAGGACATCTAGCATCATATTTTGACATCCCGATGAAATGATCCCTAAGTTTCATGACAAATGGGACCTAGGGGGATCCCTTGAACCTAACCCTGACCAAAATAGGGGGAGGACTTGGGCACTTGTGCCCTAGTCCTACCCTATTTTGGGTCAGTTCCAAATTTTGAGTGTCAGCTTGTGACCGTTGTTTAGGTCCTATGCCGACATGATAAGTTTGAATTACGAAATTCTTGGCAGGAGTGTTTGTAGTTACATATATAAGCATGTTTAGACATTTTTTAAACTAGAGATTTCAACTAGATGATTACTAACAAGCAATTGTGATCTTTTGTGATTCAAGCCATTCATTGTGTAGCAAGAGCAAATTTGTGTTGTCTATGTGTTTGTAATTGCAGATTTGAGCAATCATCTCCTCATGGCATGAAGAGATTCTTCCTTCCATGAGCTCTTTACTACAAGGTGACATCATTTGTGTTTTTAAGAATTTACAATTTGGTTTTTGCCTCTGCCTCACAAGGGCACGCACTCTCTATCTAAAAATGGTGTTTGGAAGACTTGAATGTCTCTCCAGGGCTTAACTAAGGCAAGCCTCTAAACACCACAACCCCCTCCCAAAGTTTCTATGATTGCAAGTTATAGGTTGAAGATACAGGAAAAGTGGAGTTGTAGGAGGGTATTACAGACTGTCATATTTGTAGATTAGAGTTGAAAATAGCACCTTGGACTTGGGCGCCCGCTCATTAGTCCTTCAGATTCCATGATGGCAAAATCTCTGTGACAACAGGAACAGGTTGCAGATCAAGCTTCAAGATCCTGACAAAAACCTAGGCATTGGGCTTGGGCACCAGCTCATTAGTCCCCAACTATTCCACTTCCCAAACTTTGAAAATAGGTGCACATTTATCTATCATTTTACATCTTCTTATCACAGCATTTTGAGTAATTCATTTGTTTGCTTCCGTAATTACATAATTAGGGTTTTGAGGCATAATTGAGCATGATTAAACATAATTGACAATCAAATCATACAAATACAAGTTTCCCTACATCTCACAGTGATCAAGGGTCTAATAGTGCATTGTCACTCGATCCAAGGTCCTTGAATGTAAGTGGTGAAAGGAGGATAGGCATCAAACTAATTAAAAACCCACTATCCTTGAAAATTTTACCAACTTTACATTTTGGTGAACCCATGTTGTTAGACTTGTTTGCACCTTTTTGAGTGTTTTTACTTTAGATTTGCATTAATTTCATTCATTCATGTCATCATTCATCTTATTGCATTGGAAAATTTACAAAAAAAAAAAAAAATTTGAAAAACTTGAAAAAAATTGCATTCTAGGGTTTGCATGTTGCATTAATTAATTTGAATTTAATCAAATTTCTGATTTTTGCGTTAGATCTGAGATAAATTACAGAAAATTATAAAAATTCAATAGCTTGCATTGCATTTTCATCCTAAAATTGCTAGGGTTTTGTTGAAAATTGTGAATTTTGCATATAACTTAGTAATTCCAAAAACTAGGGTTTGTAGGTAAAATCTTGTTTCAGATTTTTCTATTGATCTTAGGCACTCATTAAAATTTTAATTTGTCTGTAGTGTTTCATTTTAGTGTAAATTTGCATTTAGATCTCAAAAATTTGTATTTTTACATAGAAGATTTCAACAAAAGCTAGCATTTTTCATTGATTTTTCACTAGATTTGCACTTGCATTTTGCATCTTAGGGCTTGGAAATAATTTTTAGATCTGAGTACATTTAATTTTCATCATAAATTATATTTCAATACATTCATATAGCATTTTGCATCAAGATCTCAAACCTAGGGCTTGAAAAACCTTGATTTTCACTAGATTTGGCCTTAGTGACTCTCTAGATTTGCACTATGGGCATGTTGTAAAGAATTTTTTTGCACTAATTTTCTGATATCAGGGTTATTATCTGCTTCCCCTCTTAAAATTCTTTACAACACCTTTTTATTGGGCTCTTGTATTGAAATTTTGGTGAAAAATTACACATTTTTGTTATATTTGCCCTAGGGTTTGACTTAGATTGCACTCAAAGCATGTTGTACAAGATTTTATGATTGTATGTGACTTATATCATTGTTATTATTTTATTCTCCTTCTAAAATTCCTTTCAACACCTCTTTAATTAGGTCTTGGGATCGAAAAACTGTGAAAAATTGCATATTTTAGGGCATTTTCACTAGGTTTTGACTTGTCATCATTGTAGATTTGCATCAAAAGTGTGTTGTAAAGGGTTTTATTTCTTTATTGGACTGAAAATAGACATATTATTTTCTTCCCCTGATCAAAATCTTTACAACACCTTTTCATTCATATATTTACATTGAAAAAGTACAAAAAATCAAGCATTTTAGGTCATTTTTGCATATAGCTTGCACTTGTCTTTTGCATAAATTTTGAAAAGATTTAAAAATGTGATTTTGCATTAATGTTACAAGACATTTCACCATGGCATCTTCATCTCATTACTCTTTGGTATCTTTACATGCATATATAGAAAACTTCAAGAGTTTCTACAAATTTCTTAATATGAATCCTCATGTTCTCACTTACTTACAAGCTATGTATTACAAGAATATATTTAAATGCACTTCATTTGAAATCCTTGAATATGTATCTGATTATGACAACTTAACATCTCTCATGAATACATACCCTTGGGTAGTAGAAGATTTGATGAAACACATTTAGAATGATGAGAATGAAAGTTCTCGTAATGCTTTGGATTTAATAGCCAAAACATGTGATGATGACATAGAAAATGGTTCCTCCTATGAAGATATACTGGCACAAGAGGATGAAATCATTGACACATTCTTGAACATCACCCTACCTCTTTGGAAAATGAAACATTAGTGGATAAAGGGCTCCCTCTCAAGAAGGATTCTTCATGGGTGGAAAAAGACTATTCACCTAACAATCATTTGGTGCATGAGACCTCTATGGATAATCCATTAGACCTTCCACCTTTGATTGAAAACTCAAGAACTTCCGATGAGAAGACTATGGATAGCTCTAGTCTTCCTAACAATACAGTACCTTCCTCTCATCCCATTGCTCTCACTGGCCAAGATGTAGCATTAGTGGATGAGAAAAGGTCTCTCACATTAAATCCCCTAGGGATAGATGTTGGGTATAATCAAGAGGGAAACAATGTTAATTCAATATTTATTAATAGATTTTGTAGAAATATTCCTAAGATGATTGCCTAAGGGGTGCCTAGTGCACCCTCTTTCTTAAAGTCTGTGATTACGGTTCAAGGTAAACCTCCTAATGACATCTTCAACTATGCAAAGCAAATTACTCAAAGAAATCAAGGTATTCAAAATGTGATTGATCACACATACGACACCTATAATAACAAGAAAAGTAAGCAAGCATCGCATGTACCTGTCTCTTTTCTATGTTCTCAACCTATGCTCCCTCCACCACCTCTTCTTACTCATAAAATTGGTCAAGAGTATGATCTTGTCAAACAACTTCATGCCACTCCGGCTAAGATCTCTCTTTGGGATTTAATACAAACATCGCCTACATACCATGGAATGCTCCAAGATGCTTTACAAAAGGTGATTGTACCACCTGCTATTAAGATGAATGATGTAACGGCTCGATTAGATTGTACAAAAATGGATATTCTCTTTCAACCACATGAATTACCGTCAATTGAAGTTCAAAACCAATATAATCCTCTTATAATCTTTGTCACAATAAACAAAACATTGGTTAAGAGAGTTACGATTGATAATGGATTAGCTCCGAATGTTTGTGGTATGGATTTGTTATATAAGATTAAAGCTGACACATCACAAGTCAAACCAAATGGCATTAGCATTCGTGGCTTTGATAATGTTGGATGACAATCTGTGGGTACTATATCTCTACCTATACAAGTAGGATCTGTGATTGTACCTACCTTGATTCATGTCATGGCTTGTTCTTTATCTTACAACATGATTCTTGGTAGACCTTGGCTTCACGCAGTGGGAGTAGTCCCTTCCACCCTACATTGTTCAATCAAATTTATATTCAAAGATAAACTTCATACTATTCATGCTGAACCAGATAATTGTTTACACATTGAAATGCAAAAACCAATTTACAATCATATCAACTTAAACAATTTGCGAGATGATTTCTCAATGCCTCCAGCCATGAATGATGTTGTGAAGGAATCTAAACCATCGAATGCACTTTCTGGTGATGATTGGGGTTCATTAGACTTTAATCCTTGCAATGTAGGGGAATATAAACTTAATAACCTTGACACATCAAAAGTAGCATCGATCTCATCAAAGCCATATTTTGAAGCATCTAAAAAATGTAAAGTCTCCTTGGTAGAAAATAAAGATAATACTCTCAATTAAACTACAAATTATGATACCTACGAGGCTTCACCTTATTGTAAAGAAATGGACTCTCTATATGGTCATGGATTTCAAATCTTGTACAAAAATAATGACTATGTAGGTAATGGTTGCAATATAAATCAACAAGGAATTAGATTACCTTTACAAGTTGCTGGAATTAATTGCACAGCGGGTATAGGATACCACTCTTTGAAGCCCACTAAAGCCTCTTGTCGTCCTAAACTTAATATTAATACAATATCAACAAGATTAAATCAACATGAGAGATATCCTAGATATGTATGTTCTTAACGATGGTGCTACAGGTAAGTATTTCTAACCCTTTATCTCTCTCGTGATGTGCTTCCCCTATGATGTGTTATATGTTGTTTAGGCCTCCTGGGATGACCCTTGATTCTCTCATAAGGTCTGGGATACCAGGAGACCACCTCTATTGTGACCTTCTTCTATTTGTCTCATCATTCTTCTATATTGCTTCTCTCTCTGATTTCATCATTGTGTGTTGTGTCTTACGGGCATAGCGTTGCAGTTGGTGAATTGGGGGCACCCTCCTACGTGATTGTCCCTAAGACACTTGTCTCTCCTCTCTTGTTTATTGTTTCCCTTCCTCTGTGTTTCTATTTAGCAGGTGGATGACGAAAAACATTTATATTGATGTAGACCTAGCGTTCCTTTAGCAAGAAATAAAAAATTGGACTTAGTTCCTAATATGATGATGGAGTTGTAATATATTATCCAACACTTGGCTAGTAGAAGCACTCTGTGCTTTCTGCGTAGTGATTTTGATGATGTTTTTATCACTTACAAGCTATAACAATATTGTTGCTCCGTGCACTTTTTTTGTCTTTGAATCTCGCCTTAGTGACACTCAGTTCAGAGATTTTCATGATATAGCCCCACGGTTATCCTCGATCTCCGAATTCATAGTATAACCCTGGCTCTTTGTGTGATTAATCATATGCATTGATGTTGTTTTTTATCATGATTATGTAGACACTAACATGTTTCTTGCAGGGATGTGTTTGTGGGAACATTTGGTGATCGTAAAGTACATGTCACCTCCGGGGGGCATGGGCTTTGAGAAAGTCTGTGTTCCCTTGTGTGTTTTCTTCCTACCTTAACATGCTTGATATCGATGTGTGATATCAACCACCTTAAGGTGGGGACATATATAAGGTAAGTTGTCTGTTGAATATGTTAGCAATGTGCTTGTCCTCAGGCACAATTTAAAGACTGGTGGCGATGAGTCCCTCCTGCACTTTGAGTTTTTTTGCAATCAATCAATCATCTTAAGACCTCTGTGAAGGCGGGGATGGTGTACTTCTTAGAGCATATTACATCATCCTGTCATTTTCAAAAGTCCTCTACGGAGGCGGGGAGAGGTTATGTGACTAACTCAACCCTTAAGCGTGTCTTCGGTGATTGTTGTGGCGAATCCCAATCGTCAATGTGTGCCTATAATGTGCCTAAGATGGTGATGAGCCAAGAAATAGGAACACTCCATTGCTTGTCTACCGTGTTTTCTCTGTGTCTTCAAAGTGTGTGTGTGTTTGGTGTGCTTGTTTTGTTTGGCATGTCTGTTGCCCCATATGCAGTCTAAAGACTAGCGTGATGAGTGCTTCCTGCATTTTGGGAGGTTTTGCGTGTCTTGCGTGTGTGTTGCCCCATATATGCAGTTTAAAGACCAGCGTGATGAGTGCTTCCTGCATTATGGGAGGTGTGTTTATTTTCCTGTACTTGCATCTACATTTCATATATGAAAAAAAGAAAAGAAAAGAAATCATTCTTGTCTTCTATGCATTAACTATCTTCTATGCATTTGTTGTCTTCTCTGTGTTTTGTGTGACTGTAACTATCTTCTTCATGTTTTGTGTGCCTATCATTATCTTCAATGTGTCTGGCATGTCTTCTCCATGCTTGGCATGTTTTCTATGTTTGTTGACCATACTTTAATGCATGTATTGGCCTCATGTTTATACATACATTAAAGTGGGGGCTAAATGTAACGTTAGAAAATATCCCCTTAGGGGCTTTTCCCTCCTAAGGTTTAGCTCCTAGGTCTTTTATCTACATTTAGGACATCTAGCATCATATTTTGACATCCCGATGAAATGATCCCTAAGTTTAATGACAAATGGGACCTAGGGGGATCCCTTGAACCTAACCCTAACCAAAATAGGGGGGAGGACTTGGGCGCTCGCGCCCTAGTCTTGTCGTATTTTGGGTCAGTCCCAAGTTTTGAGTGTCGGCTTGTGACCATTATTTAGGTCCTATGCCAACACGGTAAGTTTGAATTACGAAATTCTTGGTGGGAGTGTTTGTAGTTGCATATATAAGCATGTTTAGACATTCATTTGTAAACTAGAGATTTCAACTAGATGATTACTAGCAAGAAATTGTTATCTTTTGTGATTCAAGGAATTCATTGTGTAGCAAGAGTAGATTTGTGTTGTCTATGTGTTTGTATTTGCATATTTGAGAAATCATCTCCTCATGGCATGAAGAGCTTCTTCCTTCCATGAGATCTTCACTACAAGGTGACATCATTTGTGTTTTTAAGCATTTATCATTTGGTTTTTGCCTCTACCTCACAAGGGCATGCACTCTCTATCTAACAACGGTGTTCAAAAGACTTGAATGTCTCTCTGAGGCTTGAATGAGGCAAGCCTCTAAACACCACAACCCCCTCCCAAAGTTTCTGTGATTACAAGTTACAGGTTGAAGATAAAAGAAAAATGGAGTTGCAAGAGGGTATTACAAAGTGTCAAATTTGTAGATTAGAGTTGAAAATAGCACCCTAGACTTGGGCACCCACTCATTAGTCCTTCAAATTTCATGACGGGAAAATCTCTGTGACAGCGGGGACATGTTGCAGATCAAGCTTCTAGATCCTGACAAAAACCTAGACATTGGACTTGGGCACCTGCTCATTAGTCCCCCACTGGTCTGCTTCTTGAACTTCAAAAATAGGTGCACATTTATTTGTCATTTTACATCTTGTCACAACATTTTGAGTAATTCATCCATTTTCTTTCGTAATTGCATAATTAGGGTTTTGAGGCATAATTGAGCATGATTGAACATAATTGACAGTCAAATCACACAAATCCAAGTTTCCCTACATCTTATAGTGATCAAGGGCCTGATAGTGCATTGTCACTTGACCCAAGGTCCTTGAATGTAAGTGGTGAAAGGAGGATAGGCATCAAACTAATCAAAAACCCACTATCCTTGTAAATTTTACCTACTTTATAGTAGGAAGGTGCCCCTAGGTCACCAACCACAACGCTATGCCCCTAGGACATAACACACAACAATGAAAATAGAGGAGAGGCAAGATAGGAGAATGATGACACAAATAGAAGAAGGGTCACAACAGAGGTAGTCTCCCGATATCCTTGACCTTACAAGAGTATCAAGGGTCATCCTAGGAGGCCTAAACAACACATAACACATCACGGGGGAAACACAACATAGAGGTAGAGGGTTATAAATGCTTACCTGTAGGGACAACCAAACTAGCGGTCATCATCAAATAAGTCATCATCTTCCCAATCCTGAATACTAGAGGAGAGAGGTTTATAAGGTACCATAGCCCAACTTTTGTTCTTGTCTTCAAATTGTTCATTGTTAAGTTCGTCTTGGTTTGATTCAATGTTAGGTGGAATGTTTTCTTGATGAGGTGCATTTAGTTGGGAAAAAGCTTGTCTTCTTCTCCTTCTTTCTCTTGCTTGTCTATTTCTTTTTGTCTTGTTTCTTACATTTTCAAAAGTGTTGTCATGTTTTTCCATAAGTTTTTGCATGTTAGAAGAGGAAGTACCATGTTCAAATCTCACTTGTCTTGATGAAGTGTGTTGTTCTCGATGATTCACTCTCAGTCCTTGTAAGCATAATGAAGGAGGAACCTCTACATAGATACCATCTCTCCATAGACAAGGTGAGTTATGAAACTTTTCCTTATCCACCTCTATCACACCAAATATTTCATCGTAGTCATAAAAATCTTGGTTTATTCTTATTTCGTTTTGTTTTCTAGGAAGTTCTTCTAATACAGGTTGTTTGTCTCTTGTTGTTTGCATAGGAGGCCCAACCACTCTAGATATAAGTTTTTCTTTGCATCTATTGGTTCCCAAATCAACAAACAATAAACCCTAAAGATTTGCCACTTCTTATGATCAGATTTAAGGTGAGATTTGGCCAACAAAGATGGGATATTGTTTGCACTTGTCTCCCTAGGACTTCAGGTTCTACCGTACCTAGGGGGTATCCCTCACTCACCACAAAAGAGTTATCCTTGACAAATTCAGGTAGAATGCTCTCATGTAGGGACTAAGATTTGTAAGATAAACCCAGATTGGCAATATTCTTGGACTATCTAACTAGTTAAACCTGAGAACATGCAAGATCCTAACCTAAAACAAAATAAATCATAAAATGGTTTGATTCAAATGATTTATTTTTAATTGTTGGGGTTTCCTATACCTTTGGGCAAATAAAACTCCAGATCGGTGCCTTATCTAGATAGTAGAGTCAAACCCAACAATATAAATGCTTCTTCATGATAGCAGAAACTCATAACCAGAGGACTCAAAATGATAAAATTATTGGCTAACAATAGTTTACCCAAGAAAGAGAATCATTTATGACCATATGCTTCAATAATCCCTTGATATTGTACACTTTCCTCCATGTTTAATCTAAAGCAAGTTTTAATCTACTCCTTGAATAGATGCAGAAAATCAAACATGCAACATAACAAATGTATATTGAAGAACTTAGAAACCCTTGGCAACTTTGTTCAAAAGAAAAATACAAATACCCAGGGAGACAGTCACAAACAACCCACACAAAATGCATTACTCATATGACTCAATCTGGAAAGAGAGTTATCATTTAGAAATTATGTTCACTTACACAGCAAGATATACCTCTACAACCCAAAATCCAGCTACCTGCTCCTACAAAATGTTATCTCCCAGAAGTGTGAATACCTTGTATTCAGAATCCAGCCCCCTTACAAAATCAGGAACATCATGCTCTTATAGAAACAAAAGGATGTTGCCCTAAAATTTAATTCATCCTGGAGGTAGGTGAGATATTTTCTTTTCATTTTGCCTCCAAAATACATTAGGAATAAAATAATTTACATTAAAAGAGGAGAGGAATAAATGAATAAAACATATTTTAATATTCCCCCTTTAACTTTACATTTTTCAATTATTCCCAAATTTGCACGACAGATAGCTGAGGATTCCTCATTCCTTTGGACTGATGCAAAATAAACTCTAAGACTTCTTTCTTCAGCTCCACGATTGCATTCAACCTTTGAGACATCATTACAGCAGCACTCAATTGAAATTTTTGCCCAAACCAAACTTTCTGGGTCGTTTTCTAAGAAACAAGAGCGTTTTCCACTCATCTAGCAGCCAAAAATTGTTGCAAACATGTTTAAAACCTCTGCTAATGCCTTAGGAATGACCCAAGGATGAATTCTGAGCATAAAATTGCACATTTGAGCTGAAAATTACCTCCAAAAAAGGCCTGGAAAGTGAAAAACGTGATCAACAATGGCAATCTGCAACAAACCATTCCTGGAGCTGTCCAAAATCTACTAAAAACAGCTCCAATGGCAAGGGAAAAGCATCGTATTAGCCTATAGATGAAAGTGGATGGCATAAAAGCCTATGCAATGGGCATTTTGCACCATTGCATAGGCCTGAGAGGGAGTAGTAATGAGGGCTGCGATGGTACGATAAGCACCATCACACCCTCTCCTTTTCCTTCACAAACTTTAAACTAAAGTTTAAATAAACTTTCCATTAAATCTTTGACTTTTCTTACCACGTTGAAACCTTTTTTAATGCACTTTTAACATTTAATTTAATATTTACATTTTATCATCTTGCATTTCAAAACCTTAGACATTAGCAAATATTAATTTCCTTTTCTGAGCAAATGGCAACACTTCACCGTGGGCAAACCAGGCGTTCGACGATTGCAAAAATTTGCACAGGGCCATTATCAATTATTTCAAGCAAACCCATCTCCTTGAAATCCACTTCGCCCACCAAATTCAGGCACCTGCTTTGTAAACTGACCCACCAAGTGAGTTTGCCGCAACTGGAATGGATTAAAATAATGCATCATATGGTCTCTGATTTGATGAAATTGGAACTAGAGATGTTTGAAACCAAATCGACAACTAGGTCACCCTCAGAATTGCGAGATTTAAAACTTTTCATAAAGCCAATTTTAGCCTAGTCACAGTCAGAAAACAAGTAAAAGGCCCATCAAAACTTGTCCTAGAAGCATGAAATTAAGTAGGCATGTTACCATATCACCAAGAAACTTTCCACCAACCGTATTTGCAATATGATTTCTGAGTTGAAAAATTTTAATCGCCAAAGGTGGCCTCTAGGGTAGATTGAGCAGCTTGTCGACCTAGCCTTTGTCGACATCTCGAAAAAATATTGGCACATCAAATTTGTAAAATTTGAGGGTGCCACCAGTGGCTCTTGCTTGGGGATGCATACCTCTTGTAGGCATGGCAAGATTCCAACTATCTCCGGGATGTAGACTAGGTGCCTACTCCATTGGGCTGCAAAGTCAATACTCCATCTTGCATTAAAATCATACCTTCAATTCTATTTGGTGGCCTCAGGCCCCCAAAAATAAAAAACCAGAAGCCTCCTCTATCAAATACTTGTTTTCATCTGATTTCATTGGGTCAAGTCTAAAAGCACCACCATAAACTGCCCACAAACTAACCCTGGCACTGCCATGCCTAACCACATCACTGAGCTTGCTCCTGTCAACATTACCTCTGTTAATCTGAGCACTACTTACTAACTGAAATCTATAGTCATTTTGACATTTTACCATATCCAACTCATTGTCATGTCCCACTAAATGCTCATCCATCTGAACTAAAAATTGAAAACATTCATTGTCCCTTTGATAGTTGACATCATTAGTCTTGAAATCACATTCAACTTGCATATCAAACATGAAAATTTCATAAAGAATTTGTTCAATAGTCTCATCAAGAAATATATGCCCTGACTCATTGAAGCCAAATTGTAGCTCCGATTCTAGAAAATCAAACTGAGTGGAAGGCTCACGTGAAACCATGGAGTTATCTTCTTCACTAATCATGAAACACTCATACACGGGTAGCATCTTTACTTGCTCCATTGAACACTCACTTTCATATTCATACAAACCTTTTAAACCTGAAGTAAAATTTTGCCAAGCATGCTCATTTAAGAAATCATAATCAATTAAAAATTGATCATACTCACAGTTACCATGGGCAATAGGCTGAAGGACCTCACTATTAAAAACATCCTCGTACCCATCATTATTGTACTTGACACTTTCATCATTAAACTATGTCTGAAATACCTCAAAAGAAGGCATGAAAAAATTAGAATATTGCCTCTTATCTGAAGCTTTACAGTCACCCCTATCATCTGGTGTAGTCACAGCAGGAGGGTTCACAGAATGAACTATCCAGACCGTACAGAAAGAGTAAACACAATGGAAACAACTCATAGATATGAAACAAATGTAGAGTCAGTCATTCATTATACCAAAGAATTCAAATTCAGATCGATCGGCATCATGCGAGCTTACAATAGGGCTCACAGGCCTAATTATAGAATATCATAATATACAAAGATATAGCTTTTAGGCTCCTTCGCAAAGAATCCAAACTAGCTATCTTCTAAATCATGAGAACTATGAAAATCTAATTTCCTAAGGATCTATTACATTAATATATATCATATCTAAGACATAAGATTCCTCTGCGTCAGCCAAGGAAGATCACAAACTCTAATGAAGAGCTGTAATGTGTGTACACAGATAAGTCTAACCTAAATGAATAGAAATCCTCCGCAAATGAATGGAATGATGTGCAAATCTCAGGGAAGGTCGGCAACAAACCATAGATCATTGAATGATGTGTCATTAGGCTCCATAAGTTGGGAGATGCTCTGCAAATCTTCTCCTTTAGCTAATTGTCTGAGATTGTCAAGATGCTTTGTTCTGAGAAAACAATCGATCTTCTGATAGTGATATATTTCCAACACTTAATTTCAATGCTCTAAATTCTGGATATGATGTAGATGAACATGTCTAGATACTAAGTCTAGCTCCGCAAGGTATGAGATGAACTGTGGTAGAATGCGGACCAAAATATAGAAACTGCTTCTGACTGAACTGCTTGAACTGAACTGGAAAATGAAAAGAAACAAACTGAACTGCAAACAAACTGAAATGCAAATATTTTTGGTTGATGCAAGATTGCTCTTGAACCAGAGATGCTCCTGCATTAGACATCTAGGGTTATTGAAAAAAATGAGTCCCTCACTTTGCTGGGGCTAGAGGGGAACCAAGATGGTCCACCTCAGCCTGGGAAATCCATGATGAATCTTCTTCCAGTCTACCTTTCCACTTCACAAGGTATTATTTGTATTGTCTTCCTCTAGTGTTGCGTCCAATTCTGTTGTCCAGAATGTCTTTAGTCTGCTCAGGTGCTTGTTGTGGTAACTGCTTCTTCAAGTCTTCCTTCATGTTGTCACTGAAATCTGCTTCATGATACTGATATAGGTCTGCAATGTTGAAAATAGGTGACATACCCAATGTCTCTAGTAGCTCCACTTCATATGCATTCCCAAAATCAAATTTTCTGAGTATCCTACAGGGTCCAAACTTCTTCATCTTCAACTTGTTATATGTCCCAACTGGAAACCTTTCTTTTCTCAAGTATACTATTACCTCATCTCCAACTGTAAATTCCTTATGTCTTTTCTTCTCTTCTGCTCTTTCCTTTTACTTACTGTTCATGTCCTCCAAATGCTTCTTTACCTAATTATGCACTGTCTTCCTATGATCTACAAATTCTTCTGCTTCTGCACTTCTCTTTTCTTCTACACTGATATCTCTCAATTCTACAACTCCTCTAGGATTCACTCTGGTAACAATCTCAAAAGGTGTTCTTCCAGTACTCCTATTCGCTGAATGATTATATGCAAACTCTAATTGTGGTAGAATCAAATCCCAACTCCCTGTCTTGTCTCCAACCAAACATCTCAACAAGTTTCCCAAACTCCTATTCACTACCTCTATCTGTCCATCAGTCTGTGGATGAAAAGATGAACTAAACTTCAAATCTTTCTTCATCTTCTTCCAAAGTGTCTTCCAAAAATATCCAAGAAATCTGGTGTCTCTATCTGAAAGTATGCTCTTAGGTAATCCATGCAATCTCACAATTTTCTTGAAAAATAGGTCAGCTACATGTACTGCATCAGTTGTCTTCTTACAGGGTATGAAATGAGCCATCTTTGAAAATTTGTCCACCACTACAAATATTGAATCATGTCCTCTCTATGTCTTAGGCAATCCCATTACAAAATCCATGCTTATGTCTTCCCAAGGTCTCTCCAGTACTGTTAAAGGTTTATACAATCTAGTGTTCTGACTATTCTATTTTGCAACTTGACAAACTCTACAACTCTACACAAATCTTTGAACATCCTTATGAATCTGAGGCCAAAAGTAGTTTTCGCTTACCAAAGCCACTGTCTTATTAATGCCAAAATGTCTTGCTAATCTGCCACTGTGTTTCTCCTTGATCAAATTATCCCTCATTGAACTTTTAGGTATGCATAACTGATTTCCTTTGAACAACATATCCTCCTGAATAAAATAATCCAACCACTTACTCCTATCTGTCGCAATAGGTTCTCTACATGCTTTCCAAGGTTCTGCAAAATTAGTGTCTCCCTCATACAAGTTCTTCAATTCATCAAATCTTAATACTTCAACTCTCATCTCTATCAGCAAGTTTCTTCTCCTACTCAATGCATCAACAACTTTGTTTGATTTACCACTCCTATGTTTCAACACAAAAGTATAACTCTGCATGAACTCTACCCATCTCATATGTCTCTGATTCAACTTACCTTGACTGCTCAAGTACTGCAAAGCTTGACGATTTGTATACAACACAAACTCCTTGGGCAACAAGTACTGTCTTCACTTCTTCAAGGCTTGAATTTTGGCATAGAACTCTTGATCATAAACTGAATATCTTATCCTTGCATCATTCAACTTCTCACTAAAATATGCTACAGGTTTACCTTCTTGACTTAACACTGCTCCAATTGCATTTCCACTTGCATCACAATCAACTTGAAATACCTTATTGAAATCTGGTAGTGCCAAAACATGTTGCTCTGTCACTTTCTGCTTCAACATCTCAAAACTTTTGTTTACTCTTGATGTCCACTTGAAATCCTTTCTGTCACCTCTCATTGTCTATGTCATAGGGTTACAAACTGAACTGAAATTTCTGATGAACTTTTAGTAGAAACTAGCCAATCCATGAAATGATCTCACTTCTCCAATACTCTCTAGTGTAGGCCATTCAACAGTTGCTCTTAATTTATCAGGATCCATCTTCAATCCTTTCATAGAAATCACAAATCCCAAGTACACTAGTTCTTCCTTCATAAAACTACACTTCTTGATGTTTATCAACAATTTCTCTTCTCTCAACCTTTGCAAAACTTGTCTAATATGCCACAAATGTTCTTTTGTTATGCTGAAAATCAGAATGTCATCCAAATATACAATAACAAACTTACCCAAGGATTTCTTTAGGACTTCATTCATCAACCTCATGAAAGTACTCGGTGCATTTGTCAATCCAAAAGGCATTACTAACCATTCATACAGTCCTTCATTTGTCTTGAAAGCAGTTTTCCATTCATCTCCTTCTCTGATTCGGATCCGATAGTATCCACTCTTCAAATCTATCTTTGTGAAATATCTTGGTCCATTCAAACAATCCATGATATCATCCATCCTAGGTATTTAAGGAAATCTATACTTAACTGTGATCTTGTTTATTGCTCTGGAATCAGTACACATTCTCCATTCTCCATCCTTCTTCCATGCTAGCACTGCAGGTACTGCACAAGGACTCAAACTTTCTCTAATCAAACCTTTCCTCAACAATTCTTGTATATGTCTATTCAGTTCTTCATTCTCTGTCGGTGTCATTTTGTGTGCTACTTTGTTAGGCAAACTTGCTCCCGGTATAAGATCCATGTGATGACTGATACTTCTAATAGGTGGCAATCCTTCAGGTACATTATCTGATATAATTTCTTCATACTCTGTCAGTAACTCTTTTATCTCCTCTGGTTGTGATTCTTCAGTCTCCTTCAATGTTTTAGGCTTCTTAGGAATCAAAGCATAACACATATTCTCATGTCTCAAACCATCTAGAAATTTTCTTCTATCTACCAAACAAATTCTAGCATTCCCACATACTTCATTCTTAGGGTCATCTTCTAAAGGAATCAAGGTAATTCTCTTTCCATTTGCTATTATAATGTATGTATTCTTTCTCCCATCATGTATAGCTTTTCTATCATATTGCCAAGGTCTACCCAACAAGATACGACAAACATCCATAGGCATAATATCACACAAGACTTCATCATGATAAGATCCAATATGAAATTTTACCAAACATTGTTCACTTACTAGTACCTTATGATCATCCTGAATCCATGCTATTTGATAGGGCTTAGGGTGTTTCAATCTTTCCAACTTTAGCTTAGTCACCATCTCCTCTGAAACTAGGTTATCAGAACTACCACTATCAATCACAACTTTGCAACACTTACCTCCTGATTTGCATCTGGTTCTGAACAAACTCTTCCTCTGTGGTGGTTCCTCATTTGTTACTGCCTGAAATAATGCTCTCCTCATTACAAGTGATTCTCCTTTCTCCGGTTTACCAACTAAACTAGGTGATTCAATAGGTTCTTCTTCAACATAGGTTGTTCTTCCACTGTTCTCTATTTTATTGATTGTACTACCCTGATTACACTCAAATGCTCTATGTCCTTCACCTCCACACTTAAAACAAGTACTTCTGAATGTTTTCTTATCTAATCCTCTTCTTTCTCTTTTGTATCCTTCATTCCAGTATGCACTAGGGTTTCCTCTCCGATAAACATTTTTGTCATCTTTTTGGTAAGCATTATTATCTCTATCATCCTTCTTAAATGGGCTGTCAAACTTGTTCTACTCCGGATGTGATTTGTCTCCTTTGGAATATGTCCTATTTCTCTAAAATTTACCTCCTCTGCCTCTCTATCTCTGATCATGCCTCTTATTCAGCTCCTCTTCAACTTTCAGGGCAAACTGATATGCTTCCTCCAAAGATGTCATCCTTACCAAACTTAGTTCTTCTTGAATGTTCAATCTCAATCCATTGATGTATCTAGCCACTTTCTCCTTGCTTGCTTCACTATGTCCTATTCTTATGATCATCTTATGAAATTCTTCAATATGCTCCTTCATAGATTTTTCCTTTTGTCTCAAGTTTTGCAATCTCTTCAATAGTTCCAACTCATAGTCAGCAAGTATGAATTGATTCTTCAATTTTGTCACCATCCTATCCCATTTTGTAATCTTTTCTTTCTCTCTCCTATTTCTTTCCAACTGAACTTCTTTCCACCATATAGCAGCATGTCCTTTCAACTTTGTCTTTACAAATTTCACCTTCTCCGGATCTTCAATTTCTTCATATTCAAAGTATTCTTCCATGTCATTTATCCAGTCAATCAATTCTTCAGGGTTCAAATTGCCAGTGTAATTTGGTACATCAACTCTAGGTCCTTTCCCAATCTTTGAAATAGCTCGCAACATCTTCACTTGGTCTGACTCTTCTTCATCACCTCCTAGGGTTTCACCAATTTGTTCAATAGATTGAAATTCCTCTTCATCATCACTTTCCACATTAGGTCTAGGTGTCAATCCTCTTCACCTATCTTCTTCAACAGTATCCAAGCGAATTCGCATCATTTTCATCATTTCCATCATCTCATCCATTCTACTAGCCATTGTTCCAACAACAGCAACTCTCCTCGGTGGCATCTTCCTGGGATCAAGTGTAAACTGCCTCAAATTCGGCGATCGGGCTACAAGGTGACAATTGCCTCACAATCGACGATCGGTTGCGACACAAGTAACCTACCTCAATTCAGCGATTTGTCCATAGCAAGATCTTACAGAATTCCCTCACCAACTTCACTCACTTCACTCCAAATATTTGAACCTTCACTCTGATACCACTTGGTGTAGTCACGGCAGGAGGGTTCACAAAATGAACTGTCCAGATCATGCAGAAAGAGTAAACACAATGGAAACAACTCACAGATGTGAAACAAATGTAGATTCAGTCATTCATTATACCAAAGAATTCAAATTCAGATCGGTCGGCATCATGCGGGTTTACAATAGGGCTCATAGGCCTTATTACAGAATATCAGAATATACAAAGATACAGATTTTAGGCTCCTTTGCAAAGAATCCAAACTATCTATCTTCTAAATCATGAGAACTATAAAAATCTCCTTTCCTAAGGATCTATTACATCAATATATATCATATCCAGGACATAAGATTCCTCCGCACCAGCCAAGGAAGATCACAAACTCCAATGAAGAGCTGTAACGTGTGTACACAGATAGGTCTGACCTAAATGAATAGAAATCCTCCACAAATGAATGGAATGATGTGCAGATCTCAGGGAAGGTCAACAATGAACCTTAGATCATTGAATGGTGTGTCATTAGGCTCCACAAGTCAAGAAATGCTCCGCAAATTTTCTCCTTTAGCTGATTGTCTGAGATTATCAAGATGCTCTATTCTGAGAAAACAGTCAATCTTTTGATAGCGATATCTTTCCAGCACTTAATTTAAATGCTCTAATTTCTAGATATGATGTAGATGAACATGTCTAGATGCTAAGTCCATCTCCGCAAAGTATGAGATGCAAATGTGGTAGAATGCGGACCAAAATACAGAAACTGCTTCTGACTGAACTGCTTGAACCGAACTGGAAAATGAAAAGAAACAAACTGAATTGCAAACAAACTGAAATACAAATATTTTTGGTTGATGCAAGATTGCTCTTGAACCAGGGATGCTCTTGCATCATCATCACAATCAATACTATCCTTCATTGTATGAACATGAACATCTGCAACTTGTCCATTCACATCTGAATAGTGACCCTGATTTTCATCTTCATCAATGCACTGATAATCAAAAGTGAACATTTCAACTTTTACATCATAGAAATGATTATCATCCTCAAGGAAACATTCATAATCAACATTTATATATATTTCATCATCTAAGAGGCTTACACATGGGTCTGAACTTTGACAAGTATCAACACATTCCTCGTTATTATGCAAGTCAGTATTCACCTCATTCAGAGTGAAAACCTCCATATATGCTTCATACAAATTATCATGAACAACTAGAACATCTTTATCGTTATTTGAATCATAAACTGAGGTATTAAACCTTACATTTGTGCACTCCTATGGTTCTTCAATGACAATATTACCATAAGAGGTAACCTCATATATATCTCTGCAATTTGTATCTACACATTCTTCTCTCATGGGCTGATCACAATCTTTATTTCCTTTATTGCAGACCTGCTCTTCATGTTGTATCATGAGTTCTTTCTCCTTATGCATTATTCCATGACCTTGCTCAACAACATGATTGCCATCAATATTCTGAGACATAACTGTTCCTGCATAATCACCTCTGGTTCTTTCCACAATCCCAATCCAATCAAATATTTGATCAAGACTTTCAAGCTTCAAATCTTCTAGCAAAGTACTTAGACCTAATTTATAAACTTCACAAAATAAATCAACACACAAAGAATCCTCAGGTCGGCAACGTTCTGGGATTTCCAGCAAAGTCTTCATGAATCATGCATATAGGGCATAGGGTGATTCTCTTCTTTGTCTCTTCAAGTCAAACAGTGATTGAGCAAAGAACACAAGATTAGCAGCACTTGCAACTTGTTTACTAATGACTTGAAACTCTTCATGATCTATTGGAGCAGCAGAAACACATTCATCTTGCAAATTATTTTGAAAACTTACAGTCATGTATCCTATTGGCATTCCATACTTCTAATTATTTTCAATGTCCATGGCAAATTTATAAGCCTAATGCAATGTGGTGGGCTCTTTATCCCTTAGCAAATAACTCATTTCTTCATCAAATGCTCCAAGATAAATTGCCAAACATAATGCATCATTAGGTCTCATATGTTCAGGAATGTGCTTAAGCATTTTTGTAAACCTTAAATTAAAGGTTGGAACCAGTTCATCACTTTCCATTTGAATGTTCATGAATTGTATAATCAATGAGGCTACATCAGTCCTATCACCAAACTGTTCTAAGAATGCATTCTTTAGATCTACCCATGAAGAAATTGAACGCATAGGCAAGTCTAAAAACTAGACCCTAGCATCATCTTTTAATGATTGAACAAAGAGTTTTATTACAACATCTTCATGATCAACTTCATAGTCATCTATTAAATCACTGAACTGCTGCAAGTGCCTTTCTGCTGATTCACTCTTCATACCACTGAATTTAGGTAAATATTTTCTAACCTCAGGTGGAATAACATTTGGGTGACCATTAATGCCACTAAAATTTATGGCTCTATATCTGTCAGTGCTAAAATTTCTTTTATTACATAGTTGGGACAACACACTATGCATTGCTATGTTTGGGTCCATACAAGGATGCAGGGGTTGATGATACATTTTTTTTTCACACCTTTACAAGCCTCTTTACAATAACCTGGCAGTTACATAGGGCAACTCAAACTCCTTTACAAGAATGATCTTAAGCCCTTAAAATATGAACTTTTGTTTTAGCTTGCTTAAGGTCCTCTAAATGAGTCTCTTAAAAAACATTGCATACTTCTTTGAGAATACAAACTACATTCTCATCAAATGCAAAAGTATGCAAGCCTATCACCACTATTTCCCTTTTAACCAGTGCTAATTTCACCTAATAGGGAATCATTTAAAACTCATACACCATGGTTTTTTTTTTGAAAACCAAAATATGAAAAATACCTGGATATGTTGCCGCTACTGACCTTTCTTCTGGACTAAAAATATGCTAATCTGAAACTTTTTTACATCCTTTATCAGGGTCTTTGTATGTAGAGTTGCCACCTCCTTGTACAAGAATGAGCTTTATGAAGCTGAAAACTCTTTTCTTTCATTCTAGGTTCTCCTCAACAACAGAGTCACACATAAATCCTTTTAAAATTGCTGCAACGAAGCACTTCCAGGTCTGATGAGTTCTTAAGATCTAAACCAAATGCTCAAATCCATCAAATTCTTTGACTCTTCTCTCGTGGATCTGTAACTGTTCCCCAGTGGAGTCGCCAATTTTGTTGGTTCCCAAATCAGCAAACAATAGACCCTAAATATTTGCCACTTCTTATAATCATATTTAATGTGAGATTTGGCCAACAAAGATGAGAGATTGTTTTCACTTGTCTCCCCTGCACTTTAGGTTTTGCCGCACCTAGGGGGTATCCCTCACTCACCACAATAGATTTATCCTTGACAAATTCAAGCAGAATGCTCTCATGTAGGGACCAAGATTTGTAAGATAAACCCAGATTGATAAGATTCTTGGACCATCTAACTAGTTAAACCTGGGAACATGCAAGATCCTAACCTAAAACAAAATAAATCATAAAATGGTTTGATTCAAATGATTTGTTTTTAATTGTTGGGGTTTCCTGGACCTTTGGGCAAATAAAACTCCAAATCGGTGCCTTATCTGGGTAGCAGAGTCAAACCCAGTAGTATAAATGCTTCTTCATGATAGCAGAAACTCATAACCAGAGGACTAAAAATGATAAAATTACTGCCTAATAGTAGTTTGCCTAAGAAAGAGAATCATTTATGACAATATGCTTCAATAATCCCTTAATATTGCACACTTTCCTCCATGTTTAATCTAAAGCAAGTTTTAATCTACTCCTTGAATAGATGCAGAAAATCAAAAACATGCAACATAACAAATGTATATTGAAGAACTTAGAAACCCTTGGCAACTTTGTTCAAAAGAAAAATGCAAATACCCAGGGAGATAGTCACAAATAACTCATACAAAATGTGTTACTCATATGACTCAATCTAGAAAGAGAGTTATCATTCAAAAATGTTCACTTACACAGCAAAATATGCCTTTGTAACCTAAAATCCAGCTACCTGTTCCTACAGAATGTTATCTCCCAAAAGTGTGAATACCTTGTATTCAGAATCCAGCCCCCTTACAAAATGAAGAACAGCATGCTCTTATAGAAACAAGAGCATGTTGCCTTAAAATTTAATTCATCCTAGAGGTAGGTGAGATATTTTCTTTTCATTTTGCCTCCAAAATACATTAGGGATAAAATAATTTACATTAAAAGAGGAGAGGAATAAATGAATAAAACATATTTTAATATTCCCCTTTTAACTTTATATTTTTCAATTATTCCCAAATTTGCACGGCAGACAACTAAGGATTCCTCATTCCTTTGGACTAATGCAAAATAAACTCTAAGACTTCCTTCTTCAGCTCCATGATTGCATTCAACCTCTAAGACATCATCACAGCAACACTCAATTGAATTTTTTTCCCAAACCAAACTTTCTGGGTTGTTTTCTGAGAAACAGGGGCGTTTTTCACTCATCTGGGAGCTAAAAATTATTGCAAACGTGTTTAAAACCTCTACCAATGCCTTAGGAATGACCCAAGGATGAATTCTGAACATAAAATTGCACATTTGAACCAAAAATTGCCTCCAAAAAAGGCCTGGAAAGTGAAAAACGTGATCAACAATGGCAATCTGCAACAAACCATTCCTAGAGCTGTCCAAAATCCATTGAAAACAGCTCCAATGGTGAGGGAAAAACATCGTATTAGCTTGCAAATGAAAGTGGAGGGCATAAAAGGTCGTACGATGGGCATTTCGCACCATTGCACGGGCCTGAGAGGGAGCAGCAATGAGGGTTGTGATGCACCCTCTCCTTTTCCTTCACAAACTTTAAACTAAAGTTTAAATAAACTTTCCATTCAATCTTTGAATTTTCTTACCACTTTGAAACCTTTTTTAATGCACTTTTAACATTTAATTTAATATTTGCATTTTATCATCTTGCATTTAAAAACCTTAGACGGTTAGCAAATATTAATTTTCTTTTCTTGGCAAACGGCGCCACTTCACCGCGGACAAACCGGGCGTCCGACGACCACAAAAATTTGCACAGGGCCGTTATCAATTATTTCAAGCAAACCCATCTCCTCAAAATCTGCTTTGCCGACCAAATTCAAGCGCCTGCTTTGTAAATTGACCCGTCGGGTGAGTTCGCCGCAACTGGAATGCATTAAAATAATGCATCATATGGTCTCTGATTTTGATGAAATTGGAACTAGAGATGTTTGAGACCAAATCGACAACTGGGTCACCCTAAGAATTGTGAGATATGAAACTTTTCGGAAAGCCAATTTTAGCCTGGTCACAGTTAGAAAACAACTAAAAGGCCCATCAAAACTTGTCTTGGAAGCATGAAATTGAGCAGGCGTGTTACCATATACACCAAGAAACTTTCACCAACCATATTTGCAAGATGATTTCTGAGTTGAAAATTTTTATTCGCCGAAGGTGGCCTCCAGGGTAGATTGAGCAGCTTGCCGACCTAGCCTTTGTCAACATCTCGAAAGAATATTGGCACATCAAATTTGCAAAATTTGAGGGTGCCACTAGTATCATCTATATTGTAGGAAAGAGTGATCTCTTCATGGCTCAAGGTCTCTATCAGGTTGCAGTCAAAAGTGATCAAGAGTAAAGTTGTTATGCATTGCCAAAGGTTGCTATGTATTACATCGAATAATACGCACTTGTCCATGTAAAGGGAATTTTATGTAATTGTGAATAGTTGAGGGGACAAAATTCATAGCTCTCAACCATGGGTGTCCTTGTTTTACACGAAAGATGTCAGATAAAAGGATAACCTCAAATACTTGATCTATAGCTTTATCAGAAGTTGTAACCAATAAAGTTATCTTCCCAAAGGTAGGCATTAAAGCTCCATTATGTGTCTTAATCCTTATGTTCGAAGGTTAATAGGAATCTTGTGTCAAATTAGGTACAAGGAGAAACTCTTCCATGATCACATTAGACATGTAATTAGGATCTATAAGTGTACCATTAACGGGAATCTCCATTATTTTCACAGTAATGTAAAGAAGCCCTTCATTATCTACAAATGTCTTGTCATGAGGTGTAAATGTAATTTCAGGTTCAAGGCTCCTTCTTTTCAAATAAGGTCTAGGGGGAAGCTTAGAATTGTTGTTGCAATTATAAGCCATGTGTATATGTATTCAAATGTATGAAAAATCATATTTTTAAAGATTTTCAATCCTTGTGCAAAGGAACAAGTGCAAAACTATGTATGAGTATGACCTAAAATGCTTGATTTTTCACTTTTTCACAATTTTTTAATGCAAATCACTAATGGAAGAGGTTTTCTGAAGAATTTTCAAGAGGGGTAGAAAATGATAAGCTTAATATCAATCCAATAATGCAATAATATCCTTCACATCATGCCTATGATGCAATTTTAGAGAGACGATAAGGCCAAATCTAATGAAAATGCAAGGTTTTCAAACCCTAGACATGAATTTTTGCAAAGAAGGAACTATGATGCAACACTACAATTAGAAATAAGTCCTAAATGAGTGTTTGAAAAGGGTAGTAAAATCTGAAACAAGATTTTAACTACAAACCCTAACTAATGCAAAACTAAGTTTTTATGAAAAAATACACAATTTCAAGCAACTTTTAAACAAATTAGACATGAAAATGTAATACAAGTGATTAAAATAAGATAAATTTCTGCAATCTAAATCAGATCTAATAAAAATGACAGAAATTAAATGCCAATTAATTCAAATTATGACAACATGCAAGCCTAAGATGCCAATTTAAAAAAAAATTAAATTTTTCAATTTTTTTGTAATTTTTCAAATGCAATAAGATGAATGAATGCAAATCTAAAGTTCAACACTCAGCAAGGTACAAAATTAAAAAAAAAACATGGGTTCACCAAAATATTTAGGGTGAAAAAGGAGGGGTTGATGATTGGGGTTTTTAGTTTCAATGGATGTGTGGGTTAAATCCTCATTTCTCATCAAACATTCAAGGACATATCAACTGAGTTGAATCACACTTTCGTAAGAGGATTCACCTATAGGTTAGGTTGTCACTTAGAATGATGTGGAAGCTCAGATATTATCAACTAATGTATCAATTTAATGCTCAAATACCCTTAAAACCCTAATTATGCAAAACAGTAAGTAAATTGATGAATTACGACAAATCCTTACAGACTAAGGTAGTAGGCAGAGATTAATAACTGACCGTTTTTCAAATTTTGAAATGCAGAATACTCAAAGACAATGGCACTAATGCCCCTGTCCAAGGTGTTGTTTCTTTGTGGAATCCTGATCTCCTTTCGACACTAATGTTCATTGTATTTTTTGTTTTTGTCTCATGAGATGCGGAGGACACTAGTACTAGTGCCTAAGTCCAAGGCAATGTGATTTTTAGGATGCCGGAAGCTCTTTAGATGTTGATTGTCACTATCTAAATTGTTTCTATGTTTTCAACTTCGGAGGATAATGGCATTGGCGCCCTAGTCCAAGCAGTCTTTCTCTTCAGGGATCTAGAATCTACACACTGTCTTACTATTCCCTGCAATTCCACTCCATCAAGATGTGAAACCTATAACTTACAATCACAAGGAGAGTGGTTGGGGGTTGTGGTGTTTAGAGGCTTGCCTCGGTCAAGCCCTAGAGAGACATTCAAGTCTTCTGAACATCATTGTCAAATAAAGAGTGCGTATCCCTACGGGATAGAGATAAAATCTGAATGATAAATGATTGAAACACAAATAATGTCACCTTGGAGGTGTAGATCTAATGGAAGGAAGAAGCCCTTTCATGCCATGAGGAGATGGATCTAAATCTACAACAAATAAACACAATAACAACACAATACTACTCTACAACACAATGAAAGACTTGAATCACTTTAGCAAAATATCACAAGTTCACAATGTCTATCTAGTTTTCAAATGAAGTCCTAAACATGCTTATATATGCAACTACACACATTTCCACAAAGAATTTCGTAATTCAAACTTAAGATGTTAGCATGGGACTTAATTAACAGTCACCAAAGCGACATTTCAAATTAGGGATGACCTAAAATAGGGCTGGACTAGGGCACTAGCGCCCAAGTCCACCCCCCCATTTTGAGCGAGGGATTATCACAATAGCACCCCCTAGGTCCTATTTGCCACAAGACTTTAGGGTTTTCTCATCGAGATTCAAGATTAACATGCAAGATGCTTATAATGAATTCAAAGGACCTAGGAGTTAAACCTTAAGAGGGAAAAGTCCCCAAGGGGACATTTTCTGATATAACAATACTAACTACTCATATTCCTACACTATTTCTTACTCATACAGTTGACACCAATGACAACACAAGCTTGTTGACATCAATGACAACACTGACTGCACATACTTGCAACAATATCTCCCTTTGTTATTGATGCTAGCAATGAATAATGTGAAAAACCATCAATACAACAGCATCCCCAATACTTTGATTCATACCAATTAGTTCCTTTCTCTTTCTCTCCCCCTCAGCTTGCTACTCTCTTCTTAACAATTGACTCACTATTTTCTCTCCTTTTTCACATTGCTCTCTCTCCCCCTTTGACATCAATGGCAAAGGGTTGCACATCTCTCTTTCAATCTTACTTTTTAGACAACTGCTCAACCTTGTACCTACTTATTATTGCTCTGCAACATCATTTCTTTTACTTCTCTGCATGCTCCCCCTTAGAAGCAACCGACATTAGGACTCACTCCCCCTGACTACCACAACCATCAATACCACTACCTACTCCCCCTGAGAGGTAACCTCCAACATCAGTCCAGAATAAGGAATGAAACTTGAAATCCACTTGACTAATGCATCTAGTTCAAAGAAGGAGGGGTAATAACCCCTAACTTCTCCCAAAGATACTCAAATGTATCCTTAGGAAGAGCCTTGGTGAATATATCAACAACCTGGTCCTTTCTAGGCACAGACTCAAGCTCTACAACCTTCTCTCTCAGAAAGTGATACCGGATTAATATATGTTTTGTCCTTGAATGCATCACCGGATTCTTTGAAATGTTGATAGCACTTGTATTATCACAAAAGATAGGAATAGGTTCATCATATACCACTCTAATATCCTTCAAGGTTTACCTCATCCACAACACCTGTGTGTAGCAAAATGTTGTTGTAATGTATTCTACCTCTACAGTAGACAGAGATACTGAATCTTGCTTCTTACTTAACCAAGACACCACTCTACTTCTAAGAAAGAATGCACCCCCACTAGTACTTTTCCTGTCATCTACACAACCAACCCAATCTGCATTTGTATAAGCACTTAGAGCAAATTTATCATCCTTTTAATACCACAAGCCATGATCCAGAGTGCCCTTTAAATATCTAAATATCATCTTCACTGTTGCAACATGCGACTCTCTAGGATCTTCTTGAAATCTAGCCACAAGACAAACTACATGCATAATATCTAGTCTAGTAGTAGTTAAATATAGCAATCCTCCAATCATTGATATATACCTACTCTGATCAACCTTAGGAGATTCATCATTCTTTCTTAGATTGCAACCAGTTGTCATAGGGGTACATACTGGTTTAGAGTCTTCCATTCCAAACTTATTCAACATCTCCTTGACATACTTTGATTGTGAAATGAAAATACCTTTATCTATCTAATTGATTTGTATCCCAAGGAAGAAGTTCATCTCACCACACATTGACATTTCAAATTCTTTCTGCATTTCATCTACAAAACCCTTACACATACCTTCATCTCCTCCAAAAATTATGTCATCCACATATACTTCCACAAGATCATAATTTGATCTTCTCCTACTTTGATGTACAGATTGCTATCTGTAAAACCTTTATTGAATTCCTGTTGTATTAAATACCATTCTAACCTTGCATACCAAGCTCTAGGGACTTGCTTCAATCCATACAGTGCCTTCTTCAACCTGCAAACCATATTCAGTTTATCTAATAACTAAAATCCATCTAGTTGTTCTATGTATACTTCTTCCAACTCACCATTCAAGAAAGCAGACTTCACATCCATTTGATATGCTTTGAAATCCTTATGTGCTGCAAAGTCCAAGAACATTCTGATAGCCTCCATTCTTGCCACCAAAGCATAAGTTTCCTCATAGTCTATTCTTTTTACTTGTGAGTATCCTTTACACACAAGCCTTGCCTTGTTCCTTACCACTTCTCTATTCTCATTCAGTTTGTTCTAAAATACCCACTTAGTTCCAATAACATTTTTGTTTTTCAGTCTTGGAACAAGTTCCCAAGTCTGATTCTTCTCAATCTGCATTAGTTCTTCTTCCATAGCTTTGATCTAATACTCATCTTTGCATGCTTCAATTACTATCTTAGGTTCAACTTTAGAGAGTAAACATATATTTACCTATTCTTCAATAGCTTTCCTTCTTATTAGCACACTTTTGTTCTTGTCACCAATGATATGATCTTCGAAATGATTCCTCTGCACATACTTGGGAGTTTTAGTAGTCTTTTCTAGAGTTTCTCCCTCTTCAACCTACACTTCCTTTTCCTTAGCATTTTCTTCTTCTCTGCAAGAAGATTCATATAATTCATATCCATTCACTTATGAATTCTTCTATAGATCTTCATCAACTTTGACACTTGCACTCTCAATAATCCTTCTTAGCCTCTTGTTACAACACTGGTAAGCTTTTCTTTTAGTAGAATACCCAAGGAAGATACCTTCATTAGACCTTGCATCAAACTTTCCTAGATTTTCTTCAACCCTTCTGATATAGCAGTTGCTTCCAAACACTCTAAAGTACTTGGCAGTAGGAGTCCTTCCATACCATAATTCATAAGGAGTCTTTGTACTGTTTTCTCTTGACTGCACTTTGTTCAGTATATAAACAACAGTATGAATTGTTTCTCTCCAATAGACATCTGATAGGTTTGCTTATTTTATCATTGTCCTTGTAGCTTCTTAAATAGTCCTATTCTTCCTTTCAACCATTCCATTCTACTAAGGAGTCCTAGGGGCAGATAAGTGCCTCTTTATTCCATGATTCTCACAAAACATGTTAAAATCATTGGAGGTGAACTCTCCACCTCTTTCAAACCTCAAACATTTGATTCTCATATCCATTTCATTCTCAACCATGACTTTGAATGCTTTGAACTTATCTAAGGCTTCAGATTTTTCTTTGAGAAAAGTAATCTGTGTCATCCTAGAATAATCATCAATCAAAAGCATGAAATACCTGTCACCTTGAAAACTCTTTACCTTGGTAGGACCATAGAGATCTATATGCACCAATTCTAATAGTCTAGTAGAAGATTGATCCTTGACTTTGAAACTACTTCTTGTTTGCTTTCTAATTTGACATTCCTTACAAATAGCATTGATAGGCTTTGTAATCTTTAGCAGATCTCTCACAGCTTGAACTGAGCTTATTCTTACCAGGATATCAAAGTTGATGTGACACAATCTCATATGCCATAGCCAAGTCTCACTGATCTGATTCATGAAGTAATAACCATCACCACCTTTGAGCTAATAAACATTTCCATCTAGCCTCTTCCCAATAGCAATCACAGTTCTAGAGTCTTTTATGATCTAAAAGCCACCATCCTGAAACACAAGATTGTATCCTTTGCTACACATTTGTCCAACATTCAAGAGGTTATGCTTTAATACCTTAACATAAAGAACATCATCAGTATTGTGCTTTCCATCAAAACTAATTGAGCCTCTTCCACATATCTTAGCAGATGTATCATCACCAAATCTAACTAGTACTCCATCATATTTTTCAAGTTTAACAAACTTACTTTTATCACCGGTCATATGATTTGACCATCCACTATCAAGAACCCAATTGTTCTTTTCTTTTATGGTATGAAAAGAAGATATCAAAGTACCTTCAGTATTGAGACTTACCTCCAGAGCCTTTTCCTTCACACATTTCTCAGAGTTAGTAGAAATAGTATCATCTTTTAAAGCTATGAACAAACATTCATTATCCACATCATTTTCATAATCAGATTCATCATAAGATATACTTGCATCTTCTCTAACATAGTATCTCTTTTTAGGCACTCTGCTCTTGTTTTCCCTGTTCCTACTTCTCAAAATTCTTTCTAGACATCTTGAAGAATAATGACCAATCTTGCCACAACTGAAACACTTGAAAGGCAACTTACCAGTACCCAATTTCAATTTTCTCACAAAGTTAGCTTCCATATCATCTGAATCCTCCTAATCTGATTCCACAATCTTCTAAGATTTGCCATCCTTGAAGGCAATCTCAGCCTTTGTACTACTTGTTCCAAATTCTCTCATTTCAAAGGTAGTTAAGGTACCAAGCAATTGATCTTTGGTAAACTAATTCAAATTTTGTAATTCTTCAATAGCAAAGACTTTATGACTATAATATTTAGGAAGAGTTCTGAGTACCTTCAATACCACTTCTTTTTCATCCACATCTCCACCAAGTCTTTTGATGCCATTAACAACTTCATCCACCTTCTGTAAGTAGCTTGTAATGTTTTCATCTTCATACATTCACATAGTCTCAAACATGAGCTTCAAATTCTGCATTTTAGCTTGCTTGAACTTATCATCTCCTTCATAAATACTTTGTAACTTTTCCAAATTTCATTAGCAGTTATCAAATTCATGACTTTCACCAACTCAGAATTAGTAAAACCACTTAAAAGAGCATACCTCACTTTGCCATTAGTTTCATAGGCTTTGATCTCATTTGCAGTACTTGGACCATTTTCCGATATAGTGTATTCAGTTTCAAAAACCTTCAAGATCTCATATCCAAGAGAAATCAGATAACCTTTCATCCTTATTTTCCAAAAAGCATAATCCATTCCATCAAACAAAGGAACATCCTTCTTGTGTACCATCCCGAATCTACCTCAAGTAGTTAAGCTCTCTCCCAAGGAACCTAGCTCTGATACCAATTGTTGAATGCATAAGAAAACTAAAAGGGGGGTGAATTAACCCTTAGACTGTTATGAAGATTAAGCATGAAAAGCAAATAATAGAAATTGAATCAAACCAACATCAAACACAAGAGAACAACAAATTTACGTGGAAAACTCATAAAGGGAAAAACCATGGTGAGGATTAGCTCACAATATAAAGTAGTATCAACACCAAATTACAAAAGGCTCACTTTTAGAAGGATCACTACCCAAAAGAAAGGCTCACTACCATAATACAGAAGAATAAAGAGAAGATTGTTACAAGGAGAAAACTATCTCAATGCAACAGGGAATTCCACCACAATACCAACATCACCTTCGCAACATCACTGAAGAATTTTAGACACCTTCTACTCACTGCATCCAATAATCTAACACATGAAAGCTTGTACTACACTACACATTCAATGACATTATCACTCACATCACATCCATCATGCATGCATGCTTGATCACGATCCCTTGATGCTTATTTATATCGCCTTCAACCTTGAACGCATTCTCCAAGGTCAAAAAATCACATTAACCCTGAAAATTCAAATTAGGTCTGGACCTAAACATTCTTGCAGTGGAAAGGAATGAAAGTAGACCACATCATCCAAGCATGCCACTTCACACTTTCACAATCACCAAAGAAAGTCTGCAATTAGTGTAAACACCCAAGGTCAACCAAATGTGTGTTAACACAATGATCTTTTAAGTACACACTTCCTCAAGACAAAATACAACTTTGCAGACCACAAACCAAGCTTTAAAACAATTTAGAGTATTCCATGAACATCCTAAAACATCCTAAAATCCAATAAATTCCTCTGCAACATTCTTTCACCTGTCGCACAGTCTCATCTTGTTTATCCAAAATACTTAGCTATCTTTGTCATGCATTGTATCTCTAGAAATCAACTTCCAAAGCACTAAACCACATAAAATTTTAATAAAAGAAAGATATAAACCTTATAAGTACAATTCCAGAATTGTAAGACCTAAAACCACATTGTGGAGAAATGTGGAGCAAAGACATTTCTCCTAGACACCTCTACAACACTCAGAAACGTAGTCCACACACTGGTGAACACAAATTCCTCTACACAACGAATTGGAGTACCGTATTTGGATAGAACATCTCTTAACATCTCTGAACAAAATATCCAAACTGCAAAGATGGATCTTTAACATAAAGGAAACGTGGAGCAAAACTAGAACACTACTCTGTAAACCAAAATGCCACTTCAACATATTGTTTCCTTTATTAATCAAATTTTCTCAAAAGCACTTGGAAACAAACCAACAGAAACATATTCTTGACATCTTTAGCACCTCTTCAAAGCAACCAAATCATCTTCAGCAAAGCAACTCAACCAAATAGCTCACACCAATGCAACAACCTCAACATCAGGGACAATATCCACTCAACACTAACTACTCATATTCCTACACCATTTCTTACTCACACAGTTGACATAGTTGACACTAATGACAACACAAGCTTGTTGACATCAATGACAACACCGACTGCAATACTTGCAATAGGTGATGTCAAGTTTGGTGGTGATGAGTCAGCACAAATATGTGGAAAAGGTGCTATAACTATTGATGGGAAGAATAGGACTGAGGATGTCCTCTATGTCAAAGGGCTAACACATAATTTTCTTAGTGTCAGTAAGATGTGGAGAAAAGGTTATAATCTCATATTTCATGCCAAAGGTTGTGAAATTAGGAAGGCAAGGTCTGGAAAGCTAGTTGCAGAAGGTATTAAGACATATGGTGATATCTATCATTTGAAGGAGGTAAATGGAAGAACATGTTTGTTGGCTCAAACCAATGAGTGTTGGCTATGGCACAAAAGAATGGGACACAAAAATTTTGATAATATGGTAAGGATTAGTTCTACTCATGCAGTGATAGACATGCCTAAGGTAATCAATCCTACAAACACAATATGTAAGGAATATCAAATGGGAAAGTAGACAAAGACAAGTTTCAAAAGAAATGAGTATTCTTCATAAAAGCCATTGGAGCTGATTCACACTGATCTATGTGGCCCTACAGGAGTAAAGAGTCAACAAGGTGATAGGTATTTTATGTTGCTCATTGATGATTATTCTAGAATGACTTGGGTTACTTTCTTAAGAGAAAAATCAGATGCCCTTGATAAATTTAAGGTGTTCAAAGCTATGGTTGAGAATGAAGTAGATGTTAAGATAAAATGTTTGAGGTCTGATAGAGGAGGTGAGTTTACTTCAAATGAATTTGAAAGATTTTGTGAAGATCATGGTATTAGGAGACATCTTTCAACTCTTAGGACCCCTCAACAAAATGGGGTAGTGGAAAGGAAGAATAGGACAGTGCATTCAAGAGATGTCTAGGGAAATGATGAAAGATGTAGATCTGCCTAATATGTACTGGAAGGAAGAAGTTCATACTACTATCTATCTAATTAACAGAGTGCAAATGAGGGTCAACAACACTAAGACCCCTTATTAGCTATGGTATGGAAGACCTCCCTCTATCAGATACTTTAGGATCTTTGACAACAAATGCTATATCAGAAGAGATGAAGACTTAGAAAAGTTTGACTCAAGAAGTGATGAAGGAATTTTTCTTGGTTACTCAACCAGAAGAAAGGCCTATAGATGCTACAACAAAAGGTTCAGAAAAATGATTGAAATCACAAATGTCAAAGTAGATGAAGACTTGTATCAGATCTCACAAGAATCAGAAGACTCTGAATCTAATATCTTTCCATGCATTGAAGATGAAGATGATGAAGAAGAAGAAGAAGTGAAAGAAGAAAAGGAACAAGAACCAGAGCAAGTGCCCAAGACTCCAACAAAGTATGTTCAGAAGAACCACTCAGAAGACCAAATCATTGGAGACAAGAATGAAGGTCTGCTGACAAGGAGAAAGTTTGCTAAGACACATGAGCAAGTAAACTTGTGTTTACTATCAAAAGATGAACCTGAAACCTTTGCTAATGCTAGCAAAGATGATGGATGGATAAAGGCAATGGAAGAAAAATTGGATCAAATTGAGAAGAATCAGACATGGGAATTGGTTCCCAAACCAACCAATAAGTATGTTATAGGAACAAAGTGGGTGTTCCAGAACAAGTTGAATGAAGAAGGTGAAGTTGTAAGGAATAAAGCAAGATTGGTATGCAAAGGATACACACAAGTTGAAGGCATTGACTTTAAGAGATTTTTTCTCTGGTAGCCAGGATGGAGGCAATCAGAATGTTTCTTTCTCTTGCTACTCACAAGAATTTCAAGGTATATCAGATGGATGTTAAGTCAGCATTTTTGAAAGGTGATCTAGAGGAAAATGTTTATATTGAGCAACCAGATGGTTTCCAGATATCATAAGATCCGGACATGGTATGCAGACTCAAGAAGGATTTGTATGGTCTCAAGCAAGCACCTAGGGCTTGGTATGCTAGGTTAGACAAATACTTACTTCAGCAGGGCTTCAAGAAAGGTACTATATATGGCAATCTTTACATCAAGGAAGGAGACATGATTTTGATAGTTGCAGTATATGTTGATGACATCATCTTTGGTGGAGATGATGATATGTGTAAGAGGTTTGTAGAGGAGATGTAAAAAAAGTTTTAGATGTCTATGATTGGTGAAATGTCTTTCTTCCTTGGACTTCAAATTTCTCAACTAGAAGGTGGTATCTTTATTTCTCAAGATAAGTATATCAAAGAATTGTTGAAAAAGTTTGGTATGGAGGATTCAAAGCTAGTGAGTACTCCCATGGTCACTGGATGTCACTTGATCAAGGATGATGAGTCTCTGGAGGTGGATCAGACTATCTATAGATCTATGATTGGAGGATTGTTGTACCTAACTACTTTTAGACCTGATATTATGCATGTAGTATGTGTGGTTGCTAGATATCAAGCTAATCCCAATAAAACACATGAGAAGGTAGTGAAAAGGATATTTAGATATTCAAAAGGAACTCCAGATTATGGCTTATGGTATCCAAGAGGTAATGACTTTGATTTAAATGCCTACACTGATGCTAATTACACTGGTTGTGTTGATGATAGGAGTACAAGTGGTGGTGCTTTCTTTTTAGGAAGCAGATTGGTTTCATGGCAGAGTAAGAAGAAAGATTTAGTGTCCTTATCTACTACAGAAGTAGAGTACATTGCAACAGCATCATGCTATATACAAGTGTTGTGGATGAAGCAAACCCTAAAGGATATCAAGGTATATTATGATGAGCCGATTCCTATTTTGTGTGACAATACAAGTGCTATCAATATTTCTAAGAATCTAGTGATGCATTCTAGAACCAAGCATATAGCAATTAGGTATCACTTTTTGAGAGAGAAGGTTGCATATAAGGAAGTGAATATGGAATATGTTCCAACAAAGGATTAGATTGCAAATATTTTCAATGATATTACTTTCAATGATATTATTACAATAAGTTCAACCTTTTAGTAATTTCTGATTGTTCAGATCGCTCTAAGCGCAGAACAAGAGCATAATCTTGCTAAGACTAAGACTCTAGACTCTAGAACCAAGACTCCCAATGCCTCAAAGAAGAGGAGGAGAGCTTATTTATAAGATGGAGTGGACATCAAAACATTAAACTAATTTAGAAGTCCGACCATACACTAATGACACGCATCTACCACTGTAGGAGAGGACAGCTATTAGGCAGTCATATCCGCAAGCACTAACTACAGTGAAAGGTACAATAATTATTCGCATTAGGGACACCACATGTGAGCACGGCCTGCTTTACACCCAAAAGTAGATATGGGGATTTTGCTTTTTGTACAGAGTTGCTTCCTGCTGTCACAATCTTAACGTGGCCGACATCATGGCACAGACAAGCCCATGTGCTAGCCTGGAGATCTTGGAGGACTAGGAGAACCGGAAAGATCTGTAGGTGGTAGGAAATGGGATGGAATTGGCTGAAAAATGGCATCCAAATCATTGTCTTTTGGATGAAATGCATAAATGACTTTGTCAACTTGATCTGGATAGGCAATATCCATTTCAGTGCGAGCAACAACTAGAGCAGGATGCAAAGAAGGAATTAAATCATTTAGAACAGCTTTTGCAAACTAGTTGTGAGTTAAAGGATAGTATTCCACCCTTGGAAGCATATAACCATGTGGTTGTAACAGATTTCCTGAGGGTCCGCACAATCCTTCTTCAATAGACCATCCAAAATTCTTCTGAATATGATCAAAAAATTCATTCATATCAGGTTGCAAAATTCTATCATTGACTCCAAGGAAAATGTCAGCATAATCTTCAAACTCTGTTTGGCATATGGTAATGCTATTAATGAAACCAAACTTGGTAACCTTAAGCAAATTGTGTTTGTCCCTGTGAGTCCAATGCATAGGTAAAAGAGAAGTGATACAAATATCCATTTGCAATCCATTTCTAAGCATAAAATCAATTTGGGATTCTTCCAAACCAAATGCTGCTAAGAAATTGTAATTCTGATCAGGAGTAAAAATTCCTTGTTCATAAGAATCTTTGATTAATTTTCTCATTTCATCCAACCATTTATTTAAGAAGTAAACCTCAAGAATTGGATGAATAATTTCTGCTGGAAGCTGAGGCACCCAAATATCTTTCCCATTTTGGTCAGTAGTCTGGAAGACTTCAATACCATCTTTTCTTCTGACTGTATCACCAATTTCTATCAGCATTGCTGCAGGTTCTGCTAACTTTGCCATTTCCCTGGTAAGACTATCTGCAAGTGGATTGTTATCCCCTTGAATCCATTCAATATCAAAATCATAGCTTATAAAGTCCAGATACCATCTGGAAATGCGTCGATGAGCTATGTCTTTGTCTGGTTTCTTCTTCAACAAAGATCTCATAGGCTGGCTATCTATGCAAACTATGAAATGTGCAGGTTTCAAGAACATCTTGAATTTTTTAATACCTTTTTTGACAGCAAGAATTTATTTTTCATATATGGTGTACCTGCATTCAGTGTCAGTGAATGTTCCCAACCTGTAGCCACAAATTTGAGATCCTTTAAGAGGGATTTCCTATAATAAGACAGCACCCCAAACTTCATCAGAGGCATCAGTATAAAGAATTAATGGGAAACCATCTTCAAGTAAATGCAACGTTGGAAGATATTGGCACTTCAATTTTATTTTTTGGACAATATCTGTCAATTCATCAGTCCATGGTCCTACACCTTCTTTAAGTTAGTTCTGCAGCTTCTTCCTGTCTTTAGCCAATCCATTATAAAATGGAGATACATAAGTCAAACACCCAAGAAATCTCTGAATTTGTTTGACACCTACCAAGACATCTGGAAACTCATTAATGTGCTTCAAAATGTGAGGCTGTAGTTTGATTTTCCTATGTGAGAGTATAAGTCCAAGAAAATCAATTTCTTCTTGGCCTATCACAAGCTTTTTAGCAGATAAGCAAATTCCATGATGCTTAATTGTGTTATACAGGGATTCTAGATGTTTCAGATGCTGAGACATCATCAGAAAACACAATTATATCATCAATATATACATCACAAAATTCTTTTAAGCTTTGTAAAGCTTGGTCCATTTTTCTCTGAAAGTATGCTGGAGCAGTCTTTAACCCAAAAGGCATCACATTCCATTCATATAAACCTTGAGGAACTGAAAATGCAATTTTATATCTATCCTCATTCTTTACCTTTATCTGCCAAAAGCCTGACTTGCAATCAAATTTAGAGAAAACTTTCTTTGACGCTGCTCTTATGATTAAGTCAGTGCTGAAAGGAATAGGATAGTTAAATGGAAGTATGATATCATTTAAAGGTTTATAATTGATGCAAAACCTTTTCTTACCTCTGATCTGCTCTGCTCTTTTGTTGACCAAAAATGCTGGACAGCTAAATGGACTTTTGCTATCTCTGATGAATTTGCCATCAAGCAATTCTTTCAGGTGCTCATCAATTTCGTTGGTTTCTGAAGGACTCATTAGATATGCTAGTTCATATGGAATGACAGAAGCACATTCTGGCTTAATCTTGATTTCACATTCTTCATGATCTTTTGACCAGAACTGGAGTGGATTCATGCTACAGCAGTCATTTTCAAATCTGATTTTAACAGGCTCTAATAAAGGAGGTAATGACTGAGAATGCAAATTGATGCTTTCTTTCCTACTCATTCTTGGAGACTTTTTCTCTATAGGCTCTATAGGCTTCTTATTTGTGAATTTATGATTTACAACTTTAAGAGATGGAATCTTTATTTGTCCATCTTCATGCCTTAGAGAAATTTTATGAATTCTTAAAACAAAAGGCTGGTATTTTGTGAGGAAAGTAAAACCAAGAAGTATATCTCCTCTGAGACCTTGTAACTCAATAAAATTAGTGACAAATTTTTTACCTTATATCTCTACCTACACATCCTGTGCATATCTGCCATATGCAACCTCTTGGCCATTTATTGCTATGCCTGAAGGGATGTCTGGTCGAGGCTTCTAGAATTCTTTTGGAATGGCATTAGTATTGGCAAAGTTTCTGGAAGATCTAGAGTCAACAAAGGCATCCATTGGGATAGGCTTATATCCTGGAAACTGGAGATTTATTCGGATGTATGTGCAGTTTTCTGCAATAAATAAGGCATTTGCAGGTTCAGTTTTTTCTGTAGATTTTGGGGATGAGGGTGCAAAAGATACAGAGTTATCTGCTTTGAACATGATGTCTCGTAATTCCCCATGTGTAAAGTGAGTTTTTCGAGAGCTTTGTGTTGCAAGGTGATTTGGTGGGTGAGAATGATCAATTCTTCATGGCATTGGTCAATTTTAGCAGCAAGAGCATCAATGGAGCGGCCAAGAGAAGGAGGCAGCGATGGAGAATGATGCTTGGAGTGAGGCTTAGACTTATGGGATTTGGAAGATCACCATGATGGAGCAATATAGCCATGAGACTTAGAAGGTTTATGGGACCGAGGAGAAGGAGACGGAGAATCGTCAGCACTAACAATCTTAGAAGAGTGCTTACCTTTGTGAAGCTTATGTTGGAGAGCATTACGCTCTGCTTCCCAGTGCTTGATTTCTTTTTGCTGCTTCTTAGTGGTGGCATTTTTCTCCTCTGTAGTCCCAGGCATTCTGTAAGGATCTTTAGATTTGGCCATACTGATCTTGAAATCTAAATCCTTTATAGCCTTTTTTACCAATGTTGGAATAGAACCCAATTCGTTAGAACTACTAGATTCTGATTCATCAAAGCTGCTAGAGGAAGAACTGACCTTTTTGTGCTTATCACGGGCCATATACAGTTGTTCTAGAAAAAATTCAACTAATTCAAAAAACTGATTGTCTACAAGCTGATTCAAAACATCACTACTCTGTACAATCTCCATATCTGCTTTTGGGTGTAAAGCAGGCCGTGCTCGCATGCGGTGTCCCTAATGCGAATAATTATTGTACCTTTCACTGTAGTTAGTGCTTGTGGATATGACTGCCTAATAGCTATCCTCTCCTACAGTGGTAGACGTGTGTCATTAGCATATGGTCAGACTTCTAAATTGGTTTATTTTCTTTCTCTTGCTACTCACAAGAATTTCAAGGTATATCAAATGGATGTTAAGTCAGCATTTTTGAAAGGTGATCTAGAGGAAAATGTTTATATTGAGCAACCAGATGGTTTCCAGATATCATAAGATCCGGACATGGTATGCAGACTCAAGAAGGATTTGTATGGTCTCAAGCAAGCACCTAGGGCTTGGTATGCTAGGTTAGACAAATACTTACTTCAGCAAGGCTTCAAGAAAGGTACTATATATGGCAATCTTTACATCAAGGAAGGAGACATGATTTTGATAGTTGTAGTATATATTGATGACATCATCTTTGGTGGAGATGATGATATGTGTAAGAGGTTTGTAGAGGAGATGTAAAAAGAGTTTTAGATGTCTATGATTGGTGAGATGTCTTTCTTCCTTGGACTTCAAATTTCTCAACTAGAAGGTGGTATCTTTATTTCTCAAGATAAGTATATCAAAGAATTGTTGAAAAAGTTTGGTATGGAGGATTCAAAGCTAGTGAGTACTCCCATGGTCACTGGATGTCACTTGATCAAGGATGATGAGTCTCTGGAGGTGGATCAGACTATCTATAGATCTATGATAGGAGGATTGTTGTACCTAACTACTTTTAGACCTGATATTATGCATGTAGTATGTGTGGTTGCTAGATATCAAGCTAATCCCAAGAAAACACATAAGAAGGTAGTGAAAAGGATATTTAGATATTCAAAAGGAACTCCAGATTATGGCTTATGGTATCCAAGAGGTAATGACTTTGATTTAAATGCCTACACTGATGCTAATTGCGCTGGTTGTGTTGATGATAGGAGTACAAGTGGTAGTGCTTTCTTTTTAGGAAGCAAATTGGTTTCATGGCAGAGAAAGAAGAAAGATTTAGTGTCCTTATCTACTGCAGAAGTAGAGTACATTGCAACAGCATCATGCTATATACAAGTGTTGTGGATGAAGCAAACCCTAAAGGATATCAAAGTATATTATGATGAGCCGATTCCTATTTTGTGTGACAATACAAGTGCTATCAATATTTCTAAGAATCTAGTGATGCATTCTAGAACCAAGCATATAGCAATTAGGTATCACTTTTTGAGAGAGAAGGTTCCATATAAGGAAGTGAATATGGAATATGTTCCACAAAGGATCATATTGCAAATATTTTAACAAAGGCTCTTGCAAAGGACAATTTTGAGGATCTTCGATAGAAGTTAGGGGTAATTGCCCCTCCTTCTTGCTAGATGCATAGTGGTGCATCTATCTAGGGGAAGTTCATGTTATATCTTGTTCCTGGACTGATGGTGGCTACCTCTCAAGGGGAGTAGGTAGTAGGTGCTGATGAGAGGGGGGGTCTATTTTCTGCAAGAAGAAGTCATCCTCTAAGAAAGAATGTGTAGGTATGTGGTCATTGATGAGCAGGTAGTGGTTTCCCTTTGTCCTTGATGTCAAAGAGGGAGAAATGTGTAGGGATGTGTTTCCATCAATGCCAATGGGAGAGATTATTACACAAATGGTCTCTAGTGTTGTCATTGATGTCAACATTGTCACAAGGTTGTCATTGATGTCAACACTATCATGAAGGTGTGATAGTGTTAATTGTTGGATGTCATGTCCTATCCAACAGAGAAGATATAGTTCATGGTTGGATTCATTCCCTGATCAATGTAGAAATGATTATAAAATTATATTAATATGGGAATTAGAAGCACTAAGATGATCTGATGTGCTGCTACTGGTGGCCTAATTCAAACTTCATGATGATTGGTTTACCGGAAGAATGTTTTGCAGTTTGGAGACAGTGTTGAAGACAACCACTATAAGGCAATAGAATGCTCCACATTCCTCCACATTTGAAGATATGGCTATGCAGTTCTAGAACTGTGTTCAGGGTGAAGTGAAGGTAATAATTCCAAAGCTTTAGATCATTTGTCCTTCCGTTGTGAAAGTTATACATGATAGAGTATCGACATGTGTTATGGCTGAGTGAGCTGGTGTTGAAGGCTTGTTGGAATGCTCTGCATTCCTCCAGATGTGAATGTTTGTCCTTACAGTTTTGTGGATATGTTCATGAATGTGCATTACATACTTCCTTGCAGTTTCAAGGTTCTTGGTGGTCCGTAAGCTCAGTTTCTCAATGGCAGTATATTGAAGTGTGTTCTAGATGACAGGTATGTTCTTATAATTCATGGTTGAAGATGTACGGCACAAAATCTTTAACATACAAAAGTAAAGGAGTATTTGGAGATGTTGTATGAGTCCTATAGACTCATCTGGAAAATTTTTGTGAAGATCTCTCTTGTTTAGTATTGCACAAGGTTTTCAAGTTGTTGTGGTTGTTATGCTTCAAGTTCCATATGTCTTTGCTTAAGGCTATCCTATTTTCAGATGAGCAGAGTGTGTGAATGTAATTCCCTAATGTTTGATGCTGTGAAGGATGTTTTGGACCTAATTAAGCAAGTGTTGATGTCTGCAAGGCATGGGTCTTCTGCTAGTGTAGTGTGTAGTCTTGTTTAAGACTTGTCCTCTACACGTTTCATGTTGTGTGTTGTCTAGCTGACTTGTAAATCTATTTTTCATGTTGTCTCTGGATGACAAGCAATGTAATCAATGTAATATCATGTATAAATTGTAAATCAAATAGAATAAGGAAAAGTGTGATTGCAAAGTAATTGATAGAGCCCGTAAGATAAGGAGCTGAATGAATACATTATGATGTGCAACTGAAGGAGAAAGAGAAGAAGTTGTTGATGTTGTCTTAATTAACCTTCAAGACATCTATGTGGCAGTGATCAAGTATAGAGTGCCTACCTAATCTGATCATCAAAAGGAAGTGTGTAGAGGCAGAATTGCAATCATAAAAGGTGTGAGTTTCAATGTCAGTTTTCAGACAGTAGGACTGTCATACTGTAATCTTTTGTAAGTGTGTTCCTAATTCAGGGGGTAGTAGCTTCCTTGGGAGTGACCCTAAAACAAAGTCTTAAGGGAGTAGTATCTTTCTTGGGAGTGGCCCTAAATCAAAGTTTTCAGGGAGTAGTAGCTTCCTTGGGTTGTAGCCCTAAAACAAAGTTATTATTTTGAGCCTCATATATTGTGAGTTAATCCTCACCATGGTTTTTCCCTTTTAGGGTTTTCCAGATATATCTGGTTGTTATGTGTTGATATCCATTGTGTTAATCTTTCATGCTTATGTTGATGTTGTAATGCTTAAGTTTTAATCTTCTTCAGAGAAGTTAAAGTTTGTTTAGATATTGATTCACCCCCTCTCAATATCCTTGTGTGTTCAAAAAATAAACAATAAGAAAGGAAAAAGAAAAGGAAAAACAATACAAGTAGTTTTTCATGAAAGAAGAAGTGGATTCTCTCAAGAAGTTAGCTCAATTGACACAACACAGACTCATTGAGAAAATGAAGCAATTCTCTAATTATCGGAATAAGGAACAAAATCAAAAGAGTCAACTTCAGAGGATGGGAAGGATAGATAGAGAATGGAAGACAAAACCATTAATGGTGGATGTTCATATTAACCATAGGAAAGTCTAGAATGTGATGATAGATTTGGGAGCAGATGTCAACATGATAACAAAGAAACTGTGGGAATAGTTAGGAAGACCTAAGCTGTCAAAAATAGCTTACAATATAATCTTGGTGGATGGATCTAACATGCAGACAATGGGAACATGGAAGCAAGTGGAAGTTAATCTAATGGGGATCAAACATGTCTTAGATTCCATTGTGGTAGCCATGAAAGATCAAGAGAAGCTTTCAATGCACTTTTGGGATTGAGATGGTCTATAGATGCAAACAGTATCACAGACTCTTAGAAAGAAGGGTTTTCATTTGCCAATGAGAATAAACTTGTCAATATCCCTTTGGGATCAGCAATGAAGGAAGTATATATAGAAGAAACCAATCAGGATGAATACAGTGATAAGGATGCAAAGAATCTCTATAGAATTACAAGGTTGGATGCAAAGGAGACAAAAGAAGAGCCTAATTCCAAGGGAGAAGTGGAGATAGAGGATGATTACTATAGTACAGATAGTGAGGAGGTTTTAGAAGCTTGGATGAGAGAAGAACCAGAACTAAAAATAAGGAGAATGCTTGGTTACTAGAGTATATTCATGATCAGGATGGGTGAAGAAGATACCACAATCCTTCGCACTTCATCAGAACTCACCAGAGATTACATACAGCATATTTAAGGAGGATAAGGAAGTTATGGATCAAAGATCTCAGCAGGTAAGTCATATTCTGAAAGGAATTTCACATATCAAGTTGCCTAGGTTTTCAGGCATGCAAGACCTACATAAATATCTAGCAAAAATGGAGACAATTTTTTTAGATGAAGAGATAAGATTACAGGCTGCACAACACACATTAGTATGTAATTCTACAAATTTGTGGGACACACACAAAGACACAATCGACTAGTGGACAAGATTCAAAATATTCATCAAGACAAGATATTTGTTGGAGGAAGGAGAATATGACATAATACCCAAGTATCCAAGTCATATTTCACCACAAGAACATTTGTCCATGAGCATAATGGTATGGAAAGGTAGAAATGAATATAATGAGGTACTATATACCCACTTCTTTTATTGGACACTATCACCAATTGCACAGACATGGTATATTAATCAAAAACGAAGGAAAGAAACTAGATATTGGGAAGAATTGCAAAAAGACTTCATTCATACTTTCTCATTCTTTGATCTAGACAAAAACATACACATAGCACTCATCAGAATCTGGGAGATCACTTTTAAACAAGATCCAGAAGAAGAAGAAGCCAAACTAGAATAGAGCTCATTATCGGCAAAAACATAAGGCATTTGGAAAGTCAGAATGGATGAATAAAGAATCTTATTCGAAGAAACACAAATGCTACAAAACATCACAATAGGAAGAAAAAGAGGATAAGGAACCCAAAATAAAAATAGAACAAGGTGAAAGAGAGCTAGTGAATCAACAAACATCAAGGAAAAGTACTACAACAAGCCTATCCAGCTAAGGGAAGAAAACATTGCCAAAGAAGGAGATCCTAAGCTAGCCAAGATAGGAGACTATTGGGATGAGAAGGAAGTGGCACAAGTAGTAGAGATTTTGTTTGAGTATCAGGATTTATTCCCTAGAAAGTTCATAGAGATGATGGGAATCAAAGAGGAAGTCGGAACAATGAAAATTCAACTAAAATAAGGCTACAATCCAATCAACAAAAGGCCATACAGGATGAATCCAAACATGAAGAAGAAAGTCAACGTAGAACTTGATAAGATGCTAGAAGCAAGGATCATAAAGCTAGTAGAGAAAGCAAAGTGGATCAGTCTAATGGTAGTACAGAATAAGAAAATGGGAGAAATCAAGATTTGCAAAGACTATAGAGAATTGAATAAGGATTTTATTCATGATCCTTTCCCTACACCATTTACAGAGCAAATCCTAGAGTCAATTGTTGGTAGGTTAATATATTCTTTCACTGATGGATTCTTTGGATATCACTAGGTAAAAATTAGAGAGGAAGATCAACTCAAAACAACATTTACGTCTGAACTAGGATCTTTCATGTATATTGTTATGCCTTTTGGATTGAAAAATGCACCTGTAGTATTCAGTAGAATCATGGTCAATGCATTCAAGGAGTTCATACATGATTTTCTAGAAGTCTATTTGGATGATTGGACTATATTTGGACTAGTCAAAGATCACACACAAGCATTAAGATTGATGTTGAACAAGTGTAGGAGCTCGCAAATTTCCCTAAACATGAAGAAATACACTTTTGTGGTATCATTTGGAACACTATTGGGTCATATAATATGTAAAGAAGGACTAATGGTTGATCCCCTAAAAGTTGCCATTATTCAAAACTTACCACCACTAAAAACCACACTTGATGTTAAAACATTCCTAGGGTATATTGGTTACCATCAGAAATTCATCAAGGGATATGCAGCCATCTTTGCACCTATAGAAGAACTATTAAAGAAAAAATAGGGCAAAAGTATTACCTGGAATGATCAACACCAAAAGGCATTTGACACTTTGAATCAGAAGATAGTGGAAGCACCAATACTCATATTTCTGGATTGGGAAAACACATTCCATGTTCATGTGGATGCATCAAGAATTACAGTAGGAGTAGTGTTGACCTAGCCAAAAGGTTCTAAGGATCACCCTATAGCATTTGCATGCAGGAAACTATCAAAAGTAGAAAACAACTATACCACAACTCAAAGAGAAGCCCTAGAAATGGTATATGCACTACACAAGTTTAGACATTACCTCTTGTCAACACCTTTTGTATTCTATACTGATCATGAACCATTGAAGTACCTACTCAACAAACCAATCATCCAAGGAAGAATTTGTCGATGGCTACTCTTGTTTCAAGAGTTTGAATTCTCAATCATGTTGAAACTAGGAAAGCACAATCAGGGACCTAACTACTTGTCCAAAATTGAGACAACGAAAGTGATGCAGAGGTAAGGTAGAGAGGTTGTAGAAGTTCACTCAATGAACTTAGATCACTTCCCCAAAGAGGTTTACAATGGTGTTTGTAAAGACAAAGCCTACACAAGGCTATTCCTGAGATTTATCTAGCCTAGGACCACTATCTAGTGTCCTCCCCACAGGCTGTCCAACTCTCACCTTGGAGAGTTACAACTCAATCCCACCTTTCTACACAACCACCTTGGTTTGACTCACAACTTCCTACCCACACCTCCACCAACATGGACAACAACACAAATCAACATATACTGACTTATGACATGCATGAAACTGACCAAAAACTCTCATTCCACTCCTAATACAATAGTGGACAGTAAGTTTCTGTATGACTGTCTTTTGACAGTGACAAGGAAGCTCCTATCATGTAACCTTTATGAACAAAACTAGTGTTGATTTCCCTACCCACAATAATCTTCACATGTATCTACTGAGGACAGTACCAACAAGAGTTCTCTAACAAAAGGGCTATAAACTATATAGGACTGTTTACCAAATGACTGTCTTACAACAGAGTTAAAGAGAAAACCCTTCTCTTGTAGCATAAACAAGGATTAAACCTTCAACACCCTTCCAAAGGCTTCAGATGACCATCAATGCTTAATGCATACTCAACATTAGATGTGAAAAAAAACAACCATCTACTTATATGCAGGCCCATACTGTGTTTAAAGGGCAGAGGACAGCAAATAGAAGGTTGACTGTCCTATGACAGTTTTAAAGTGATAACTTCTTCTTATAGCCTTTGAGAAAACTCAATCTGCAACAACTCCTCCCAACAAAGATCAAAACATCACATGCATTCACAAGGACAGGTTCCACTGACTTGACACCCCACCACAATACTTGCTCTGACAGAAAAGTACGGCTGTTTGACTGTCTTCAAGGAAACAATGTTTGAAAGTAGGCTATCTTTGTAAACAAGGAGACATTTAACACCATGTTAATCATTCACAAACTTCATATGATCTTCATTTCTTGGTGCATGAATCAAATACCAATATTGAGATATTTACTATTCATTAAACCTCCAAACCGTACTGTACCCACGTGCATAATAGCAAACTATTTTTCCTGTCAACAATTGTTGTTTGCCTTCTAAAGGATGGTCTAGTTTGGGATTAAGAGAAAGAGATGTATCAAGATTCCTTGTCTGGATAGTAGGGCTCTTGTGCAGGTCTGTATCCCTCCTAAAACATAAAGAACAACTCCATTTTATCAACCCTATGACTGTTTCCTTTAACTCTTGCTGTCCATTGCCTCTTCTTCACTCTAGTCACTGTTTTGACTAGCTAGGATCATACCAAACATCTGGAGAAGGAGTCTTCCACCTGCAAAACATGGAAAGCAGCAAAACCTAATCTAATCTTCCCCATCCTACTGAAATTGGTTGAACTCTCAGAGGATAGAGGAAGAATTCACCATTTTTGTCACAAACCCTAGCTAAGAGGGTTTCAGAGCAACTTATGTAAACTAGATTATTTCTCCCTTCTACAAAAATGTCAAGAACTCCAAATATATGCAAATGAAAGCTATTTTGCAGTACTAACAGATTTTTAACATTTCAACTCACAAAGAATCCGTACCAGGCCGAACAAAGAGTTGTTTTAATGAAAAATGCAGAAAACTATTTTTTCTCCTTAAAAGACTCCTCCTTTTCATATGTTTTTGGCATGTTTCTACAAAGCATAGTTTATAGGAAGTTTTACAAACCTTTCCTCTTCCAAACAGTCTGTACAACTACCCAGGAAAGACAGTGAAATGGTGGAAAAGGCATCTTTTTTTCAAAAAACAAATTTCTAAAGAAAACCTCCTAAAAAATAGGTCTTGTCAACATCCCCATGGACTAGTCAACCTAGATGACTAAGTCTTTATTACAAAGCATAGAAAATGGCTTTTAAAGCCTTAGGGAAAACAAATCAACATAAAAATCAACTAGGAAAACAATACAATGATTTAAACTGAACTGTGGAGCTCTTGCACCATACTCCCCCTGTGGGAAAAACTCAAGTCCCTTGAGTTGCCAATTGTTGAAGTGTCATGCCATGCTTCAGAATATCTGCTTCAGTCATCCAGGTGGCCTCTAAGTCAGGGAGATCCTTCCATTTCACCAAGTAGTCCTTATAGACACCTCTCCGAGTCTTCTTGATAACTTTGGAATCCAGAATGCACTCCAACTGTAAAGGTTTGCTTGGAGGCAAATCCTTGATCTAATCAGCATCTTCAGCCACCAAATCTGATCCACTTTCATCAGGCAATGGAGGTCTGAAAGGAAAAAGATCACAAACATTGAAAATTGGAGAGATACCTAGGCCATCTGGTAGCTCAATTTCATATGCATTTGGACCGAATTTGTGCACTATTCTGCATGGCCCAATCTTCTTCATCAGGAGTTTAGTTGGCTAACCCTTTGGCAACCACTCTTTCCTCAGATATGCCATGACTAATTCACCAACTTTGAACTGTACTTCTCTTTTCTTCAAATCTGCCTTTTCTTTGTACTTGGTGATTGATTTTTCTAGTTGCAACTTGACTTGATCATGAACTGTTTTCGTGGAGGCAGCAAACTCTTCACCAAGTGCACTCCTTCTATCCCAACCTTGGAGATCCTTCAGCTCAAGTGGCCCTCTTGGATGAAAGCCATAAACTATCTCAAAAGGACTTTTACCAGTGCTCCTATTCCTTGAATCATTGTAGGCATATTCAGCTTGACTGATAACCAAGTCCCATGCCAAACCATGTTGCTTTGTAAGGCACCTTAAAAGGTTTCCAAGTGACCTATTAACCACCTCAGTCTGACCATCAATTTGTGGATGGTAGGCTGATGAAAAGGACAACAGTGTGCCCAGTTTCTTCCACAAGGTCCTCCAGAAGTGACCTACAAACTTAGAATCTCTGTCAGTTACAATGGACAATGGTAAACCATGTATCCTTACTACCTCTCTGAAAAATAGACCTGCAACATGAGATGCATCATTTGTGCATTTACATGGCACAAAATGAGCCATCTTGTTGAACCTATCAACAATGACAAACACACTATCCACCCCTCTGGCTATCCTGGGTAACCCAAGCACAAAATCCATGCTGATACTTTCCCAAGGTCTGTTGGGAATGGGAAGGGGCTGGTATAGACCTGCATTTGAAGACACACCTTTGGCTCTCTAACAGATTGCACAACTAGCTACATATTTTCTCACATCTGATTGCACCTTTGGCCAAAAATAGAAACTTGTGACTTGTTTTAGTGTCTTGTCCAAGCCAAAATGTCCTCCTAAAGAACCATTATGCTTCTCCTTGATGATGTTGTCCTGCATAGAGCACCTAGGGACACACAGCAAATTGCCCTTAAACAAGAGGCCTTCCTGCAAAACAAAATCTGCATACTCTCCATGGAATGTGTTAGCCAAGTTCACACAAACATCATAAGCCTCTTTAAAATTGGAATCTTCTTTATACAGCTCTTTTAAACAGTCCATACCCATGCTTTCTAACTGAATTTCATGAACAAGAAGCAACCTCCTACTTAATGCATCAGCCACCTTATTCGAGACACCTGTTTTGTGCTTAATTGTGAAGGTATAAACTTGTAGCTGTTCCATCCATTTAACATGTCTATGGTTCAATTTTTCTTGATTGTTAAGAAAGCTTAAAGCATGATTGTCAGTAAACACAATAAATTCCTTGGGCAGCAAATAATGTCTCTATTTCTTAAGAGCTTGCACCATTGCATAGAGTTCTAAGTCATAGGTAGAATACCTTTGCTTGGCTTCATTCAACTTTTCTGAAAAGAATGCCACTGGATGTCCTTCTTGGCTAAGAACATCACCAATAGCTTGCTGACTTGCATCACACTCAACAATAAATACCTTATCAAAATCAGGGAGTACTAAGGTAGGTACCTCAGCCACCTTTGTTTTCAACAACTCAAAACTATCATCAGCTTCCTTTGTCCACTGGAATCTACATTTGACTCCACCCTTGATGGTGTTGAGGATGGGAGCACTAATGTGACTGAAACCCCTGATAAACTTCCTATAGAAAGTCTCCAATCCATGGAAACTTCTCACATCTCCCACTATTTTTGGGGTAGGCCAACTGAGAATAGCCTCAACCTTAGAGGGATCCATCTTCAAACAGCCCTTAGAAATGACAAATCCCAGGTATACACGTTTAGTTTTCATGAACTCACATTTATCTAAGTTGATCATCAACTTGTGCTCATGCAGCTTCTCTAACACCTGACTAACATGCTTCACATGGTCTTCCCTTGTACTGCTAAAGATTAGTATGTCATCAAGATAAACAATAACAAATTTACCAATGAATTCAACTAATACCTCATTCATCAGGTGCATAAATGTACTTGGCGCATTGCTAAGACCAAATGGCATAACAAACCATTCATAAAGACCTTCATTGGTCTTGAAAGCAGTCTTCCATTCATCTCCCTGTCTGATCCGGATTTGATGATATCCAGATTTCAAATCAATCTTTGAGTAATAGCATGATCCTCCGAGGTAATCCAAGAGATCTTCAATCCTTGGCATTGGAAATCTGTATCTTATGGTGATTTTGTTTATGGCCCTAGAATCTATGCATAGCCTCCACTTTCCATCCTTCTTAGGAGCTAGTACACTTGGAACTGCACAGGGACTTAGACTCTTCCTAATCAGCCGTTTCTCCAGAAGATCTTGAATTTGCCTTGCCACCTCTTCATTTTACTGTGGAGTCAGCTTGTATGCAGCCTTGTTAGGCAATGTAGCACCAGGTATTAAGTCAATTTGATGACTAATATCCCTCATGGGTGGTAAGGAGTTGGGAACTTCCTCTACCACAAGGTCTTGATACTTATCCAGAAGTTGTTATACTTCCAATGGAATCTCCTTCTATTTTTGATCTTGCTGATCTGATCCACTCTTGGGCTTCATGACCAAGGCATACCCCTAGTTGTCATTCTCCTTCAAGATGTTTAGGAACTCATTTCCATTCACCAACATGACACTGCTGTTATTTTCCTTTCCCCTAGGCTGCTCCAACAAAGGATCCATTTTGAATGGCCTTCCATTCTTGGTGATGACATAAGTGTTCTTCTCACCATCATGCTAAGCTTTAACATCATACTGCCATGGATGGCCAAGAAGCAGGTGACATGCGTCCATAGGGATGATTTCACATAGCACTTTGTCCTTGTAGTCACCAATTGCAAATTCAACCCAAGCTTGTTTCTCCACCATGAAACTTTGGTTCTTGTTCAACCAAGAGATCTTGTGAGAACTGATATGAGGCAGCCTCTTCAACTTACACTTCTCAACCATCTCAGTGGATACCACATTCTCAGTAGACCCTGAATCCACTATGATTTTGCAAAGTTTCCCATAGGCTAGGCCTTGGGTTCTGAAAAGATTCTTTCTCTGAGGAGGTTCTTGCTTCAATGGCATCTTCAACATAGACCTTTTTATCATCATACTCTCTCCATCTAGAACAGGTGCAGCACTTCCCATTGGTGAATTCACAATTTCACAGTCATCATCTTTCACTAACTGATTTCTCTTCCCATTGTCATGAGAGCTGCTGGCTTTCCCTGGACATTTGTTCATTGTATGGCCAACTTGGTTGCAGCCATAACATCTTCCAATGAAGACTCTTGGTCCTCTACCACCTCCACCATTTCTACCTCTGCCATTATGATTTCTACCACCTCTAAAACCTCCTCTATGCTGTGTTGCTGATTGTGTTTCTTGATGACTGTTATTTTCAGTTTTGTTGAACTATCCACAACCAAAATTGCCTCTACCTCTGGCACTTTGGTCACCCTTCCTTCTCAGCTTTTCCTCAGCTCTGGAGGCCAACAGGAAACATTCATCCACTGTCTTTGGTAACACCAAACTTATCTCATCTTGCAGATTGTATTTCAACCCATTCAGGTACCTAGCCACCATCCCTTTTTCATCTTCATTATGATTGGCCCTCATACTGAGTCTATGAAATTCTTCTGTGTAGGCAGCCACATCCATGTCTTTTTGTCTCAAATTCTGAAATCTCCTTATGATTTGAATCTCATAGTCAGGTGGCATGAACTTGCTTCTAAGCATAGCCACCATTCTGCTCCATTTAGCGATGGGACTCTTCCCAACCTTCTCCCTCTCACTTTCCATATAGTTCCACCATACAAGTGTAGAACCTCTTAACCTTGTCTTGGCAAACTTAACCTTTTTGCTGTCATTAAACTCCTTGTAATCAAAGAAGTTGCACATAGCTTCTATCCAGTCGGTGAGAACATCTCCATCCAACTTGCCATGGAAGGTAGGCACCTCCATCTTGGGATCACCATTGTCTCCATGAGTACCCTTACGTGCATTCAAGAAGGCTTTCTGATCTGCAGACATATCCTGCTCCTAAGGATCCTCTTCTGCCTCTGCTTCTTCATTTGTGTCTGAAGAACTTCCTTCTTCTTTGGTCTTGCCCTTAGACTTCTTCTCTTCCTGCAATTTTGCTTCTTGAAGTCTTGCTTCAACCATCTCTTCCACCAACTTCTTGATGGCATCTTGACTCATTGTCTTGGGAGGCATTGTACTAGCCTCTATTTCAATTTCCTCTTCTGACATACACTTGCTTCCAATCAAAGTATTGGCTCTGATACCAATATGATGCAGAGGTAAGGTAGAGAGGTTGTAGAAGTTCACTCAATGAACTTAGATCACTTCCCCAAAGAGGTTTACAACGGTGTTTGTGAAGACAAAGCCTACACAAGGCTATTCCTGAGATTTATCTAGCCTAGGACCACTATCTAGTGTCCTCCCCATAGGTTGTCCAACTCTCACCTTGGAGAGTTACAACTCAATCCCACCTTTCTACACAACCACCTTGGTTTGACTCACAACTTCCTACCCACACCTCTACCAACATGGACAACAACACAAATCAACATATACTGACTTATGACATGCATGAAACTGACCAAAAACTCTCATTCCACTCCTAATACAACAGTGGACAACAAGTTTCTGTATGACTGTCTTTTGACAGTGACAAGGAAGCTCCTATCATGTAACCTTTATGAACAAAACTAGTGTTGATTTCCCTACCCACAATAATCTTCACATGTATCTACTGAAGATAGTACCAACAAGAGTTCTCTAACAAAAGGGCTATAAACTGTATAGGACTGTTTACCAAATGACTGTCTTACAATAGAGTTAAAGAGAAAACCCTTCTCTTGTAGCATAAACAAGGATTAAACCTTCAACACCCTTCCAAAGGCTTCAGATGACCATCAATGCTTAATGCATACTCAACATTAGATGTGAAAAAAAACAACCATCTACTTATATGCAGGGCCACACTGTGTTTAAAGGGCAGAGGACAGCAAATAGAAGGTTGACTGTCCTATGACAGTTTTAAAGTGATAACTTCTTCTTATAGCCTTTGAGAAAACTCAATCTGCAACAACTCCTCCCAACAAAGATCAAAACATCACATGCATTCACAAGGACAGGTTCCACTGACTTGACACCCCACCACAGTACTTGCTCTGACAGAAAAGTACGGTTGTTTGACTGTCTTCAAGGAAACAATGTTTGAAAGTAGGTTATCTTTGTAAACAAGGAGACATTTAACACCATGTTAATCATTCACAAACCTCATATGATCTTCATTGCTTGGTGCATGAATCAAATACCAATATTGAGATATTTACTATTCATTAAACCTCCAAACCGTACTGTACCCACGTGCATAACAGCAAACTATTTTTTCTATCAACAATTGTTGTTTGCCTTCTAAAGGATGGTCTAGTTTGCGATTAAGAGAAAGAGATGTATCAAGATTCCTTGTCTGGATAGTAGGGCTCTTGTGTAGGTCTGTATCCCTCCTAAAACACAAAGAACAACTCCATTTTATCAACCCTATGACTGCTTCCTTTAACTCTTGTTGTCCATTGCCTCTTCTTCACTAACTAGTCATTGTTTTGACTAGCTAGGATCATACCAAACACCTAGAGAAGGAGTCTTCCACCTGCAAAACATGGAAAGCAGAAAAACCTAATCTAATCTTCCCCATCCTACTGAAATTGGTTGAACTCTCAGAGGATAGAGGAAGAATTCACCATTTTTGTCACAAACCCTAGCTAAGAGGGTTTCAGAGTAGCTTATGTAAACTAGATTATTTCTCCCTTCTACAAAAATGTCAAGAACTCCAAATATATGCAAATTAAAGCTATTTTGCAGTACTAACAGATTTTTAACATTTCAACTCACAAAGAATCCGTACCAGGCCATACAAAGAGCTGTTTTAATGAAAAATGCAGAAAACTATTTTTTCTCCTTAAAAGACTCCTCCTTTTCATATGTTTTTGGCATGTTTCTACAAAGCACAGTTTATAGGAAGTTTTACAAACCTTTCCTCTTCCAAACAGTCTGTACAACTGCCCAGGAAAGGCAGTGAAACGGTGGAAAAGGCAGCTTTTTTTCAAAAAACAAATTTCTAAAGAAAACCTCCTAAAAAATAGGTCTTGTCAACATCCCCATGGAAAAGTCAACCTAGATGACTAAGTCTTTATTACAAAGCATAGAAAATGGCTTTCAAAGCCTTAGGGAAAACAAATCAACATAAAAATCAACTAGGAAAACAATACAATGATTTAAACTGAACTGTGGAGCTCCTGCACCAGAAAGATCCAGAGGTACAGGAAGAAGAACTACCTAGCACAAATATTTTTAGAGTAACTGCAGTACTAGAAGAGTTGGAAGACATAGCATACCTACTGGCTACAGGAGAATTTCTAGCAGAAATGTTGTCACAAGAGAAACAAAACTTAATACAAAAATCTTTTCCATACACATTAATTGAGGGAGAGCTACATATCTGAGGAAAATATGATATCATCAGAAGGGTAGTATATGAACATGAAAGAGAAGAAATTCTAAGGGAAGCACATGAAGGGATGGCTGGAGGACATAATGTCAGAGACATGACAGCAAGAAAAATCAAACTAGTCGGGTTATGGTGGCCTACACTTTTCAAAGATGTAAAAAGATATGTGAAGAATTGTGATGTATGTCAAAGAATAGCAAGACCTACTACAAGAGATGAAATGCTACTAAGACCAATTTCAGCACAATTACCTTTTCAAAAATGGGCCATTGACTTCATTAGACCTATAGATCCACCAACAAAGTAGTCTAAAGCTAGATTCATCATTACTAGATAGAATACCTAATTAAGTGGGCTGAAGCACAACCAATAAGAGACTGCATAGCAAAAACTGCCACCAAATTCATCTATGAAAGTATAATTACCAGGTTTGTTTGTTCGTTGAGCATAACCAGTGATTAAGGAAAACATTTTGTAAACAAGATGATCTTAGAGCTATTGGACAATTTCATGATGTAGATGAAAAATTTGGATAAAACGAAAGATAAAACAATGACATGCGATATCTTTTTACCCAAACCCTTCAAATACCTCAGACGTTGATGCATGCATACTTGTTCGCTTGAATGATTGGATTGTTGGTTGCTCAGATCTACAGCATAACGATGATAGGATGAAGATTTGATGGATGAAAGATAGGTAGATGATGGATGAAAGATTGATGGATGAGAGGGCTAGAGTAATTTGAGCAGAGTAACGATACTCGAAAGTTCATCCATCCAAATGGCGTGGAAATGGGTTAATTTATAGGAAAGGGTGAGAGAATGGAGGGATAAAACTTCCATTTCGTGAGTGATAAGTTGAATTAGAAAGTTGCTTGTGCAACTTGGGAGAGAAATTGTAGTTGAATAAGAAAGTTGCTTGTGCAACTTGGGAGAGAAATGGAAGGTGAATAGAGTTAACTTGAGAGGATATTAGAAGGCGAATCGAGTGATTTGGGAGATGAGTTGAGTCATCTCGAGAGATGAAAATGGAAGGTAGGTGATTTCATAGTTAAATTATTTAAAAAATTATTTAAATTATGAGGCATATGGGGATGAAATAAATATATAAAAATTATTTATTTATTTAAATGGGGAAAGCCTAAAGTGATGAATTTAAATAAATAAATAAATAATATTTAATAATTCGAAGGGATGAGATAAACTAAATAAATGTTAGATTTATTTAATTTATCAAAGGAAAAGTTAGGATGAAGACATGGGTTATGATGGCGACATGGGTACCTAGGGCAAAACATAAGGTGTTGAAAGAGATGGACATTTTTGGGTGTCTACATTTTGCCCCTCTTTGAGATGATGTTCAAGATGATGAAATTTGTGTCGAGTAACATCATTTCAAAGAAGCTAAGGTATGGATAGAGGAAAAAGAAGATGATGGAAAGATAGGATGAGGAAGGAATGATAAGATGATGATGCCCCCTCAAGAGGATAGGTAGGTTAGACAAACACGGGTAGGCTCTCGAAATGAAATGGATTGGTTGAGGAAGAAAGATAAGGAAATGGATAGAAGAAAAGGAAGGATGTGTTATGCTGCAATAAAATGAGCAACCATGATGTTTGATATAGCATGAGATGTAATGCACCAGGGTATGAGGACCAAGGTGACGATGTGTCTCATGCCCTAGCATAATACAACCTTGTCTAGATACAAGATATGAATATTAGCCAGGAATGATTCGGATGCAAATGCAAAAATGATAACACACACAAGCAAGAAAGCAAGCATGGACAAATGATACAAAAACAAACAAGGTATTGCCCATGTCAAGCTGTAAACCAATGATTAATTGATTGATTGATGATGATGATGATGATAGTGTTGACATGGCGGGGAATGATATATCCCTAGGGCAACACAAGGATGATTGATAATTGATGGATTGATTTGGTTTGTGACAAGGCTAGGATCAAGACCATTGATTGCGATTAGAGAATTTGGCAAGATTGATTAACTTGGTTGGTATGGATTGATGATGACTTGCATTTGGATTTATTGGATGGATGATTGGATAAAGAATAAGTGATTAAACATTTGATTTGAATGATTGATTGAAAGAATTGATTTTGAAAGATTGATGAATTGATGGAGATAGATGATAGAAGAAGATAAGAGATGGAAGAAAGAGGAATATCGTTTGTGCCTGAATCTAGGCACGTCCTTCGTACTCCAGACTGCCTACATACCTGTGTCCATGGGATTCAAGGCACTTAATGATAGAGATGATATGTAGTTCTGATTTTGTTTTATTGATGGTGATGATGAAGGTGAATGGATTGATCAGGTTATGGATTGGTTGGGATTGATTGGATGTTTGTTGATATATGATGTTGATGTGATGATATGGATTGGATTGATGTGATTTCTATTGATTGATAGATTGACTTGATTTGATTTGATGATTTAATTGGATTTGATGTGATGGATTGAATTTGATAGATATAGAAGATGGAATAAAATGAGAGGTGGAAGAAAAAAGAATATCACTTGCGCCTGAATCTAGGTACTTCTTTTGTACACCAGACTGCCTACATACTCGTATCCACGGGATCAAGGCACTTAACGATAGAGATGAGATGTAGTTCTGATTTATTATGAGATGGTGATAAGGTGGATTGATGGGATTTATGGATTGATTGGGATTGATTGGAATTGATTTGATTTGATTTGAAGTGATGATTGGATTGAGTTTGAAGAATGGATGAATTGATTGGTTGGATTTGAGGGATTGATTTGATTGATTTTATGATTGATGTTTGATTGAATGATTGGAAGAATTGATTTGGTGACTTGATTTGGTTGATTCTATTGCTTTGGATTTTTAGTGGATATTTTGATTTTATTTTATTTTTGTATTTTAGAAATGTTTTGATTTTTTTTTGTATTTTGACATGTTTTGATTTTTTTGGATTTTTTTAAGGACTTTTTATAATTTTTTTTGGAATTTTTTGGGATATTTTAATTTTTTTGGATTTTGATATGTTTCGATTTTTTGAGATTTTTTTTAGGACTTTTTATAATTTTTTTGGAATTTTTTGGGATTTTTTTTTTTTGGATTTTGATATGTTTCAATTTTTTGGGATTTTTTTAGGACTTTTTGTGATTTTTTGTAATTTTTTCAGGACATTTTATGATTTTTTGGATTTTTTTAAAGACTTTTTATGATTTTTTTAGGACATTTTATGATTTTTTTGTATTTTTTTAGGGCTTTTTATGATTTTTTTAGGACTTTTTGTGATTTTTTGGATTTTTTTCAAGGCTTTTTATGATTTTTTTGGTATTTTGATATGTTTTAATTTTTTTGGATTTTGGAATATTTTGATTTTTTGTATTTTGAAAATATTTAATTTTTTTTGTATTTTGAAAATATTTTGATTTTTTTGTATTTTGAAATGTTTTGAGATATCAATGGATTTACGTGTGTAGCCTTTATGCTAGATACCAATGACAAGGGAGGACCAAGTCTAGGTGTAAGGAAGTAGGCAAGATGGATAGAAGATGGGTGAAGCGGAATGACTGGACGTATGTGTAATGGAGCAAGGATGTTATCTCAAAGGCTATGTCGCATAAGAATAACATGCCCCATTCCAGATGTAATACTTAGGATTTTTCATGACAATGCTTATGACAATAGGATGATGGAAAGATGGCTAATGATAAGAGGATAATGATAGGATCAGTTTGTTGGAAAAGATAAGGTATATCAAGACATATCCAAAACATGTTTCAACATTTTGCCCCCATTCTTTATCAATATTAAAAGGAGGAAGGGAGGGTAAATGGATGCAATGGGATATGTGTATGGGTGTAATGGATAAGGATGTTAGGAAATGGTATGGTAAGATAGGTTGAAAATGATATGGTGGATGAGACAAGGTGCCCCCAAGTGTAGGTGACATAGAAGATCAACTTACACGTGATGCATGTTTGCCAGGTTTTCATCACGGTACTTATCCAAGGTGCCTGTTTACAAGGTTTTCACCATTAGATGAAGGGATTTCTCTTTACTTTTTTTCTCTTTTTTTTCTGATTTTTTTTTTGTATTTTTTGTATTTTTTTATTTTTTTATATTTTTGGATGGGATAAATGGATATGTATGGGAGGGGCTCAAGTGTCTAGCTCCATGAAAGGTGATAGTCCTGATAGAGATGGATGTCATCGCATGGACCATGTCAAGTGCACTCATAGATGTTGGTAAGGGAGATTGTGTGAAAGTGGAATGTAGTAGGTAGATGGTGGATTATGATATGGATTATGGAGGTACGATAGTGGATTATGTAGGACTTATGGATGGAGGGCTTATGCAAAAGCATGGACCATAGGAAAGTGATGAGGAAGATATGTAGGATAGTGGAAGAAGGATGGGGAAATGGAGATATGTGGAAATGTTGTGGGATGGAAGGGAACCATGACCAACAATTGCACACACAGTGATAAACATTGAAGCTTTTGATGGGAAGGTGATGTAGGAAGCAATGGTGTTGTTCGCTTAGGAGATGGTCGATTTAGACATTTAGGGACCCACATGGACTTAGTATTTTTATGACTTTTGTTATCCTTGTGGGATTTTTGGATGGAAGAGAATTATGGGGTGGAAGTGGATGATTGGGATTTTTGAGAGGTGGATGCTTCATTTGATTTGCTTTCTTTTTTCTTAGGAACCCATACCATTTTAGTTGTTGGCTTTGCTTGTGGAGGTATGGCTTTGGATATATGCAGCTTTTGAGGTAATTACTTGTTGCTTGGGGACCCACACCTTTTTCATTTTTGCTTTAAGGTGTGTGAGTGTATGTAGCTTTTGAGATGGATTTTTATTTGACTCTTTTCTTTTGTGTCCTAAGGCATGAGGACCCTTAGGATTTTTTGCTTTATGTTTTGAGGCATCCAAATTTTTGCTTTTGAATCCCATGGGTATAGTGGAAGTGGGGTTGGTGGAAGCTCCTTGTTTAGACAATGTGTGCATTTGTTGGCCATGATTGAGATTTTTAGAGGATTTATGTATAGGTGGATAAGGTGTTGGAAGTAGGGGAGGTAGATTTGATGGAGGGATGTTAGGAGGTGGAAGCAACGAAGGCAAAGTTGATAGTGGAAGGTGTATGGTCACATGCTTTTGACATTTGTAGGATGAGGGAGGCGGAATGGCAATGTATGTTTTGGGTGTATGATGAAAAGTGGTGGACTTAGGATGGATGGAGGAATTACCAACATCTTTAGATTGTCTACCTTGGGGTGTGTATCCAAGGCCATATGAGTGCAGAGGGACCTTGACATAGTGCAGAGGGACCTTGACATGGATGGGCTCCAAAATATCTTGTTGATGAAGGCCTAAGCCTTTACCTTGGTAGTTCATGTTTTGGAGGATACAATCGACTATGGGACTAGGTGTGGTTTGAACACTAGACACGAGCTCCTTATTGGGTGGAGAAGGTGAGATGGTAGACAATGGCTGTTGTGTTCCTAGGGAGGAACATTCATGAATGACGGTGGATAGACTAATACGATGTGATGGTGGATTTGAAGTGGGATCAATGGTGGATGTGGAAGGACCATTAAGATCTTGCTTATGTTCATTATAATCCAAGGTATTTGTTTGATCTTCTATGCTTATTTGGGAGGCACGTGTCTCATCATGAGAAGTTGAAGTTGTCTCATTAGGGTTAGATGGAGGATGGAATAGAGCAATTTGGATATCTTGCTCATGGATGGGTATGGGATTATGGATAAGATCAAGGTATTCATGGATAGCTTCTTCATAGATAATTTCATCTTGATCATGGAAGAGGTAAATTTTATGGATGGAGTGAATAGGAAGGACTTGATCTTGATTTGAATGAAGGCTCAATATTTCCACATGCTTAAGATCGTACTCTTGATATAACTCTTGATTTGCTTGAATGGAAGTAGGAGGCTCTTGGATGAGTTTAATGGGTTATTGGTATTCATCCATAAGAGAGTATGATGGACTTTGACTCAGGCTTGTGATAGGAGGCTCTTGAATAGGGTCGATGGCTTGTAGGTCACATGATTGGGTTGTGGGAATAAGCATGGCATTTGAAGGCTTGTTTCTAGGTGCTAAGATCAGTTTTTGACATAGGGATAAGTTGTTCCTAGCTAGTACCCAATGGATCACATCCTTCATTAGGGTATGTGTGAAGGGACAATATAGGGAATGGATGATAAGGGTAGATAGTGTTATAGGCATAGAAGTAGGGATAGAATTGGATGGAGGGATAATGTGCTTGGATGGATTAGGATTAGGCTTGGGAGGAGGGATAATGTGATTAGATGGATTGGGATTTGGATTGGATGAAAGGATAGTAGGACTAGATGGATTAGATGGTTGGTGGGTCAATAGACTAGGAATGGGATCGCATGATGGTGTCAAGATGGGACTAGTAGGCTCATGTGTTGGCATGTGATTGGATGGTGATGTAGGATGTTCATAGGATGCAGTGACTAGATTGGTATCTCCCTCATCAAAGGATATTAAGTCTTGTAGCATAGGCTAACTTAAGGATACTTGATTTTGTTGTGATGCTCACAACACTCCCCATTTTACCTCTTAGCAAAATGAGGACCCCTATTTTGGTTGTGGCTTTTTTCTTGTGTGTGGTCCTGCTTGGTGGTAAAGGGAAAAGAGGTAAAGGTTACAAACTATGTTGAAAATTGACAAAATTTAGTATTAAGTGCCAGAGGAGAATAGAGGTGAATTCTTTGTCAAAAATGAATAGGGGTTTCTTTTTGAACCATGTTAAAATTCCCAGTATTCTACAAGATATGCGTGTTTTTGGTAAAATGCATTATAGAAAGGTTTGTATGTTGCATGTACAAGGTTGTTTGTATGTGGAGTCATTGTATTAGTCACATGGAGTGGTCGAGTTTATTTAGCATGGTACTCTATATGCATGTGTTTAGTGTTTTATTCTTTGTATACAAGTCGGACCCGATAAGTTTCAGAAGTGGAGTGGATAAATGACTAAGTTTGCATTGTCTCTTGAGTTGTATGTTTGTTGAAAGGAAAGATACAAAGCAATATACAGTGTGATATACATGATGTGGACCCAAAGAGAATATAGAATTCAATTTTATTAAGGGGAGGAAAAAGGTATGTTTCGTTGTATGTATGTTGTATATTTCGGGTTTACCTCTTTGGCATACATACAATGCAGAGTTTAAAAGATAATTAAATCAGATGTAGGTGATGCATTGTACCTTAATGTTTTTTGGAAATATGCATTCGCTTTATATACATGTATGGATCTGAAAAGGTTATATAATATGGTTAAGAAAAGATGAAAAGTCTGGCGTAATTGTATAAGAGTTTGCTTGTATGGAGGCTTGTATCTAAAGGTAGATACAAATGTTGTTGTTTCGTCGAGATACAAGTGGGGAGGTAAAGTGGGTCCCACAGGTTGTATCTCGCGGTCATATATTGCATAGACAGAGGATATACAAGAGCATATACAAGCTGATATACAAGCAAAGATGCAAGGAATCGCAATACAACATGGAATTCAAAGGGAAGTGAAATAAAGGTAAAGCTTTGTATGTTTGGGCGATTGTGTGTTAACGACATACAATCCCGATATACAAAGAAATGAAAGACATCGTCGGAGAGCTAAAAGGTAAAGAGCGTTTGTATGGGTCACATTTGTATAAACATTTGTATCCATTTTACATACATTACGATATACAAACAAAAGATACAAGGGCAAATATAAAGAAAAGCGTAACATTGTTTATAACCCATTGGATGTAGGCTTGTATATTGAAAAGATGCAAATTGACATACAAGAAATAATATACAAGGAGAGATACAAGGAAATGTGATGTATGCAAAAAGTAAACTAACGGATAGAAGGTTTAAAAATAAAACGTTGAAGTAGAAGGCTGAAGCCATAGGTGCATTAATTGCTGCAAAAAAGTAAACTAATGGATAGAAGGTTTAAAAATAAAACGTTGAAGTAGAAGGCCGAAGCCATAGGTGCATTAATTGCTGCAATTAATGCTGAACTAACACTGAAAATGGTAAAATTTAACGGGTTAGGGTAAATCAAAGGTTGTTTTTCTTTCAGATTTGCATTGTTGAAATTAAAATTGCAGAAAGAGGAATTGTTGCATAAATTGAATGAAAATTCATCACGAGACAGAATTTCAAAAGCTAGAACAGAGTAGAAAATGGTAAAGTTGGTCAACGTTTGCAAGGTTGAGTTGTCAAGAATACAGGTATTTATCTTGAACGTCGTTACAATTCAGTTAATTGAAAATGCAAAATGATTATTAGTAATTTCATTTTAAAATGTAAGCAAATGTTAAATTATTGTGCCTGATAGTTAATTAGTTGGTTTGGGTTAAATAATACGAAAGTCAAAACTGGAAAAGACAAATGGGGGGTTAGGGTAAATGTAAAAAAATAGAAAATTCATGGTAAAACCCTAGGTAAGAGAGTAAAATGGCAAGTTAAAAAATGTGTCTTTACAGGATGGCCCCAAAGCAGAAAAAGGTGGATACAGGGGGTGAGGAAAAGATTAAAAAGGAAAGAAAGCCTCGTAAAGAAATCAAGAAGGAAGAGTTGCCAATATACAGAGGGTACCCTTCATTGATCGGCACAAGCGGAGTAGGGATAGACACCATCATAGGGAATTATGACGCAGATGATGTTTTGTAGATCACAGTAGCCAATGCTACACCTGACATGAGGTGTATATGGGAAAGTGGATTATATAGAGTTGTAGGTTTCCTGTTAGCTATGGAAGCTAAGGACCTATGTCTAGATTGCATACACTTATATGACCTAGTTACCAGAAGAGTAATACACTAGGATAGGGTCATTGCAGACTTATCTACAGAGGGGATTACAATAACATTTGGTCTAGAGATACATGAAAAAATGGTAGATATTGATATTGACCAGTACAATAAGGATTTTAATGATAATGAGAGGGATTGTAGAAGCAAGATCTTCTACAGTTGGTATAATGCAGAGAATAAACCCAAGGCCGTGGCAAGAGTACATAAGATCCTACAAAGAACAGACTTCAAAGAAGAGATACATTTGATGATTGCAATGTTAAGCAGACTAGTAGGTTTAAGAGATGCCACTAAGTGTGAACCTTGGATGTTCACTGTTATACAATTCATGAGGGAAGCGAAGAAGGAACAAGGACAAATTCACTGGGCTAAGAATATTAGCACAACCATATGGAAACATGCAATGTTAAGAAAACAAAAGATGATGCCTTTTTGTTTGTCCTCTTATGTATTATACTCATGTGCAACAATGGTTCAGTCATATATATATGGGATTGACAGAATTGGAACCCTAGGGAATGGCCCAGACCAAAAGCTTGTATATGACCATTATCCTAATTTACAAGAGGATAATGCATTAAGAAAGTATGCTTTATTAAACGATGTATTTTATAAATACATGGTCAGAGTTTTAAGAGAAGAGTAAGATAAGAGGTTGTCTGCAGATGCAGAGGATACAAATGGTTTGCACAGTTCATGGTACATTCAATTCTAGAACCTCACTTATATCAGAATTGAGGGCTTTGAAGGAAAACCTTTCATGTTGCCTAGGTATCCTTCTAATAAGTTGATTGTTTTAGAGTTATGAAATCGGGCTAAGGAAAATACACTTAGCCGACGGTACAAGGTTTCACCGATCGGTGAGACATTTTCGGAGTGTCGCCGATAAAGAGTATCGGTGTGAGGAAGCACCATCGGGAGAAGACTTGGAAGTCCCACCGATGAGCGAAGGTCATGCTGATAGTAGAAGACATATCGGTGTGAGAGTCATTATCAGGAGTTTAAGTAGAAGTCTGGCCGAAGCAAGAGGTCTTGCCGACGATTAAGTTCAACGCAATGCACATCGGTAAGAGTTTGTATATCGGATAACTAAAAGAAAGTTATACTAATAGTATCGGTCTGGCTGATGTACCCGACAGTATCGGTGAGAACTTGGCCATCGGGATAAAAGAATAAGGAGCGGCTGATAGTTCATGTCTTTCCGATAGCGAAGACATCCTTGACTTCGGTGAAACACTGGAGGATCTCTTGCCGATAGGGAAGATATAGTCAAATCTTCATCCGCTTCTGCTGGCACTCTACATCAAATTGGTATCAGAGCCAATATTCTGAATCACAGCCGTGTATGTCAGACGAGGAATTGGAGATAGAAACAGAGGCTAGCACAATGCCTCCCAAGACGATGAGCAAAGCAGCCATCCAGAAGATGGTGGAAGAAATGCTCGAAGAGAGACTGAAGGAAGAAAGATCCAAAGAGAAGGATGGAAGCACTTCTGAGTCAGAGGAGGATGAAGAAGGAGAAACTGGGGAGAATCCTCAAGGAGAAGGTATGACTGCTGATCAAAAGGCATTTCTGAACGCACTCAAGGGTCATGGAGATAGTGGTGATCTAAAAATGGATGTTCCCACGTTCAATGGGAAACTGGATGGAGATACTCTTGTGGACTGGATTGAAGCCATAAGTAATTACTTTGACTTCAAAGAGTATAGTGACAGTAAGAAAGTAAAGTTTGCAAAGACCAGACTGAGAGGTTCTGCATTGGTTTGGTGGAACTACACTCAATGTGAAAGAGAGAAGGTTGGAAAGAGTCCAATCACCAAGTGGAGCAGAATGGTGGCCATGCTGAGAGCCAAATTTCTACCATGTGATTATGATCTGCAGACTATCAGAAAGTTTAATCATCTTAGGCAGAAAGATATGGACGTGGCTACATACACTGAAGAATTCCACAGATTGAGTATGAGAGCCAATCACAGAGAAGAAGAGAAAGAGATGGTGGCCAGATACCTGGATGGACTGAGGTACAATATACAGGATGAGTTCAGTATGGTGGTTCCCAAGACTGTGGATGAATGTTTTCAGTTAGCCTCTAGGGCGGAGGATAAACTGAAAAGGAGAGGTGAGCAAAATAACAGAGGAAGAGGTGGCAGGAACAATAGAGGAAGAGGTAATTTTGGCAGAGGACAGCCAAACAAAGGTGAAAGTTCAAGTCAACAAGAATCACGTTCTGATACAGAACAAAAAGGTGGTGGTTTCAGAGGTTGGAGAAGACCTAATGGCAGAGGAAGAGGTGGTGGTGCAGGCAGAGGACGTGGAGTCTTCACTGGAAGATGTTACAATTGCAATCAAGTAGGCCACACTGCAAGTAAGTGCCCTGAGAAGGCATCTAGCTCTCATGATGGTGGGAGAAGGAACCAACTATTGCAGGAGGATGATTGTCAGAGTGTAAACTCACCAATTGGTAGTGCTGCACCAGTACTTGAAGGAGAGAACATGATGATTAAGAGGACCCTCATGAAGATGCCATTGAAGCAGGAGCCCCCACAAAGGAAGAATCTCTTCAGAACCCAAGGAATAGCATATGGTAAGCTCTGTAAAATCATTGTTGATTCAGGTTCTACTGAAAATGTAGTGTCTACTGAAATGGTAGAAAAGTGTAAACTGAAAAGATTACCCCATCTTAATCCTCACAAAATATCTTGGTTGAATAAGAATCAGAACTATTTGGTGGAAGAACAAACTTGGGTAGAGTTTGAACTAGGTGATTATAGGGATAAGGTGCTATGTGAAATTATTCCTATGGATGCTTGTCACCTTCTTCTTGGACGACCTTGGCAGTATGATGTGAAGGCACAGCATGATGGTGAAAAGAATACATATATGATCACCAAGAATGGTAAGAAGTTTCAGATGGATCCCTTACCAGAGCAGGTTGGAGAGAAGAGCAATGACAACAGTGTCATGTTAGTGAGTGGCAAAGAGTTCCTACAACTCATGAAGGAGAAGGATACCCAAGGGTATGCACTGATGATGAAGCCTGTATCCAATTAGCAAAGCAAACAGCAGAAGGAGATTCCATTGGAAGTGCAACAATTACTGGATAAGTACCAAGATCTTGTGGTAGAGGATACCCCTAACTCCTTACCACCTATGAGGGACATAAGTCATCAGATTGACTTGATTCCTGGAGCCACATTACCCAACAAAGCTGCCTATAAGTTGACACCACAGCAGAATGAAGAAGTAGGTAGACAGATTCAAGAACTTTTGGAGAAAGGTTTGATTAGGAAAAGTCTTAGTCCATGTGCAGTCCCTAGTGTACTTGCTCCTAAGAAAGATGGCAAATGGAGATTATGCACAGATTCAAGGGCTATCAATAAGATCACCATAAGGTATAGATTTCCAATGCCAAGAATTGAGGATCTGTTGGACTATCTTGGTGGTTCATGTTACTATTCCAAGATTGATTTGAAATCTGGTTATCACCAGATCAGAATAAGGCAGGGAGATGAATGGAAGACTGCCTTCAAAACAAATGAAGGTCTCTATGAGTGGCTTGTCATGCCATTTGGACTCAGTAATGCTCCAAGCACATTCATGCGGTTGATGAATGAGGTACTTGTAGAATTTATTGGCAAATTTGTTATTGTTTATCTTGATGACATATTGATTTTCAGCAGGACCAAAGAAGAGCATGTGAAGCATCTTGGACAGGTGTTAAAGAAATTGCATGAGAGTAAGTTGATGATCAACTTGGATAAATGTGATTTTATGAAAACTGAACTAGTGTATCTTGGATTTGTGATTTCCAATGGCTGTTTGAAAATGGATCCTACAAAAGTTGAGGCTATTCTCAATTGGCCTACTCCTAAGACAGTGGGAGATGTAAGAAGTTTTCATGGTTTGGCAACTTTTTACCGGAAGTTCATTAAAGGGTTCAGTCACATAAGTGCTCCTATTCTCAATACCATCAAGGGTGGAGTGAAGTGTAAATTTCAATGGACAAAACAAGTAGATGATAGTTTTGAACTGTTGAAACAGAAAGTGGCCGAGTTACCTACGTTGGTACTCCCTGATTTTGACAAAGTATTTGTTGTGGAATGTGATGCAAGCCAACAGGCTATAGGTGCTGTTCTTAGTCAGGAAGGACATCCAGTAGCATTCTTTTTAGAGAAGTTGAATGAGGCCAAACAGAGGTATTCTACCTATGACCTAGAGTTGTATGCAATGGTGCAAGCTCTGAAAAAATGGAGACATTATTTACTGCCAAAAGAGTTCATTGTTTTTACTGACAACCATGCTCTTAGCTTCCTAAATAGTCAAGAAAAGTTGAATCATAGGCACGTCAAGTGGATGGAACAATTGCAGGCCTATACCTTCACTATTAAGCATAAGAAAGGTGTTGCCAACAAAGTGGCAGATGCTTTGAGTAGAAGGATACTGGTCATATAGGAAGTACAAATGGAACATATGGGTCTAGAATGTCTGAAGGAGTTGTATAAGGATGATGCAGATTTCAAGGCTGCCTATGAAGTGTGTGCAAGTTTGGCTAACACTTTTCATGGTGAGTATTCTGATTTTGTGTTGCAAGACAGACTCCTATTTAAAGGTAGTTTGTTGTGTGTTCCTAAATGTTCAATGAGGGACGATATCATCAAGGAGAAGCACAATGGAGCCTTAGGAGGACATTTTGGGTTGGACAAGACTTTGGAACAAGTCACCAGGTTCTATTATTGGCCCAAGGTATAGACAGATGTGCAGAGATATGTTGCAAGCTGTACCATATGTCAAAAGGCCAAGGGTATGTCTTCTAATGCTGGTTTGTACCAACCACTGCCCATTCCCACCAGACCTTGGGAAAGCATTAGTATGGACTTTGTACTTGGTCTTCCTAGGACAGCAAGGGGTGTAGACAGTGTTTTTGTCATTGTGGATAGATTCAGTAAGATGGCTCATTTTGTGCCATGCAAATGCACAAATGATGCATCTCATATTGCTGGTCTCTTTTTCAGAGAGGTGGTCAGAATTCATGGTTTACCCCTATCAATTGTTACTGATAGAGACTCCAAATTTGTTGGTCATTTTTGGAGGACCCTATGGAGAAAATTGGGCACTCAGTTGTCTTTTTCATCAGCCTACCATCCCCAGACTGATGGTCAAACTGAGGTTGTTAATAGGTCCTTGGGAAACCTTTTGAGATGCCTTACCAGACAGCATGGATTGGCATGGGATTTAGTGATCAGTCAAGCTGAATATGCTTATAATGATTCAAGAAATAGAAGTACTGGGAAAAGCCCTTTTGAAATAGTTTATGGTTTCCACCCAAGAGGACCACTTGAACTCAAAGACCTCCAAGGATGGGATAAAAGGAGTGCTCTAGGAGAAGATTTTGCTGCTACCATGAAAACAGTACATGATCAGGTCAAGCTTCAGTTGGAGAAAACTGTCTCCAAGTACAAGGATAGGGCAGATCTGAAGCGAAGGGAGGTACAGTTCAAGGTAGGAGATTTGGTGATGGCCTACCTTAGGAAGGAAAGATTACCTAAGGGGCAACCAACCAAATTGTTGATGAAGAAGATAGGACCTTGTAAGGTAGTGCATAAATTTGGTCCAAATGCATATGAGATAGAATTACCATCTGGCCTTGGTATCTCTCCCATTTTCAATGTTGCAGACCTGTTCCCTTTTAGACCTCCATTACATACTGAAGATGGCTCAGATGCTGTGATTGAAGATGAAGACTGGATCAGAGATTTACCTCCAAGTAAGCCTTTGCAATTGGAATGCATTTTGGATTCCAAAATTGTCAAGAAGACAAGAAAAGGGGTATACAAAGACTACTTGGTCAAGTGGCAGGATCTTCCTGATTCAGAGGCAATCTGGATGAGTGAAGCAGATATTCTAAAGCATGGGAAGACACTTCAGCAGTTAGCAACTCAAGCGACTTGAGTTTTTCCTGCAGGGGGAGTATGGTGCAGGAGCACATTCTCTGTAGTGCAGGGTCATCTTTTCTTTTGTTTTCTCATAAGGCTCTTAAGCCATTTCATTTTGTAATAAGGGTCAATTTGGTCCCATGAATGTAATTGTGCAAGGCACACATGTAGTTTTGCTTGTATGAAGGGTAAACCAACGGCTAACTGATTTGAAAATCAGTTTGCACGGTTGGAGGGGATAACTGCTATCTCTACATCTTCTTTAGAGGCAGGTTGTATGTCACACAGGGCAGAGAGAGAGAAGTGTGTATTACAACAAGTTCTTTTTGATAACTGAATAAAGAGAGTTCTGGGTATGATCTGTGTTGATTTTTTTGGTTGTTCTTCGTGATTTGATATCTTTACCCTGATTTTGTAAATAGAACCCTTACCGGATGCTATCTGTCAATCCATAGTGACTCTGTAGCGTGTAGGCGGTATAAAACCAACGGTTCCACAGAGGCTGGTTTGTAACCTAGGAGTAGGGTTTTGATTCATACATGGAGGCCCTTTCCTCTGTCCACTGAAGCCCTGTATAGTATCAGTGTGATGGGGGAAAGACTTTTCATGTTTGTTGTTGTTGAATTCTTACCCAGGAAGCCAGCGAACTCAGTCAGGTTCAACTAGACATCGTCATGTGGCTAGTCCGGAAATCGGAGTGAAATTGGATAGTTTGGCTGTGGGATCAAATTGCTATAAGTGATCGAGGGTTTGATATGTGAATCGACCAAATTCCATTGTTCTGTCGAAAGGAATCCGAGTTCGGCGTCACAGAATAGTTGGGAGTCTATCAGCGTGAGAACAAGCATTGGAATAACTTTTTGGATGACACCCGATAGACTATGTCTAACTGATGAAATGGACATCGGTGTGAGATACTCTCCATCTTACCGAAGATTGGTATAGTGTCGGAGACACATACCATCATTGTTCGCATCGGCGAGAAACGAAATCGGGCTAAGGAAAATACACTTAGCCAATGGTACAAGGTTTCACCGATCGGTGAGACATTTTCGGAGTGTCGCCGATAAAGAGTATCGATGTGAGGAAACACCATCGGGAGAAGACTTGGAAGTCCCACTGATGAGCGAAGGTCATGCCGATAGTAGAAGACATATCGGTGTGAGAGTCATTATCGGGAGTTTAAGTAGAAGTCTGGCCGAAGCAAGAGGTCTTGCCGACGATTAAGTTCAACGCAATGCACATCGGTAAGAGTTTGTATATCAGATAACTAAAAGAAAGTTATACCGATAGTATCGGTCTGGCCGATGTACCCGACAGTATCGGTGAGAACTTGGCCATCGGGATAAAAGAATAAGGAGCGACCGATAGTTCATGTCTTTCCGATAGCGAAGACATCCTTGACTTCGGTGAAACACTGGAGGATCTCTTGCCGATAGGGAAGATATAGTCAAATCTTCATCCGCTTCTGCTGGCACTCTGCATCAGTATAGCAGGTAGGTGCTAAATTAAGTAACATACCTGGTGCATCTACCTCAACAAAGAAAAGACAAACATATGCTAAGGTTAAAACATAATTAGCTGAAGAAACGCTGCATGGGTAAAAAATGCATGTAGCCAAACAAGTTACTGAGACTATTGACGTTGAAGATGACAATAGTGGGAGTGAAGTCAAGGAAGTGGATTCAAAGACGGGAAGAGAAACTGGAATGAAGGAAGAGGAATCTAGTGAGTATTCAAGTGAGGAAGAGGAACAAGATACTCAAGCTTATATGGAAGTTGAACAAGGTCCAGTATCTAAGCAAGAAAATGTACAAGAAGGATTGGGGGCAGTGGATCTGTTTGGTACACTGGTACCTCCAAAAATAATAAGGGATGTGTAAGATGTAGCACATCAAATAGAAGAATCTAAAAAAGAAGATACACCTGAGGAAGCAGTGAAATAAACACCTGCTCAAACTAAGGAAGAAACAGGAGCTAGTACTTCTAGTGTAGATGTGTTGAATATTCTAAGCATGTATGGGGAACACAATGAAGAAGAAAATAATGTAGAAAGAAAAGATGAACAAGAAAAAGAGACAAAAGAATCTGATAAGATAGTAGGTTCACCTTCACATACAGAGCAAGTTGACATACCTGAAAAGGTGCAAAAGAAAGTTGAAATAGCAGAGGAAACAATAGATAAACCTAAAAGCAAAGAGAACACAGAGAATATTGATGAAGATAATTTTGAACCTGAAAAGCAAACAAAGGATAAGGGCATGGCAAATATGGAACAAGAAAATAAAGAGGAAGAAGAAGAAAAGAATTCATCAAAAAAATAAGGTCCAGAGGAAGAAGATGAGGGTGGAGGAGATACAGAAATTGAAGAAAATGATAATGAGGGTGAATCTAAACAGCAAAATGATCCAATAGTACAGGAACCAGCCCCTCAATAGCAACCTCCTCCACAGCAACAAGAACAATAACAACAAGAAGAAGAAGAACAACAACAGCGACAAGAACAAGGAGAAGTAGAAAAGCCTCAAGAAGAGGTAATCAATGAAGATAAAGCTATTGAAAGCACAAAAGAGACTCTGGCCTGGTTGGGTGCAGAAATAAGGAGAGAAAAGGTGGAGGTACAATTAGTACCCATAGACATCAAAAGTTTATTAGGCGATGCAACTCCAAGAAAAGAAAAGAGGAAGGCCAAAACCATGTCGGATATACAAAGAGGTCCAGACGGATCCAGAATAATGAATTTGGCCATACCACAGAAGGAGAAAGCCAAAGGAGAAATAACGTAGATGACTACAAGATACTTAACTTTGACCTAGGACACACAACAAGGGAGCAGTATATAAGTGTATGGGAGGATATGCACCAGGCTACTGCAAAAATGCTAAGGAAAGATAAAGAAAAACATGAATATTTGAAAGGACACATCGTCTAGTTACAACAATTTATTAGGGGAATATTTGATCCCAATGCTACAATACTAGAGTTACCCAGTGAAATAGCAGTATTGTCAAAAGATGAAGTGAAGGATATGGAAAATAAGAGGCTTGAGGCCAATATTTTTGAAGAATGGTTCAAGGCATTCATGCAAGAAGGAGAAGAGTTGATCAAACAAGCAGTGACAGGATGGGAATTGGCTGCAACAGAAAAGAATAAATGCAGTGTGCTTATATATAATTGTCAGTTTAGAAAAGAAGAATGCAAGTTTGAATTGGGGAAACTGGAGGAAATTGAAGAAAGAGTGGATGATTTAATACATGAAGGAGTCATTACTCCTCAAATGGCAAATCAAGTACCACAGGCCAGGTTGGAGTTAAGGTTTGAAGATGATAGTCTCGGAAGATGCATCATAGTCACTCAGGGTTTAGAAGAGAAAGCAGATAGCATGATCAGGTTGCATAAGAGGATAGTTGAAAATCTCATAGATCATGAATGTATGGACACACCAGTATACAAACTCCAAAGGACATTAAAAGAATTCAAGGCCATCTTTGCACCATGTCTGGAGAATTCAGATGCGTATTTAAGTAAACAAATGATTGATTCAATAATGGAGGTGAGTGCCAAGATAAAGAAATATAAGAAGGTTGAAGGTTCAGGTAAAGAAGAGAAGAAATTGAAAAAAGGGGTCATAATGCAAGAATATATACGGACAAGGAGTCTAGGGGGAAATCGCACCTTCATAGAAGGTGTAACAAATAATTTCAAGATATATCTGAAGGAGTAGGAAAGTATAAAAAAAGGTAAATAATACTAATGAAAGAGTCAATCGAAGGGTATCCACGGGCAAGGTCAACAAAATAGAAGAGGTCAAAGGGGGAATCATGTTTTGAAAAGATTCCAATGGCATCCTTTGAGGCAGGAAAAGATACCACAAAGATATTTTAAGAAACGGTTAGGAATGAATGTATACCCTTGATCAAGAAAGTATGAATACTGACCGTAGATTGGGTTTTGTAGCCGTAGCAGTATGAAGCTTCAAATTCTATATAAGAAGCTCTGCTACTTGTATATTTTTTTACACAGGGATTTTTGAGTTGTAGCTTTCACTTGTAGTTGGTTTCAACATTTGAATAGAGAAGTATTTCTTTTAGTTTAGAAGAGGAGGTCACCTATGTCTACACTAAGGAATGCACAAAATGTCTGGTTTCCTTACTATATTTGTAAAAACATCTATAAGTTTTCTAGCAATTTGATTAATGAAACAAAAGGTCATTCATACATTGTAAATTCTATATGACTGTGTGCTTTAAATACAAGTAAACTTGGAATTATGCGTCTATTATAGAGTGTTTTCTGACTCTTACTCGTATTTGGAGTATTATCCTTTGAAAGCTTGCAATCTTTGATGTGTTTTCATGAAAATACTCAGGACTCTGCATTTGAAGATTTAGTATGTTGATTTGATTAATTTGTTGTATTTCTTAAAGACGTGAGTAACAGAACATTTAGATCCTGTAGTGAAATGATTTTCAACCTAATTTTCTCTAACTTTTCCCCAAACATTTGAAATAATTAGCTTAAACGCAGAAATCTTAAGGAAATTGTCTTACATTTGAAAGTAGCATGAAGGATTGTGTTAATATCTAATAATTTTCATATCAATTTGAAAGGCAAAGCTTGTTTCACTATAAATCATACAAGGCTTTGTGGTACAATAGTAAGTTTATGCAAAAGAATGAATAATTTATCTATATTTGTAACAATTTGCATAAATTGAGTCCAGTAAGTCACAGATTATCTTAAATCAAGTAAGGCCCCTTGAATATTACAATTTCACATCAACCTGCTGAGTTGTCCACAAGGTCAAGACCTGACCATACACAAACTTGGGATTAAGAACTCTTAGGTGATTTCTTCATATCATTCAAGACAATTTGGGTTCATTTTTGTGAATTTTAACTTTTATTATGAATGTGTAAAAACAATCATCAACAGTTTTATGTACAAAGAGTCATTTAGACTTGAGTCAAAGGTTATTAGGTCTTGTTGCATAGGTGGACTTAAGTCTATTAGGTCTTGTTGCAAAAGTGAACTTGGGTTCACTTGATTTATGTACAAAGGGCCACTTGGACTTACATGTTCGTGTTGTGGGGGACATTGATAGTCTTGTGAATGGGTTTGATGAAGATATGAAATGGTAGGATGTGTAGGTAAAAGATCTTGGGGTATGGGTTGTTGTGGATAATGGTTGATATTGGAAGAAGTAGGGTATGGTGATGTGGCATTGTTATGAAAAGATGTGGAAGTGATTTGAAATGTGGATGGATTTGATTGATATGGAATAAGATAAGTTGATGTGTAATTATTATGACATGTGGATGGATTAAATTGGTGTGAAATGGAAGGGGATGCCACATAGAAATGAGATGGAATTGGTTGGTGTTGAATGGATAAGGGATGATGATGTACTTGTTGGGTTTGTGATTGAAAAGTGGCTATGAGGTGTTGGGCTTGTTCTATGAGATGTTGCATGTGAGGGGTGATTGGCTTGCTTGGAGTTGAGGTTGTTGGATGAAGGCTTGTAGTCATTGAATGATTTGTTTGTCTAGGGGTTGTGGTTCCTGACAAAGTGCTTGGAGGAGATCTTAGAATTGAGGCACTAGGTCTTCTAATGTTGACATGGTGTAGAATGATGTGGATTAGATTAGAAAGAGGATGATGTATAATAATGAGGTTAGATGACTTGGGCTGATTAGGATGTGGTTGATTGGATGACATGGATGATTTGGTTTGGAAGGATTGGATGAAGTGTAATGATTAGGATGTGTGTTATGACAAGTAGGTTGAGGATGATGTGGCGATATCAAACACAAGATCTCACATGCACATGCATGCACACCAAACATAATGATAAATTTCCTTTCAAGATTAGATGTTATGATTAAGCAAACACAACAAGCCCTAATGATTAATCAGGTAGGATATGGCTGATAGGTCTTAAGCTAGGGTAGACAAGGGTTAACTAAGGGTGTTCTTGATATACACAAGGTACGAGGGGCTCAAATCTATGAACACTAGCCCATTGAAGGGATGTGGCATAAGCATAGCGAATACCACTTCACCTTGTGTCCAGAATCACCCAAGGCCACAAGGCTGTCCCAATGACTACGTAGCTAGATTGAGGTACAGCTTTTGTTCTCCCCCCTTTGATATACCCTGCCAGAACACGTGGTTGAGGTCGTCCCTACGGGTGATGAAATCCCCTAGCAGGCCGCCTAGATAGGGTTTGATAGATCACAGTTGTTAATTAACCCTTAGAAATGAAATGTGTGATAAGAAGATAATGCAGGAACTTGTTCATTTTAAGATCCCAAAGCCAAATGTGTAGGAATACACTTGTTCGTTTTAGCCTGATTTCAATGATGTGATAGCAAACAAGATTAATTTTAAGCCTAAATTGAAGTGTGGAAGCAAGCAATGTTTAGAGATATCCGATGGATTGATTTCACCTAATTGTTTTTTTTTTATTTTTAAATCTGCTATGTACACTGATGCCCCTGCTATTCTAGCTCCTTATATGCCCCTAAAAATCACCAAGACAAGAAGAAAACCAAACTTGCAAGCCAAAAGGGGGTTAGGTCAAAAAGATGTGATCTGTTAAAAATATGAAATTGATGATCTAATACAACAAAATAAGTTGCAAAAATATAAATTTTACAAAATTCCATGCACTTTTTAAAAACAATTCTCTAAAAAAGGATCAATTTTGCTCCAGTTATGTGCATTTTAAGATTGAAAGGAAGCTAATGTTTGACTGAGAAATTACCTACTAAAATGGTGATATTACCTAATAAAAGTTCTATAGCTGTGAAGTTTGTGAATTCATCTTTCCAACAAGTATTTGTTTGTGCAATTATGAGTTTGTATGACCAAGTTATAGCAAAAAGAAACAAAAATGCCTCCTTCGGCATGTTTGAAGATGAAGGGTTGACCTGGTTGACTTGTTGTTTGACTTTTGATGGTTTGCTATTGATTTTTTATCACTAATGTTTTTCACAATTTTCGTCACATGTCACGCATCGACGGTCAAGCTTTGTGATGGTTATGGTATATTCATATATGTCTCTGTCGACATCTATTAACCAAGGTTGAGCTCCAAGCATTAATTTCCAACCTAAATATTATTGTCGAACCCAAATATTATTGTTAAACCTAAATATCAACACCAACCTATATGTCAAAGTTGTCATCGGGCGACCCAATCCTTAAATGTTGACCAATGTATTTGGGATAGTTTGACTGTGTTTGGAGTATCGACGAGAGGTCGTGTTAAGGGAAGTCGACGAGTGGGAGATTAGGTGGATTGTTATGCAAATCTCGACCGGAAGGGATAGTCGACCCCATGGCCATAATCCTTGGAACCACGGTTAAAGATACCGACCAAACAAAGGTTTGAATATTATTTGAATATTGTCGGTTCGAGCTTAAAATCGCAGGTGACAATTGAAAATCGACGGCGACATGAATGCTAGGCAGAGGTAAAAGGGATTTCGACCACATGATGATAAACAAAGGATGGAGGTTGATACAGAAGGTGAAGATTTAAATAAACCCCTGAAAAGTGGTGGTCGGCAGGTGAAAAGAAGACGTCGACTATATGATCCAAGGTGTGGGAAGGCTTTGCAAAGACAGCGACGATGGTTTTCAAAAGCGATAGAAAGGACTCTTAATGGTGGTGACGGGCTTAACAAGTGGTGATAGAATGTACAAGGGTGGTGATTAAAGCTTAAACCTAACCGCTTGAAAGTTTGACATTTGAAACCTAATGTCACTTAAAACCTAAGGTGGCTACGGAGAATGGTGACAGAAGTGCTCCAAGCGGTGATGGGGAGAATGAGAATCTTGAGCTACAAAAGATAGATGGTGACGATACTAAATAGGACCACGATCACTGGTGAAAGCAAATGACAATAGGTCTAAAACTCTGTGGTGAAGAAAAGAAAACTGGATGAGACCACAAATGGGCCTGTAGACCAGAAGATTCGACTAGCGGATTAGGGTTTTGAATGGCAGTTTGAAAATTTTGACCAGCGGCTTAACAAATTTGACTAGAGGTTTAAAGGATGACAGAGGTGGCAATTAAGGTTTGAATGGAGATAGTTATAGAATATTAGACTTTTCAAAAGGGATTTTCAAGAGGATTATTAGCAAGTCGACATACAAGCATTAGGGCTTTAAACCACCATGGGATCCACAGGCCCCTTGAACGCCATTAAACCTGCATTTGTGAGTTTAAACCTGTAATCACAAAGTCATGACAGGGATTAAAAAAAAGGCCTGTACAGTACGGATTTGTATGGATCCATACTGTATGGTTTGTAAGGTAAAAAATTCTCAATTCTTTTCAAAAAAATTCCTATGACGAAATATATGCAAATTTATAGTCAAAAAGCTTGGAATCGGCCTCCCAAACGCGATGGTGAGGTTAGTTTCTATCCCAGAGATCACCTGTACTAGATTCCCTTAAAAACTTGCAAACGAGGGTTAGATGAAACACAAATTTTTATACCAAAAATCTATAAAAAACAATCAAGCAAAGCGAGTCTCATCGGGCGTGCCATTTTGTAGATGAAAAATCTGGATAAAACAAAAGATAAAACAATGACATGAGATACCTTTTTACCCAAATCCTTCGAATACCTCAGATGTTGATGCATGTATGTTTGTTCACTCGAATGATTAGATTGTTGGTTGCTCAAATCTGCAGCATAATGATAATAGGATGAAGATTTGATGGATGAAAGATAGGTAGATGATGGATGAAAGATTGATGGACGAGAGGGCTAGAGGAATTTCAGTAGAGTAACAGTACTCGAAAGTTCATCCATGTAAATGGAATGGAAATGGGTTGATTTATAGGCAAGGGTGAGAGAATGGAGGGATAAAACTTCTATTTCGTGAGTGATAAGTTGAATTAGAAAGTTGCTTGTGCAACTTGGGAGAGAAATGGTAGTTGAATTAGAAAGTTGCTTGTGCAACTTGGGAGAGAAATGGAAGGTGAATAGAGTTAATTTGAGAGGAAATTAGAAGGCAAATCGAGTGATTTGGGAGATGAGTTGAGTCATCTCGAGAGATGAAAATGGAAGGTAGGTGATTTCATAGTTAAATTATTTAAAAAATTATTTAAATTATGAGGCATGTGGGGATGAAATAAATAAATAAAAATTATTTATTTATTTAAATGGGGAAAGTCTAAAGTGATGAATTTAAATAAATAAAATTTATTTATTTAATAATTTGAAGGGATGGGATAAATTAAATAAATGTTAGATTTATTTAATTAATTAGAGGAAAAGTTAGGATGAAGACATGGGTTATGATGGCGACATGGGTACCTAGGGTAAAACATAAGGTGTTGAAAGAGATGGACATTTTTGGGTGTCTACACATGATAACACACAACAAGAGTTCACCATATCATCCACAAGCAAATGGAGCAAGTGAAGCCTTGAATAAGATCATTGGGGTAGCATTGACAAAGATATGTAGTGGGAACAAAATAGATTGGGATCTAAAAATACTTGCAGTACTATGGGCATATAGGACAACCTTCAAAAGAACCACTAAGTTCACTCCCTACGAACTGGTATATGGAATAGATGCTACAATACCGATACACTTCATATTGCCAAATTTCTGGATAGCAAGGACTCTCAAATTGGGTGAAAAAGACTCTCGTGCAAAGGATTGAAGAATTGGAGAAATTGGATGAGGATAGACCGATGGCAGCATATAACATGAACTTGGAAAGGAATAGACAAAAGGCCTGGCATGATAGAAATTTAAGGAACAAGACAATCAAGAAAGGTGAATATGGAGGGTAAACTATCAGTCGAATATGTCAATGGTGCCAGAATCAAGAAATATTTTCAACTGGGATCAAGGCATGTCTTGAGGACAAGACATAATTTTGTGGGGGGATGATGTTAGCAAGTATAGCATAAAGGGAAGCCAATCGGAGGATACTACACACCATGCGAAGGCCAGAAGCTGATAGAAGACACGTCCATAGATATAATAGATATAGTATATATATATATAGATAGAGGATAGTAGAATGTAAGTAAGCATGATAGGAGAATAGGTGTATGTTCTAATGTAAACAATGACATAGAAGTCTTGTATGTAATTAGTGAGGCAGAGAATCAGACCTGCCGGAGGATGGACATATGATGTGTGCATTTGATTGTTGTTAATATATATATATATGGAGGTATGCCAGTACTGGGTAACTTTGTGTGTTATCTTATTTTGATGTATATGTGATGCTCTATTTGGTTATTCTTTATGTTTGTTGTCAATCACTAGCTACCTGACCAGGGTATAAACTGACTATAGACTTGACTGAGGACCAGATCTCCAGACCGGTATCTCCTCTACATTTCTTGCTAACAAAAATCATCATTATTGCCAAAGAGGAGAAAGGATAATGGCTTCTAGAAATAGAGAAAAAAAGGCTAAAAAAAAAGCTCTTGGATTGGCCATAAGGAGATCAATTCTAATTAAAAATAGTGATTTCTTCAACCAATATAGAAGAGAGATTTCTTTTAGAAAGATATGATCCTAAAATACTATGGCTTCTTAGAGAAGGGAGAGCCAATAGTATAGAAGCTACAATAAATAAATTATAACTTAATATTAAAAGAACAAGAAGAGAAAGATTGTTGCCTCTAAGAAGAAAAGAGTAGCAATAATGGAGAAATCCCAAATGATTGTGGGGAGCCAAGAGAAGAAATGCTTCCACCCACTCAAATGGATTTGAAGGAGAAAGAAGGAATTGTTGCCTCCAAGAAGAGTGGAGGAACAAAAATGGAGAAATCCCAAGTGATTGTAGGGAGCCAAGAGGGGAAGGGATTCCTTAGAAACAAAGGGCTTCTAAAGAAATTGTTGTTAGTAATTCAAACCCCTAAAGTTAGTAAATAGCTAAAATAAATCAATAGTATACTAGAGGATCCAAGAGAAAAAGAGGAAATTGGAGAGCCAATGTTTTTGATTAAGATAAGCAGCAAACAAGGGTGTTGAATCTCTTTAAAAAAAGCCTCCGGGTCATCAAAACATGCCACACACAGGCCAGAAACAACACAAAAATAACACACAAACAAACCTATTGAAAAATAATAGAAGCAAAGGGGAACTAAACAACACCAAAACTTGAACAAGCAAATCTAACTCCCTTGACCCTAGGCCTCAAAGCAACAACAAATTTTGGTAGGCCTAAAGTTCTTTCTCCACTAGACCATAGTACAAGAAAACGTTGAGTCTAAATCCTTAGAGCGAGGCAAGAGGAGGGGATCCTCAATAGACGCTGCAACCAATGAGTCCTTGCACAAAGCTGAACCAAAAGAAGGCAGAGCTAAGGAAGTAACAGGAATCAACGAGGTAGAAGTTTGGCCTTGATCAGGAGTCGAAGATACAATCGGGGCCAACGAAGGAGATCCAACCTAAGCAGATGAAAGTGAATCAAAATAAACCATGGGGTTCGTTGCAGCCTACTCCACAAGGGGAACAAACAAAGTTTCTTGGGAAGATCCATCCAATGGGGAAGCATTGATAGTCAAATGATCATTGAGTGCATTCTTCCACCAAGTTGCAGCACCTTTATGGCATGAGTGAGGACAACCGGAGGCCAAGTGGCCAATAGACAAACATTGTCTGCATCTGAAGGGGAGACCCTCATAGTCTAACTATTGTGTCCAAGGCCTATCCCCTACCATCAAAACCACATCTCCAAAAAGGGGTTTGAAGATGTTAATATCCACTAAGATGCGTGCAGCTGTTGAATGTCCTATGTATGCGGTTGTAGTATTTTCCTTCAAGAAATGATGTCCACTAGCCTTGGCTATGGCCTCATAGCAAGAATCTTCCCAAAACTGGGGAGGGAGATTCGGGAGACGAATTCATATTGGAGGCCAATGTTGCAACCAAGAACATGCAAGAGAAACTAGAAAAATCTCGACAGAGAAATGGGAGAGCTCCAAAGAATAATGAAGAGAAAGAGGAGTGATCAAGAGAGTAAAAGGCATAGCTAAGAGTTTTTAGTTTTATAGGGGTTTACTTATAGGCGAAATAAGAGTTGTTGGGGAGAAAATGTGGTAGGAAACACACAATCTCACAAAAATACATAATTTGATTAGAAATAGAAAAATACATAATTTGGGAATCCAATAAAAATAAAAAGGTTGAAGAATGGACTAAATGTAGTTCCTAAAATATATTAAGGGAATAGACACTAAAATAGACAAAACATTAGATAAAAATTATAAAATATACAATTTACAACCTTACAATTTATTGTCTTAACAACTTATTATGTATTAAAATTTTAATTATAACTCTTTATTAATGTGACAATCATATGCCACGCTAATATATATAATCTTTGTTATACTAAACTATATTACTTTTAATTTAAATTCAAAATTTAAAAAATGTATAGTGGATTTTAAGTTAAATTTATGATGGAATATTACAATTCCATCACACCTTTTCTAATTATAACTTGCATGTTATGAATCCTTTCAAACAATAAAACCTCCTCTAAAATACCTACATCTAATGGTATGCGTAGCAAGTAATTAAGATGTCTTGTGCCAAAATTTATGAGTATTGAGGTAGTTTTTGAGCAACTTTGCTCTATAATATATATATTTTTTTTTTTCATTTTAATATTGTTTTAATTAATTAAAAAATATTGGGCCTTTATTGCATTCCTCCTCAACCACTAAATGTCTTTTATCATTAACAAAGCCGTTGTACACATGACAAATCTAGATATATCGATAATGATTCGATTAGCTATAACATAACAGATGGTCAGTAAATAATGAATACTAGAGCTAAAAGTATGTAGACTTTTCTCAATATGTATGAAAAGTTCAAGTTTTTAATCATCACCCAAGTGACTAATCATATCATAAAGAAGTTAAATTAAGGCATATATATCCTTACAGCTTTTATTATTTTACTTTAGTGATTAGGTAGAATATTTTATTTTACTTTAGTGATTAGGTAGAATATTTTACCCAATCAGCTATGATTAAAAATATTTTTGATTTCATATTTAAATGGGATTAATATATTGTAAAATAGTTTTTATTTTTAAGGATTTTTCATGTGATTTGAACATTTCAAGATGATTTTATTGAGATGATTTAAAATATATAATTTAAAATTTGTAAAATTTTAAAATTTAATTAATTTTTTATAAACAGTGTTAATTAATTTAGATTTTTTTTGTTTTTTAATTTAAGATTTTTTTTTTAATTTGAAAAGAATAAGTTTTTTTTTTATAATAGTTAATCTTATTTTCTCATAAAGATAATATTGGAACTTTATTATCTAAAAATATATAAAATTTTCAAAAGAATAGAATATATATTTTTTAAATATAGTAAAATTTTTTATATTAACATTTTAAGTGACACTCTAATTTAATATTTTAATATTAAGATATAATAAATAAAATAAAAAATAATATTTTTATATTTTTAATTGATTTGAAAAGAAATCAAATGATACTTTCATTCTTAAATATTTAGGGTAAATAGATAAATAATATAAGTACTCAAAATCTATCCTAGATAAATGAGTTAGGACAAGTAACTATCTAAAATATATGTAGAAAATTTAAATAAACAAAATAATGATACTTAGTTGAAAACTCAATGTAGATAGGCTATGTCATATAGTTGTAAATGATTTGTGGATGCATAGAAAGCCAAGAGTAACTAGATGAATTCTTCAAAATCTACAAACTCTTTGTTTGTCCCTATAAATCATTTTTGTAACAATTGAGGATTTGATTTACCTATGTAGATTTAATCTTTGTAAATATTTCAATGTTCACTTTTAATCCATCTTGATGTATGTACCTATTGTCTACAAAAAAAGTTGGGCATGTGGTCTAGAGTTTATCAATGGTAGGATGTATGTCTCCCCTTGATCAAACTCTTAGGATGTCAAGT